>JASPKZ010006856.1:990000-1387500 GCA_030220185.1 Diploptera punctata
AGTTCCATCAGGGTTTTGAGCAGATCAAAGATCTGTAACAATTTTAGATGTCTAAAAGTGCAATTTTAATGCCTAAAATAGGATTTATACTATTTTACAGAGGTGTTTCGATTAATAAAACTTACCTTTACTCATTGAAAGTATGAAAGCAACAATTAATTAAATAACTTACAGATTCAAAGATTTTGTTACGTTTTATCATGGATGGAGGAAAGGAAATGCTCAATCATCGCTATATATCAAATTGATATCTATCTATGTATAGTGTAAGAAATCCCCGAAGCTTAACAAATGGCTAATGTTAATGTGCAGATCATATTAATTGACCTTGAAATCTATTATTAGACACAAACAGTAACAAACCAGTTAACATTGAAACTTGGCAGAATTTCCATAATAACAACTTGCACAACTGCATAGGAATCACGATTTAAGGATGTTCTTAATATATGCTGAAAATGTAATAATAACTTGTTAGAGCGACTTAATATTGTTATGATCCCCAATTATCCTATCCCTTTACGCTAGTCTTAGTAAGTCTATTATGCCTTTTTGTTTCTTATTTGATTAAATTAATTCAGATTTGATTTAGCTAATTTGGAAGGATTTTAGCTATTGGGACTGATCTCATCATTTCTTAATTTTTAACAAAAACCATAACACTATATATATATGGCTATATATATATATATATATATATATATATACACCAGCAAATATACAACATGCGCTGCTACGCGAAAAATTAAATATTCAAGGTAAATAAAATTACAGGCATATACTGCGACAAACCAAACATCGCGGTATTGCAAGAATCGATTTTTAATTTAGGATTGCTGGTAAACCCTCACTTACAACGGCCGAATTTCGCTGTTTTTTTAGATAATCTCTACCAGGGGTTATTTTAATAATACATACTGATTTTCGTTGTGAAATATCGAAAATTGTGACCAGCAGTAGAGCGATTTTCAAATTTTTATATCAGGTAAACTCCTATACCTAAGGGATTTAGAACTTTACAGATAGCGGCTAAACAACCTCTGATTTAGATGCAATAAAGTTATTCAGAAGGAAGCAAACATCCCATTTGACGCCTATCTATATTACTAGCTATTTTGCGCCTGTACTTGAAAACATTCAGGCCTATGTAAACATTTTTAAGACAATCGATCGATAACGTTTCGAGTTTAATGCGCATAACACGCACAGAGCCTGCATACGTTTGTGCTATTTGGTAACTTAACTCGGTATAGCCTATATCATTAAAAAAGAGTTATTATCCGAAAATCAGTGAAACCCGAACATTAGAGGCGAACATTAGAGCCGAAAATTAAATATCGCTCTAGCGGCTGCCAGATTGATTTTCTCGCAACTAAACAGGATACATAGGCACGCCGTAGCGTAGGTGGTTAATTAAATAACTGACAATAGTAAATAAATAAAACATCATAACTAAACACAAAGTTTGGACTTTGCTTCCCACTATCCATCCTTCAGCGTAGCAGAGTAAAGACTTGACACTGTAGCAGGTGGTTCCTGTCCATGTTAGTGTTAGTGGAGCTCAGAGGGCAATGAGGACTTATGCAAATTACAATTTGATATGAGCTGCAAGGATACATACCATAAATAGGCTACGAATTAATTAACAGACACACATATATATATACACCTTAAAAAACGAAATCGAATCAGAAATTAGATTTTCTCAAGAATTCGCTTAGTTTACCTGTTGCACGGACTATTATTATTTTATGATTGAAAATAATAATTTCAGTATGATATTCCAACATTTACATAATATTTTACTCATTCTTCATGATAAAGTAAATACACAGCTCTATATCAAATTGGTAATATGATCCTATAGCGTAAGAAATCCTCGAAGCTTATCAAATGGCTAATGTTAAGGTGCAGATCATATCAATGACCTTGAAATCTATTGTTAGATACAACAGTAGCAAACCAGTTAACATTGAAACTTGGCAGAATTTCCATAATAACAACTTATACAACTACACATGAATAATGATTTAAAGATGTTCATAATGTATGCTGAAAATGAATAATTACCTGTAAAAATGACGTAATATTTATCTCCGATTATATCTTCTTCCTTAAGCTAGTCATAATGATTTAAGTCTATTATGTCTCTTTTTTCTTGATTTAATTAATTAATTCAGATTTGATTTACCTAATTTCGAAGGATTTATAACTATTGAGACTGATCTCATCACTTGTTTCTTTTTCTTTTTTTATAAACACCATAACATTAACTACGTGTGTATATATATATATATATATATATATATATATATATACATACATAGGTTGTTTCGTTAGTTTTGGCAACTATTTATTTTCTGGATCCATAGCATACATACATGATTGTAAGTTTAGAGGTATTCCCAGCGATGTGGCACCCGTCGAATGCCGTCGGCACTGCCTAATATCTGGATGGTGCGTAGAGACGGATTAACTGCACTCAGACTGTCGTCCACTGTTCTGAATCTCTTCCTTGAGTTTAGGAATGAGGTCGAAGTCACAGGGGGGGCATTCAGTAGCCAAAGCGCTGCAAAAGCGCTTTAGCGCTTTATCTGCAGCATACCATTCAGCGGGCAATAAAGCGCTCTAGCGGACTTGCAGCTACTGCAGCGAAGTAAAAGTAGGCTGCAGATAGAAGAAACCGCTGCACACATTGTGATTGGCTGGTTCATTCAGTTTAAACATGGCGTCTTTCTCCATAAACAATTTATGTTTGATGTACAAATTTTGTGTTATTTATGTCTGGACATTAATATACGAGTTATTCGAGGTGGCTAACCGTTTTAGACGAACATAAGTGATATATTAAGTAAAACTAAAGACAGTGATAATCTTAAGATTGTTATCAAGATCAAGAATTTACGATTATAACCTCTTTTCATGCAAATCATTGTGTTATTGACGAGGAATGTTTTTATTATGAAAATTGTATCCGCAGATGATTCATTCGCTAATACCTGGTGCCAAGTTAATTATAATTTTTGTTTTCAAGATATATGAAATACATTAGAATAGTATGATTGTGTTCATGGGGTCATTTCTGGAAGTGCTACAGTGGTTGTCGAACCAATTTTCTCTACAGATAAAACGAACATTTGTACTATTCTTTAAATGTGCAACACAATAAGAAAATTGTGTAATGGACAAAGAGATGAACTGTGTATCTTATGTTTGTAATCTTTTCTGAATAAAGAGTTTTGTGAAGTATCGGCCATAACTTGAATTCAAATATTACAATATTCTAGATTTCTTATCTAAATTTGAACAGTGAAGATACAAATACTCAGTGTGATGTGCATAAATAAAATTAAATTACAGCTAGAGTTGGTTGATGTATTAACAAAAAATTTGCACTCTGCATAGGATTTTAATCACAGCTGATCCATTATTATTTAATCTCCAACTTTATATACTATGTCCTATCATTGAGATACTGAGAGCCATTTCTTGAACCAGGTATGAATAACTTTCACTTTAATTCCCAATTTATCGCAAAATGAAATGTGGTCTTATGTCTTTTAATTCAAATGCATGTAGTCTCTCTTATGGGATATTGCTATTCACTGTATACTACCATTAATCTTGGTGGTAAATGTTTTTCATATTATTATAAATGATTCAGTGATATACTATTTAGTGTAGCACTTAACTTTACTAAGAAAGTGGCATTGCTAATGTTAGAATTATATTAAATAAGTCTTTAAGTATGGTGAGTGAGAGGTTATCTATAATTAACTGCTGTTATGACAGAATTTCACATATATGGTTGGAAATTGCATATAATGTTTTGGTTTTATTTTAGCCATAAATATTATGGTAGTTACTCTTATAAGTAATTAATATTATCAGATGATGCAAAAAAAGTTAATTAATTATTAAGAAAACTATTTAAATTATTATAAATTAATATTCTTCTTTGTTTTCATTCCTATTCCTTGACAAATTTAAAATAAAGATGAAGTATGTTTGAGGTTGAAAAAATACAATGATGCCTTCCTTTATACAATTGTTTGGTTGCTGTACTTAGGTCATGTCTTGCACCACATACATTAATTTTGCACATATGCCTGTACTTCCTGCATTTTCTAGTGTAACCCCTATTCCTCATAGATTTAAATATAGACCTAAAAGTGTCAAATATTATGTAAGAAATCACATGAATAAAAGGCTGAACAATTGAATAAAATTTACCCTACAGCCCACCTGGCAATACTTTTAGTGTGGTTATTAAATATATGTGTTATGTGATGAAGAAGGAGCAAGATATGCATCACATAGGGAATTCGCAGGAGTGATGTTTAAATTAATAAAATAATATCAAGTTGTGTCCAAATCAGGGTCAGATCAAGTGATTAGATTAAGCCACTATATTTATAGAGGTCTGTAATTAACTAGGGTGCAGGCTGACTACATCTGATGAACGAAATGGATGTTATGAAAATGGGGAAAGGTGGAATAAATTGTGGTAGGGGAAAATGGGAGAAACCCTGAAAGAACATGCCATAGATCCGTTTCCTCCACTACAAAATCTACTTATAATGACCGAGACTAACCAAGTTAAAAAAAGCTACTCTTACTAAAACACAAATTAATATGATTAAACTAATAATAAACATTATAAATAAAGTTCTCGAGAAGCCAGCGGTGAGAGGCGAGCGTCTAATCGCTTGCGTCACGGAGCCGCCTGATATATTAATAATTAAAAAAAAACAAATTTTCTCGTTATAATAATATTTTATTTTAAACGATCTATTCGTCGATTTCATAAATTACATACATTAAAATAAATCCTAAATTCTGTATAACCCTATTAGTATTATGATTAATTTCAATAGCATCGCGTAGTAATATGAGTAATGAGCCAATGAACAAATTTAAATTTGGCGGTATAGCTGCATGCAGCGGTCCATTCAACAGACTCCTTAAATTTTCGCTGCAAATGGCAGCCATTTTTGCTAAAGCGCTAAAGCGCTTTACTGCCCGCTGAATGCGCCCAGGGACTTATGTCTGGAGAGTATGGAGGGTGGTAGAGCACCTCCCAACCCCAGCGATTGAACAAATCAGACACTGCCCCATGGCACATGTGACACATTTTCGTGTCCTCTAAAGGTTTGTACCCACCTTGCCACTATTCGTACTGCAATGTATCTGCACCACAAGCCCCTCGCAATCCCTGATGACACTGTAGTACGTTTCTGCCTCTAAACATTCACCCTCTTACTAATAATCCATATATAACTTTTATACAAGGTTTATACACATCTCAGTTGAAAATTCTTACTAATAAACACTGTATTAGCTGTTCAGTGTAGAAGAGGTGTACAACTTTACATGGGAATCGTTATACATGCCTCCACCCTTGTTTAAGGATTCTATAACTAGACAAAATGTCCGACATCAAGATCAACTGACTGTTTTCTTATGATTTTGATGAAAGTTTCCTTAAATTTAACCCAAAATGCAACACTTAATGACTGTTTGATGGATGCACAGGGCATAAATAATATAAATAAGCTCTGGGTAGGAAAATAAAGGCATCATAAAATGCCTTTCGTTACTTTCATTCTCGATTAGGCCTAAAAATATTTAAAATTGAACATTGAATCACAAAAGGATATGTTCTACAATAATTGCTGTAGACAAGATTTAACCTGAATGTAGTTTAAATGCTTCATAATATTATTTTAAGAAAACTTTCTTGCATCTATAATACATAACACACACACCGATATAAAAATGTATTTTAGTATAGAGGTACTATTATTGCAAAAATTTAAATGTTAACTTCGTAGTCCTGTGGTTAGAGCTTCTGACTGCCATGCGTGAGGTCGTAGGTTCGATTCCCGGTCGAACTATAGTGATTTTTTTTTTCGCTTGAAATGATATTTTGTTGTCGGTAACATTTCCTACTATTTTGAACGTTTTCTAACGCATCTTAAAATACTGCATATAATTCATAAGTAATGGGCAAAGCTTTTATTAGTTTCCAAGAATTGGTCGAAATTCTTGACGTTAGATGGCAGCACATCATCTGTGAAACCAATTCTACGTTTTATTTGACAAAGCGTGAAGTGAAATATATATAAATTAAAACACACTTATTTTTTTTCGTACCACCTCAATTAGGGAATCTCTATTAATTCTTATCCATATTCATTTCTTACACAATAATCACTAGTTGATGTTGTTTTATTTCTGTTACAAACTGCGAGTAATATTGTTCTGACGTCACTATGATGACGAATATGTGACGTATTGTGTATAACTGCTGTTTTGTTATATAGCTCCGGCACAACGTTTATTAGTAAGGAAATTATACGTGATCTACATAAAGCTTATATATTGTATAACTAAACAACTGATGAAAGCCTGTATTAGATTTTTTTTAGTAAGACCGTCAATCTTCAACCAGATTCTCTGCTCCTGCTTTGAAACTTGTTCTACGTTATACTGCGACGCCTAGATCTAAACAGACAACTTTGGGCTCATTGTTACATGAGGAGGGGAGTGGGGAGAGGCGAATCCATATGCTCGGACGGAGGGGAGACACTGAAATTATATGTGCGATAAACAGAATTGTCAATCCTAGTTTCATTTGGATTCCACACTATTGTTGCCAAAACTAAAGAAACAACCCTTGTATTATACACTAGCAAATACCCAGCGTACGCTGCTACGCATAAAATGAATCTTTCAGGGTTAGTTAAATTGTATGGTATATACTGCGACAAAACAAAACATATCGGTATTACAAGAATCAATTTTTAATTTCGGATTTCATGTAAACCCCCACTGGTAGAATTTCGCTGATTTTTAGATAACATCTATGACGGTTTATTTTAATAGGATATACTGAGTTTGGTTGTGAAACATCGACAATTGTGACCGGTAGTAGAGCGATTGTTACTTCTTTATATCAGGGGAACTGTACCTAAGGTTTTCAGAATATAACTGATAACAGCTAAACAACCTCTGATTTTGATGCAATTATATTATTCAGAAATAATCAAGCATTCCCATTAACGACTAACTATATTTACTCAGGCTGGCAAGGTCAGTCTGCCCTTAGGGCCACGATCTCAAATATATATTGCGCTATTCCAGTGTTATGGAGATGAGTGGAATGAATGTGTGATGTCAGGTATTATACAAATAGTGTCATCTTTCAAGTCCGAAAGTTGTTCTACTAACATGACTCATATCGACATTTTTTTAATTGGGCCAATGGCCGCGAATATAGACTACAATCCTCAGGTTGGCCCCTTTTGCTCTTTTTTTAATCATCAGGTTCCGAGTCATGAGGGAAAAACTAGTTGCCCCCTACTATATCTCCACTACCTCATATTTTCAACACCTGTTGATTCCCAAAAGCTATTTTTCCTGACTTGAGATGAGATGAAGGGTGACATGAAATGATATGAAATAAGCCTAACTAATTAGGTTGGTCAATAAGGGAGCACCCCTTTCTCCACGAGAGTCATGTAGGTTAAGCCCTATATACATATATAGATATACACGTACATAATACTAAATTTTCTAACGGTATATTAAGCTCTAAAACACATGTATATTTTTGAATATCTTAAACCATTCAGTCTGAATAATTTATAAATAAAACAACTACCGAGAAACCATCCTATAGTTACACTTTACTCAGGAACTACTTGAGGTAGATACAAAATATTAAAATACTTTATGCATTATATGGTGAAGTTACTGTATTAGATTCGGTAAAACTGTCCTTCAGATCAATACTTTCATAAATAGTTATTATGAAAAATAAATCTATTTTTTAATTTAAAAGTGCCTTATCCCTCAATCAAAAAGTGAGAGTTACAAAAAATGAAATTACTAGCCAGATTTCTATTCATAATAATTATTTGGTGCTAAAATTTCACTTTCTCTTTTTAGAGAAAATAAGAAACTGTAGCTCAATGTGGATATCCGATTACCAAACTTTAGTCATTTAAGAATTAATTACACGGTTTAAAATATCTAAACAAATGCTATAATTATTGTAAATGTTTCATAGTTAATTTAATAGATTTTAATAACGTCAGGTATTCAGAATTATAGATACTCCATCCATTTTTTAAATTTAACCAGACATTTTATAGGTACAGTTATGTGCCACACGCCCCGGGCCTTAGAGTGGCACGACCTGTAGGAAGAGGGATATTAACTATGGATCACACACACACATTTTTGACCACACAAGGGCGTGAAGGGCCTCCACGAATGAGTAATCAGCTCAATGTCAGGATCTCCTCCGATACAACACAACATTAAGACGAAACCCACCACACACACACACATTCATACTAAACATGGTAAATACGATAATGGTGATTACGATGATCAGATGAAGTTCGGCGGGGCCCCTATTGGCCTTAAAATTTCTCGACATTCGTCTTACAGGTGAGGAAACCCCCGAAAAGTTCGTCACCAAGGAAACTTGTCACAACCGGCGATCGAATCTGAGTCCGCTACATACGAGGCAGCGAAGCTGTCCGAAGACCACAGCGCAGCGCTGGAAACAATTATATGTAACCAACTAACCCACTAGCACTATCGAACCCGTATGTTCATGGCCACTCGTGCATACATCCTTATCTTGAGCTAATGTTTTTCAATCACCTCCTGTATAATCCACTCCCCTCAAATCACGATTAATGTTAATTTCCCACCTCATTCTTGTCTACCAACTGGGCGTTTTCCTATGATTTCCCCCTTAATTATTTTAATTTCGGCTTATTTTATAATGTTTTAAAAAAACCGTCTCGTCTTAACAAAAGTTGATGATAGAAACTAGTAGAGGAACCAATAAGGTACATTTTCTTAATAATTCTACTTACACTTTGGCACATATCACAATATTGTTTGGAATTATTTTGGAAAATAAGCTCACGTTAAGTCTATGCTTCCT
Organism: Diploptera punctata; assembly: GCA_030220185.1. Lineage (NCBI taxonomy): Eukaryota > Metazoa > Arthropoda > Insecta > Blattodea > Blaberidae > Diploptera > Diploptera punctata. The sequence continues at coordinate 998,969 of JASPKZ010006856.1, forward strand.
AATGGAGGATATAAAAAAAAAGTCTGGTTCTTTTTTATTACGTATTCACTTGAAAGAATCTTAATTCCGCCTCAAAGTGGACTGAAGGTGACCTTGTAAGTGGGGAGTAAACGGGATGACCTTTCTAAAACCTGACATTTTATATATGGTGTAATAGCAAAGCTAATCATTGTTTCTCCAGCATCCACAACATGAACAAGTCTGCTTATTTTTTGGGTTTCTGCCTTGTTCTGGGGCTCCTCATAACAGCTGAGGGTATGTATAATAAGTACTGCTTCATGGGTAAGAGAGCAATTTGTATATGTTTACCCTTCTTTAATTTAATATATTAATATTAGTATCGAATAAATATTATTAATCATTTTTAACTGAAAAATTATTCAAATTAAACGAAATATATAAGAATTTACAGGACAATTTTTCATGAGGGCAAATAAGAATAAGAATAAATTTTATTCAAAAATAAATATTGTATACAGTACTGACACCCGAATGAGCATGTGCTCGTGCTCGGATGGCAGTTTCCAGTTACAGAAACAATACATGTAGAATATATTTAAATATATATATATATTACATAGTTTTACTTAAAGGAGGTGGAAAAACAAAATATATAAAGTTTAGGAGCCACTTTTTAAGACATACCATAAATTCTAGAACATAAAAAAAGAAATAATATAAAGGGAAATAAAATAGAAAAACGGTATAGAATAGTTCAATACTAGATTGAAGAAGGTAATTAAAGACATTCGGAAATAGTATAGACTTCAGATTTTTTGTAAATATTCTATATTTCCCTCTTCTATTGCTTCGAAAATAGATAGGGCATATATGTTATCTAAACCAGCTTCATATTTAATTCTCTATATTTGGTAGCATGCTATATTTAACGTATCAAATTATTTAGCTCAGACTGATACTATTCCAGGGTCATGTTCGGGTGGTCCTGATTTTAATTCACGGAGCCGTTCTAGAGAATTCGTTTTATGTAATGTTTCTATCACATGTGTTAGTGTTGAAATGTAATTTTAATATCAATTATACTACTATAATAGGCCTAATTCAACTAAAATTAAATTCAATGTAGATATGAATTTTATCCATTATAATCCTTGGAGCAACATGCCTAATGCTCTTACCCTACTAGTCTGTGCTGGCCTCACATTCTGATTTTCTTATATATGTGGATAATTATGCTGTCACTACAAGTATGACATGCGGTCAGAATGTCGAGTTCTCCAGCTATATTAAGTGGTTTTCTCAACATATCAATTAGTATATCAAATACATAAGCCTACATGAGGTAGAGATTCATAGACTACTAGCCTGCACAACAGTAAGTTAACCCTGGAGTAAGGTAAACCCTCTACTCATGTACGGCCCAGAGATGAAGGGCATGTACGATATTAATTTATTGGTCTGTGAAGAACACGGCCAGGCTTGTCGCATCATATACTGAATAGATGAAATTTAATGAAACGAAATGGATGAGCATTTTAGAATAAGTGCTAAGGAAATATTTTGGACAGAACGAGACGAACGATAGGCGAATTAAGGAAACTACATAATACTGAACTTCGTGAGCGTTATGAGAAACCAGATGTAATAAAATCAAGTTTCAAGTCTTGTAGAATCAAATGTGAAGGATATGTGGCACGACCGGGAAATGAAAAAGGTGTAGGAAAATTTATTTTTAGAAAATCATAGTGGTATCGTCCAGTAAATAGTCCAAGAATTAGATGGGACTCTAACATTAAACAGGATTTGAGGAAGGTAGGTACTTGTAGGGCCTCCCATACACGACAGGTCAAAGGGTAGGTGACAGACAAAGAAAGATACCCTAGTCCTCAAGGTTAGGGATTGGGCTTTGGGCCGACAACCTCACCTCCAAGAAGAAAATATTATGTTGAGAATCCCCATAGTGTACAAGCCGGACGGAACTTTCTAGGAGGACCTATCAACAAAAAGGAAATAAGGCGGAGAAGAGAGAAGTGGCACATAGCAGGGGCGGTCAAGGTTTAAAAATACGTCAGAAAATAACCTCTGTTGATAAATTACGAGTATCTACTCGTATATTTAACCTTAAAGTAAAAAAATACTAACTAAGCTGATTTGAACAAAATATACTCTAGGCCCTATAGACCTGAACCTACTATTTTGTTCATAAATGTATTGGAGGGAGAAGTATGCTCAGAAATGTATATTGAATTAAAATGTTTGGATGAATATCCCTGAAACCTAACGGACACATCTTATAGCGGAAAAAACTAGTGGTAATACTACATTATAACTCATAATAAAACAGATGTTTTATGTTAGTTACAATCTCCATCATTACTATAATATTGTAAACAGACTTACTTGATACCTTTGTCCAATTATCACATATACAGAGTGGATCATGAATTTATTGACAAACGTTCACGGGTTTGAACTGAGATTTTAATGAAATATGCTTGTGATCTTAAATTATAACAACAGGTACCATACGAGTATACCTTGAACGGCTAGACAATTATTTAAAAGTAGTATCACAAATTATTAAGAAAATCTCTTAAGAGGCTGCCCAACATTATTGTTCATAGAATCACAACCTTCAGTTCTTGACAAATTACAACAATATAATTTAAGGTACTTGAGTTAAATAACGCCAAACTTCACATCGATAACTTAAAAAAAAATATTACATTATGACAGAACTATGAAACATCTTTCATGAATTTATGTTTTATTTTTAGAAATTTTCATTGAGGGGGCCCCAGTCTTCTATCATAGATCGGTAAATTAAACTATACAAAACACCTATTCTCCCAGTTATATGGATATGAAACATAGTCTCATACTTTAAGGAAGGAAAAACGATTATACAAGTACTTGAGAATAAAGTTCTTAGAAAAAATTAGTTTGAACAAAATGAGCAGTTAGGTGAATGGGGAAGTCTTCGTAATAATGAGCTACATTATCTTTATGGAGACTAGATGTAATATAAACAATTAAGTCTCGCAACGACGATGTGCACGTCAGGGCATGAGGCAAAACGGGGAATGAAAGAAAGGCATAGAAACATCTAGTAGAAAAAACCAGAGGAAAGCCTATTAGATAGACCAAGAATGAGTGAAGTGAGAGAATAACTTCAATCACGACTTGATGAGTTTAATTTGACAGGGATGATTGGAAAATATTAGCTCAGAATAGGGGTGATGGAGAGCTTATATCCGTACTACCATGAACCTCCGGGTTCGATAGTGCCAGTGAGTTAGTTACTTGGACATTATATGTCCTCTTAAATAAATGTTAATACAATCCAAAATTATCGATTTACTAAAAAATTGTATAAACTAGGAATGTAGAATATACCGGTACTATATGTTGCCTATCCCCACCTACTTCCTTTTCATAAAACTGAATATTGTCATTATACGAACAGCGCCTTTTTTTTTTTTTTTTTTTTTTTGTATGCGATAAATTATAAATGTACTTTCTACACTGGGAGTAAATTAAAGATATTTATTATATATTATTTTCAGTTTTAACAATGTTGATACATTTTTCCGGCACCAAAGATTTCACTTCAATTTCGCTTTATAATTTTCTTCCATTCGCCTCTATTATAATACATAGGATTTTTATTATACTTGTTTTATTATTGTAATACAGATTCCGGGGAATCTATGTCAGCATGCCACAAACATAAATTCAATTAAAACAAATTGAAAACACAATTTATTGTTGCAGTATGTGAATAAATACCTGATTACATATATATATATATATATTTATTATTTATATTTATTTATTGATTTTACTCAAAAATGTGATAAATTACTTAAAATAAAGTGAGAAGTTGAGTTCGAAGTAACCTAACATCAGAAAATTTCCTATTTAAAATGTGTATTAGTCATTGCTCAGACAGTGTAGCCTACTTATCACTAAATCCTGCTAACAGACAAATGAAGTCTAAACTGGTCTGGTGTTCTAACTCACACATTTTCACACCCTAATTTCCCCAAACTAACACTAACTTACCCGTTTTATCACCCTAACTTGCCCACAAACGTTGGTGGACTATTTTGGATACAATCGCTTTATATGTGAGCAAACAATTTGCCAATTGGGTCTAGCGGGAACATGTGTTATCGCATTGGTTAACATGACGCTAGCAGTCGCTTGTTCTCCAATCGAGTATTCAGTGGTGGCACGACGACAGAATAACCAAAATTGCTTACATAAAGTGCTTAATTACTTATTATATAGTTGATATAATTTATCTAATTCAATGTCTTTTTTTTTTCAGCTAATCCTCAGCAGTACGATTTGCTTACCTCCGACGCAAATATCAAGTATGTTGACATATTTAATGCAAATCTCAAAAAAGCTTAATCATCGTTCAGTCTTACTTGCAGCTTGTAGATTCTAATTAAAAATTGTAAAACGACAGAAGCTAAATTTTCGGTAGACATTCGAATGTGCACGCATATATTTGCATTCAAACTTATTAATCGCTTTTTTTTCATGATGATATCTGCGGAGGATGTAATGGAAATGCCATTCCTAACATCCACAAGACAGGAGGTTTCAATACTCGTATTTAGGGAAAATCTTGCTTCAAATGACTTCCTATTTTTTATCAATTTCTTTTATTACCAATCACTATATAGAGCAATCTAAATGCAAAGTGGAAGCTAGATCACTAATGAAGTCAAATTACACAACACACATTTAAAATTAGCATTCAATTTTACACTATTATTAAAATTTGCTCACTTATTAAAATTTTCCACAAATAAAATCGAAGTTCAAAAACCAATACAGCACCAATAAATTGTATGGTAAATTTCTGTTGAGTAGTTAGTCACAGTATATAAAAATTATACATAATTATAATATTGTGTACCTTTTATGCAATCTCCTCAACTATTAAGATAATTAAAACAATGTAATCCTCAATAGAAGATTTTTCGCTACACCAGCTATTGACTGATTTGTGATCATCTTGTATATAGGGTTGTAATGTTGTTTGAAATCAAACTTCCAGTATGTTTATCTCATCGGAATTCCATTCGCTGTGCAATATTGTGAGGGTTTTGTCTATAACCTTCGTATGATATCCTTATTTTATTATATGTTCACCGTAACTTGATTTACCTTTTACAAGCATCGTATTTAAAAGTCTTTAAAATGTTATTTAAATTTAATATTACATTTTCTGCTGCTTCCTCCTCTGTAAATGTTATTACAATCATTACACGTTAGTCTACCGAGAACATTTCTATGGTTAAGTTAGCTGGCTGCCAACTTGGTAGACGCGTGGGTAGCACGCACGGTTGCGGTTCACGAGACTTGGATACTAAGTTCGAATCCTGGCAGTTTCGGAGGGGTACTGTTGTTTGGCTATACCGGGAGTTTCGGGTATTTTATCGGGATTCTCCCGTATCCAGGACTTCATTCAACGAACATTCTCCACGCTCATTTCTCCCATATCATGACATTTCATCTTCATGTATTCATTAATACATTTACTAGGAGTCCACAAAATTAATCATTTATTAATGTAATGTCAATTTTACTGTTTGGGACTTGCTCATAGTAAGTGTCAATTATAATAAAACCACTAAAAAAACAAGACCATATAAAATTCTACTAAACTCTATTACATTACTATGTAAATTTGATATTAATATAGTGGAAGGTAGGGACTCTACCGACTACGCCACGGCGACGGACAATCAATGAAACCATTAGCTCTTTTGTTTACCAATATTTTCCAGATAGGCTACTGATTTGGAAGAATGGGCCGGAAATTACTGAACTTGTACCAGATCCCCTCTCCTTGTTGAGGCTATAAGTGAAAGAGATAATTCAAATTCTATGTAAATGTTTGGACAGACAAATGTGACACGTAATATGAAAATGCAAATCCTTAAATAATTAACCGGGCGATTTGCTACCTATCAAATAATACATAATAATTTTGTTTTAGGACTCAGAAAAGGCAGATCTTGTTCAGATTTCATTTTCACTATCAATCAAAGAATTGAGAAGCATAGAGAGTATAATCTACCACAACTTTTATGGCATTTATAGATCTTGAAAAGACGTTTGACAAAGTTTACAGAAATAAATTATGGAATATAATGAAACAGAAAAGCGTGCCTCGGCAGTTAATAACTGCAATAAAAAGTCTATTCGTAGAAAATAAAATAACAATAGAAACTGGAGTGAAAAATAATTTCCATTTAATGTTAGAACTTTTTTATTAATTGAATTTATTTTTGTGACACTTTCCTACAAATTATGTTCACTCTATCAGAACCTGGTCTTCTGTGAACAATATATTGTTAATATTATCTTCTCAGAAGTTAATGCTGAAGGAGTATTTTAGTCAGATCTTCATTATTTTCCACGTTGTGGGCGCAATTTTGAAGAAGTAATTCTTTTCCCATGTTATGACGATGTTTTGAAGCAGCTAACTCTCTTCATTGCCCGATGTTGTAGTAACATTTTGAAGGATTAGTGTCCAAAAATAATAAATAAGAATTACTGGTTCAGGTTGGGTTTGATTTTTCGGTAGAGCTGGATTCTCTTCTCAAGGTCGAAGTTGGTACACAAGATAGGGAAACACTTTAAAAATCACTAATAACTGATCCTTGTAGAAATATTTGTAAATTTATTTACTATTTAATTTCCCAGCAGATCAAGTAATATATGTGGTATTATTCTTCACTATCAATTAAAATTAAATTATTTTCTTTTCTTGAGTCAACTATTTTTCTTGTATTAAATATCACTTTTTATCAGGAGAGCTCTATTTGCTTCTATCTTTGAGGAAAGTTATATGCTGACTGACTAGTGTAATTCTGTTATAATTTTAAAGAACATTATTACATCACATGATTTATATTTAACTTCTATTGGTTAATGGTCCATTAAATACCAGGTTAAATTTGATTGGTTAAATAAAAAGTTAATTGTTTTAACATCCAATCAAAATTTAGTATAATTTTATTTAAAAATATTAAGTTAATCAGGTGTTCCTATTACAGTTATAACAGAAAGCTTTCTATTTCAGACAACAATGACTTAAGACACAATTTTAAAAGCATTATTTAGAAAGACTTACATAATACAATTTATTTAATTGTTATTGAGACATTTTTATTCAACAATGAACAGCAATTAATTATTTAGATGTTTTTCTTTATTTAAGTTATATTTAAATATTAAAAGAATTTTAAAATATAAAATTATTAACTTTTAGTATCATATTTATTATGATATTAAAATCCTGCTATAATCCCATTTAAAAAATGTTTTTGTCCGGGTTTTTACGGGTCCGAAAGGTAATTACTAACGTTTACTCCATCATATAATTCTACCTCAGAGTTGATCACGTCATGATCTCGGAAAAATACCCGAAAAACAATTTTAATGAAGACACGGACAAATGATGTCTACAAAATGTTATTAGTATTATTTATGTTTAATGTTTTCCGTTCTAAGGCGGATCCATGGCACAAGGAGTTAGATGATCGCCCCTCACTGCTGGGGTCTCGAGATCGCCTCTTGGTCATTTTATATGGGTTCATGCTGGACGGAACGCAATCTGGGCAAGTTTGTCTCGGAATTTTTCCCATTTTCACAGCCACAAATTTTACTCCACCATTTCTCCAAATTAATCTCCTTTATATATCTATCTTCGGGTTTTTACAGCAGCTGCCGTCTTCCCGTGCCAAACTCCGCCATGGCCGGTCCCAAGCCCGGATGAGAAAGGAGGAGGGGGAGGAGTAACAACCTCGTTAAAAAACCAGGGTTCAGTTGGCTCCGACTGATAGTACTCTGTAAGGGTCCCTAGCCAGGGTTACGGTGAAGACCTCAACGGCAGAGTCGGCGCAGAAGGAGTCCTTCATCACGGCGGATCTGGCGGAAGAGGCAACACTATCTCTAAGGGAAATAGAGAAACGTTGCCTTGCGGTGAAGAAGGATCTTCAAAGGCTATGGGAGGAAAACCCAGACAGAAATATCCTGGTCCTCCAGGTTGGGGGTTTATGCTGTGGGCCAGCTCCCCACACATTAAAACAAAAAAATGCTAAAAGACCAAATCAATCAAAGCCAATTCATCTCCTTTCATTTCATTTAATTCATCTGCCCCTGTGATGATGCGTCTGGAATGGTCGGTCCGCGTACTTGTTTTCAAACAACTTTCAATGAAAGGGGCTTCATCGCATCTCATCCCTCGACCCGGCCCTGAGATAGCCACGTGTTTAAGAGGTTGTTTTATTATAATAATATTTTAAGTAAGAATTGAATAGTGAAAGAGAATCCAATTGCCTAGAAATAACCAATTACAAATAGGAATATTGCACAAAGAAATTAACATAGGGTCAATTCTGAAAATGCATGCTATTATGCATTACACTGCCTCTTGTCGTCCCAACTTCTCTCATAAAATGTTAAACTGGTAAGATAAGATATAAAACTGTTATACTGCCAGTAATATTATATGGATGCGAAAAATTGACTCTTGTATTAAGGGAGGAGAAAAGATTACGAGTATTTGAGAATAAAGTTCTTAGGAAAATGTTTGGACTAAAGGGAGATGAACATACAAACTAATGGAATAGATAGCAAATATGATCGTTATAGCAAATAAAATATAATAACAATAGTTAGGTATCGTAGAATGCGATAGGCGTTACTTGTGGCACGAATGGGGAATGTGTGAAAAGGAGCATGGAAGCTTCTTGTAGGAAAGCCAGAGGATAAACACCCAGTTGATAGACCAAGTATGAGGTAGGAGAATAACATTAACGATGACTTGAGGACAGAGATGTGTGGGGAGCTTATCTCCGCGCGACCATGAACCTACGGGTCCGAGAGTGCTAGTGATTTAGTTAGAGAGGTAGTATATTTGTCGTAACGTTTACTGACATTAGAAGCGTTTAAGGATTATCACTGAAGACTATGTTATGACATCTAGGCCCATGCCATCACCCCTTGGGATACCTCGGTCATAATGACCATACTCCCAAATCCCAGACTTGTCCTCCCTATCTAGTTCGCGTCCACATTCAAGAGTTCTCGGGGCTTGAAACCAACACCTCTAGGGAGAAGGTGTTGCAGTTGCAACTTCGGGAATTGCTGAGCTACATAGTACGTCAGGCCGCTCATTCCTGACGACCCTACAGTTGGTCCACGGGCTCCTTGAGCCCAGCCGGAAGGACTGCTGTCGCAGATCCACCGACCGTTCCCCTGTTCTACCTCCAGGGACGTATCCTGCAGCCATTGTGAGACCGGCTACGGCTTGAGTCCACAAGCCCCACAGTGTGAGACTTTAGTACATCTAGGTGCTCATCTCCTGGTGACCCCACAGTTTGTCCACGAACCCGTAGGCTTAGCTGGCAACCAGTACAGTTGCTGCCCTCTGCACTGGTACGAGCTGTGGCCTGGTGTGCCCCCGGGACGTGTCCTGTTACAGTTGTGGTCCGGCGCGGAGCTCGCAAGCTCCAACAGGTGAGTAATAGTACGGCAAGGCGCTCAACTCCTGCCGATCCCACTGATGGTTCACGAGCCCCTTGAACTTGGCCACGAGGACTGTCTAGCAGATTCACCGACCTTTCCCCAAGTGCACCACCTGGGGACGTGTTTGGTTGCTGAAGTGGATCCAGCCTGAGCATTAGCACGTCAGGTCGCTCAACTCCTGACGACCACACAGATTGTCCTTGGGTCACTCAGTCCCGGAGTCGGCGCTAATCTCCCAACTAAGACCGCGCTCCTCCTTTTCCGAGCTTATTGACCTGGTGGTAATTCCCAGCATTACGCCTGGTATTGTCCCAACCAGCCCGTTCGCAAGACTAGGCCTTGTCGTGCCGCTGCTGTGAGACCAGCCCACTGAGCAATGTAGGCATCCAGGGTGCTCATAGCCCATGGTGTCCCCATAGATGGTCCGCGGGTTCATTGAATCAAGAGAAAGGAGCTGCTGATCTCCAGTCTCCCACCGCTCCGCCAACAGCGGCCGCTGATCCCGCTTGTGGGCCGGGATCCACGAGCTTAGACAACAGGCCGCTCATCTCCCTTTTGACCCCATTTATGGTCCGCGAGTCATCGGACTTGGAAGGGAGGACTGACTAGCAGATCCACCGACCTTTTCCCCACTACGCCACCGAAGGGACGCGTTTTGTTGCTGAAGTGGCACAGCACGAGGTATGTAGTACGTCAGGTCGCTCGAGTCCTGACGACCTCACAAATGGCCCGCGGGTCCGGACTGGACCTAGCCGGTAGGAATGCAAAGCAAACCACCGACCACCACCGACCGTTCCCCTATCCGCCACCCGGGGCCGCGCCCTGTTACTGTTGTGAGCACAGCTGGGGCCCGAGAACCGGACCCCCAGGGACTATGTTATGACATTATACGTAAGTCACTAATTAATTTTTGAGATATGCAACAATGGGCCATGATAGAGTTTCCATACCTATCATATATTTTCAAACAACTCTCCAGCACATTCTATACACAGTTGTATCCCCTGGAACCACTTCTGGAAGTAGCCACGCCACTCGATCTCAGACATTGCACTAAGCTCCTCCAACAGTATCTTCTGGGCTAGGAAATTGGTGTTCGCGCATGCAGTTCTTCACGTTCGGGAACAGGAAATAGTCGCACGGGGCTAGGTCCAAACTGCAGGCTCAATGAGACATTATTTCACAGGTGTTTTTTCCAGAAACCTAATTGTTGCATTGACTGTGTGCAAAGAGGTGGAGCAGAATTCCCCGCAGTCCAGTCTTTGGCCGCTTCTCCTGGATCTTTGAGAAGACTTTGAGGAGATAGACTTCTGTATACCATTTAGCAGTAACTGTTCTCTGATCCTCTAGCCACAACTGTAGTCAGATGACCACTTCTTGAGAAGAAAGTGGTCACCATTTTCTTCCCCACACTCCTGGGCCTTTTGAATTTGATAGGAGGCTGCTCATATAGGAAGACCCACACCTATGATTGGTGCTTTGTTTCACGGTCATACTGGAAGATCCAAGTTTCATCACCTATCACTATGTCTGACACTCGGCGGGAGTCCCCGTTGTTGAATCTCGCCAGCATTTCTCTACACAATTCCACCCCAGTGCGTTTATGCCCTTCTGACAAATGGTGTGACACCCATCCAGAAGAAATTTTCCTCACTCTTAAGTATTGGTGCAGGATGGTGGAAACACTTGGTGAACTAATCCCTAGGCCCCCATCGATGTCCTTAATCAGAGTCTTCACTGCAGAGACGATTTCCTCTGTCACCACTGTTGTTGGTCTCCCACTTCCCCCTTCATCTTTAAGGGATGTTATCTCCCTACTAAATTCAGAAAATCAGCGGAAAACTGTTGCACGTGAAGGAGTACGGTCCCTAAATGTTTGTGTGAGTTGCTCAAGTGTTTGCGATTCATTTAAACCGCACTTGTAATAATATAAAATCATAGCAAGAAAATACTCCCTCTCCAGCTCCATAGGACACGTTTGATTTCACCACGCACAGACTGCTTCACAAAGGTGCTGCTCAGTGACAACTGAAAGGAATCGTTTCTACCTGCTATGGTTTTCACGTTCGCGAGTTGGGCTTTCAAATTGTATATTAGTTTATTGCATTCCTGTCGCCATACTGCCGTGTCTCAAAAATTATCTAGTGACCTTCGTAATTAACCATATAATGATTTAACACATTTTTAATCTTATTATTTGTATTTCAGGCCCACACTCGGAGGTGGCCATGGAGTCAGCCATGGGGCTCATGGAGATTCAGGGCTTGGAGATGACAATGTGAAGCTCTTAGTAATTCCGCCCCGCCCAGTTATCAGTGTAGGCTAAAAAGACAAATTTTGCGACTAAAAAAAGTATATACTTTTGTTAAATACACAATTTTAGTTAACAAGAAGGCATTTTACTACATAAATGTAACATAGTTTATTAACAATATTTTTAAAATGGTGTTAGGTTTTCTAAGAAAAGTATTTACCTAAAAAAGTAAAGCATAAACACACAATGTGGTTATGTTATAAACTGTGCACAAAATAATGTTTAAGGTATCAATAAAATGATTTTCTTACATTAATATATGCACTTTTAATTTTCCCTTGTTTACATACGAATATTCAAGAAAGGTTTTATAAAACACAAAGCTTACTTATATATTTATTTAGGCTTTCACGGCCGGAGTTAATATTATGATCTTGAAGAAGACTTCTGAGTCTCAAAATAACCCTTGATGATGCTGGACGCAGTCTCTGGCGAAACGTCGGGGAACCTCAAGCATAAAGACCACGACCAACAGCCCGGATATCTTATTTAAGATCATTATAAAGTTTACTTACTTTTTCCATGTAAGTTTAAATACTCTAGGTACTTGTATCATTATTCAGTCCATAATCTAACCAAACCCTCATTTCATATTTAGTGGCAAGTACCGGCTGTGGAATGCACCAAGTCATTTTGCGCACGGGTTGATAATGTAATTACGGACTTTGACTAGGGAAGGATGATCAAATAACTCTTAAGTATTGTCTGCGGCATGTAGTGCGCCGGGGAGCGGAACGGGCCAACAGGCCCATACCTTGAAGATGATGATAATGATATTGTCGGAAGTAAGACATATTTTTACTTTAATGAAATGGTATATGATGATGAATTTGTTTTTAGCTAATCAAAATGATACGGGTGACCATATAACAAATTCATATGTGATAAAAATCTCCAATACCACATTGTTAAGGGAGGTTGTCGACCCAGTCCTCCCCTATTATATTACTACGAACTGGTAAACATAATATAAAGGGGGAAAAGTTTGGACTTTCTTTTTTAAAAGGGATTTACAAGACAACGTTATTGTGTGCGATCCCCAACAACAGGATAAAGAGTCAGATAGCCTCGAACAAGAGACAAGGCTTTCCATTCTAGACGCGACGAGGAAGCGTTTTCATGTCCATTAAGGCTGGAGATATTGTCACGCAGCGGGACGTAGCTTTGGCGGTATGAATTGCATACCGACAGACAAGGCCAATAAATTGGGGTTAAGGAATGATTTGACATACATGGCAAATGAAATAGGGGCGTTAATGATCCAAGATGAAAGTGTGGACGTCCAATACCCGAGAGTAATCTCCCAACAACGAAAGGAGGGAGCCGAATCAGTTTATTTGTAAGATTTTAATACTGTAAAATGCCGAAAGCACATATGTGGGTGGAGACGGCAAGAAGGACCGCCTAGAAATTTAATAAATTATTCTTAGCGAGTATTGAACACAAGTCCGTCCGCAGTCCAGCAGTGCACATCATCATATCGTGAAACACGTGTCCGCCCGACACCAAAGGGGGGAGCATTGCGTCGAATAATACTAGTGCGCCGAAGAGGAAAAGAGCGCAGTGAAAAGGATCCAAACTGTAAACAGGGAACGTAGCTCATTATACATTTACGCATTATGAATTGGAGGCGGGTAGCCTACGCTCACTCTGATCTAGTGAAGGTAGTCATTATCCAACGCGAAATGGATTACTATCGGTAGATAGTTCGTGTAAGCTTGTGAAAGTGTCAGTGAAACGCAACGAAAATACTTTAGAATCTCGGAGCCTAAGTAACTAGAGCCCGGGAAGTTAGTGATTAATAAGTGACGGCAACATACATATCATATGCGGCCAACTTTTGAGTATTACAGGCCAATCGGAGAAGTCGCAATAGGTCTCTGAACCCAAGTGACAATATAGTGCATTACGATTCTCCCCACATTCTGCTTTCGGCGTTCAAACGAGTAGTCGGAACACTGGCCAAGTTTATCCAATAAAGTGGAACACTATTGTTAAGACTACATAAACCTTATGGTATATTCCCAAGGCATAGTATTCCTCTCGTATCCCTGGAGAAGATTTCTGCTCCCGAACCCAGCTAGTCCGGTGCCATATACAGTCCATACAACCTTATCCCTTCCCTCGTGCAGTGTAACGTCAAACGTAAAGTGTGTATCCGACTTATCCAACGACCCTATTGTAAGATCCTGTTTCACGTGTCGCCAACGTAAAGGCCAAACTATAATTCCTGTCCCAGCAAGTAAAGCGGGCAGAACAAAGATACCTCGTGTCCGCGCCATTATTTTCCTTGTAATGAGCGCTTGTTTACAACCGATTGATTACGACACAGGGCATTCTATTCATATTGTTCAACTGTTTTCTCTGTCTAAAAATTTAAAGGTTAAATATACAAAGGAAAAATCTCGCCTAAAATGCGTAGAAAATAAACTGCAGTAGAGGAATCCCAACTTTGTATCGAAAATATTAAACTGAAAAAAAAAATGTTATACTTTTCAATTCCAGTACGTAATTTGGACATTTATTGTGTTCTCTCCCGGCATTAACGTAATGTTACCCACTTCTGAGTTTGAGAAGCCTGGAAGGCGGGGTTATGCTGCCCCAATGATATTAAGAGTGAATAAGATGGTAATGATGAGCCAGGAGAGGCCTTCTTCCTAAACTTAATCAAAATGCGTGAATATAGTTGTGGTCTCGAGGTAGTGTGCTGCTTTGTCGCGCACCTTGCACGTTTTCGAACCCCTGTCGGAACAAGTTTCCTGGGTGAGGTTTTTTTCGGGAGTTCTCCTCATCTGTAAAATAAATGTCAGGAAAATGTAAGGTCTAAAAGTCCCCGAACATCAAACTCAAAATATAAAAAGATATATTCTTCCAGTTATAAGGATGAGAAAAAATTTAAATTTGGAATATTTAAGAATAAAATACTTACAAAAATAATTGGGCCAAAGAGAGACGGCCAGATGACCGGAGGAAACTGTACAATAGTGAACCACTTTTACTTTAAGGGATGAGAAAACATTAGGCGTGTTTGAGAAAAAAGATACTTAGGAAAATGTTTGACTAAAGAGAGACGGACAGTTGACTGGAGAAAACTATACAACACTGAACTATATGATATTTATAGGAAACTATCGTAATAAAAATAGTTAAGTGTCGTTGTCATGTATCACGAATGGGGAATAAAAGAGAAGGATGGAAACTTCTACTAGAAAAACAGAGGTTAGAGCTCTCTATGTAGTCCAATCATAGGACGGGAGAATAATATTAACCATGATTTGAGGGAGTCGAATTATACAGAGAATGATTGGAAAATATCAGCTCAGAGTAGCGATCTGTAGTGTGCTTATGTCCAGCGCAACCACAAATCTCCGGGTAAGATAGTGCTTTTGTATATCTGGTTTTACTTGTCAAAGAGAGAGATGAAGATACAAGGCTACATCCTAGACGCTTACAAAACAAAAAATCCACCCTGTTGTCAGTTTTCCTCTCCCCCCTTGCCCTATTATCATCTGGTGAAGAAAATCCCGACAACACGTGTGCGAGTGAGAGAGGTGAGCATAGCTGTTTCTTTCTACAAATTCCTTGCAAAGTTAAGCCAGACGAACTATAGTTGGTTAGTTAAAAGGGAATACATAGCAAGTTTAATATTTATGAAGTGACGATAATTATTTGTCAAATCATTCTATTGGCTTCAGGGACATAGAAAATACATTAAGCCATTGGATTAAGGACTTATATGTATGTGGAAGAAATAACTGTGGACGACCCAAATGTTTAATTATTATGAACCTAGTATTGAAGACAATTATTTAGGTACAAAATTAGACAATTCAGGCGATAATACAGTGGAAATTAAAAATAAAATCGCACAATCAAAACAGGCAATATAGTACATTACAATACGAGTGCGGTAAACACTTGATATCGATCGAGGAAAAGTTTAGAAAAACGAGGCGCTTTCAGAGTTATTTAAATATCTTATATGTGCTTACCACATGAGTATTGTTTACTATTTCTTGTACCATGTGTATCTATTTTAGTAATTAATATATTAGCTAAAATATTAATAAATGCAATTCAAGATACAAGTTAGATGTCAGAAGGTGAATCGGCTATAGGCTATATGTTGTTATGGACAAATATTATCGCCACCTTATATTTGTTAAAACTGTAAAACCAATTTGATTTGCGTTTATTTCTGATTATGAAGAATGCTTTAGACGATGTGTGCAGTGATGATGAAATAGGAGAGGCGTGGAAAGCTGGATGTGGCGACTTAATACCAAAATTAATACAAATTGCAGTCTCATTATCAATATTTCAAAATAAATGTTTTTATTTACCGCACTAGTGGTTTTAGACATTTTTAAAGTATTGAGAATTATTTGTTTTCATAGCAACTTATATTGTATGCGGGAATGTCAAATTACGATGCACATCAACAATTACAGTAAGTATACAATATTAGTTACACTGTGCAAAAGTAATATTAATAACTTAGTATAGTAAATTATGAGCTCTAAGATTATGAAAATGATGTTGATTCCCCAAAGGACGAGACGCCACTAATTTATGGATGTAGTACACTCAAGTAAATTATATCAAGACACCTTTAATTTCGGTAGTTAGAGTTGCGAAAGTGAAAACATATTTCCAACATTTTTTTTACAATTCGCCTTGTAATGGAACCTTCTAAATACCTTTTAAGAATTTTGTTCAATTCACACAATAGTCTTCCAAATTTTAGCAAGTGAAGATGTAAAACTGTGTAGCAAACAGTTCAGAAATTTTCCACATATTTGCTTCTAGTTCCCAACATGTAAAGTGTTGCTTGGATTATAATGCATTGAATGAGGAAAACTATTTCTAAGTTACTAAAATTCAAAATAAAATTCCATTGAGGTGTTAGTCACGGTTTAGCTACTTACTAGCTCCGAATTGCTGCTGTTTCCATCTTTTTTCTGGTCTCCCCGAACTTTTTCTTCCTCGTGGTAAATAGGTGTATGTTGCTTTTGGTATTCTGTTCTCAGTCATCTTTGCAAAGTATTTTTTCCTGTTTGTTCTATGTTTCATTATTATTGTGTTCAATCCCTCTACTTTTAGTTGTTATCTTATTTCTATATGCATAGGCTCATTAAAAAAATTAAATAAACATTTAATGTTCATTAAAATATTTGTAGGTTCATTACAAACAAGACAACATACAATGTGTTACAATACCTAACCCATAAAGTTACAGGAAAAATGTTTAAAACAGGATTTTTTTATGTTAAGGAACTGAACTCAGCCAACCTGGTTCTGGAATTCTTCTCTCCTTTCGTATCTAGGACTGCCCGACTAAAAAGCGCTTCTTCTTCTTCTTATTCTTCTCCTTCTCATTCTCCTCCTCCTTCTTCTTCTTCTTCTTCTTCTTCTTCTTCTTATTATTATTATTATTA
Organism: Diploptera punctata; assembly: GCA_030220185.1. Taxonomy (NCBI): domain Eukaryota; kingdom Metazoa; phylum Arthropoda; class Insecta; order Blattodea; family Blaberidae; genus Diploptera; species Diploptera punctata. The sequence continues at coordinate 1,016,240 of JASPKZ010006856.1, forward strand.
TTATTATTATTATTATTATTATTATTATTATTATTATTATTATTATTATTATATTATTATTATTATTATTATGTTTGTATATAGAGCAGTGTCAAACTGGAGCAAAACATGTTCAAGAATGGGAGTACCAAATTGGAGATGGATCAACAGGTACAATATATATATATACACTGTTATTTGCTGACGACCAGACAATAATTGCTCAAGAATATGAAGATATGGAATTTATGTTCAGAAAATTAATGGACGAATATGATAACTGGCGTTTGAAAATAAATTTAAAAAACGCATTTTATATGGGATGTGGATACGAAAGCGAAAATTTAATATTAGGAGATCAAAAAGGGTATATTAGAGGATCTGAATAATTTGAGGATCTGGGAGTAAAATTAGATAAAGAGGATAAACAAGAAAGTGATATTAAGAACAGAATAAATAAAGGCTGAGCAATAACAGCAATGATGAAAGGAGTCTTAACAGATATATAACCAGAAAAAATATTACAAACATATAATTCAATAATGAGAAGTATTGTCACATATGGAGCTGAAGTATGGAAATTCAACAAATACTTAGAACAAAAAGTTATGTCGATGGAAATGGATTTTTTGGGGAGAGCAGCAAGATGTTCAAAATTAGAAAAAATAACAAATACTCTCATACGAGAAAAAATTGATATTAGAATTCAATAATAGATTATATAAGATATAAGCAATTAAGAAGATATGGACATGTACGACGAATGCAAGAAGAATGGTTACCCAGGAAAACATTGGAATGGTGTCCACCTGGAAGAAGAAGGAAAGGTAGACCTCAAAACTCGTGGTTGCAAGAAATAAGAACTGGAATGAGAACAAGAGGACAGGAGGACATGGTGTGGATAGATAGAGATGAGTGGAGAAGAAAAACAAAACTTCAGGCACAGAAATATATGTAAACATTACAAATCTGTATATAAATAAATATAAATTGTTATTATTATTATTATCATTAATTATATTTTGATATTTTTCTTCTTTCCTTGTCATCTGTATGTTGTGTAGACTATGCCTATTATGTGTTATTAATCAAGTTGTAGATGATTTGAACCGAAAGTGCCTTTTTTCGGTTCAGTTATACATCTGTGTGCTCCTCCCTACTGAAGAACATTTGTGAAGCCTGCCAATGTTCCTGTGTTCCGTGTGGTTACCCCTTCCCTTTTTACCCTTTCCTTGCGCATCTCTACTGCGCACATCCCTTCCATTCGCGAACCTGATATATGCTCGGTAAGCTCAACGGACTTCATCATTCGATCGGCTCACTAAGTGGCGTTTGGTTCTTTAGAAAGGGGATTCAGTGTGTGAATCCAACTCAAGTGCACCATGAACTTGCGAGGATAACATGGTGATTGAGAAGATGAGCAAGTGGATTGTAACCGAGGGACGGTTAGAGTTGATTTCGTCTAAGCAAACATGGAAGAAGGATTTCCAATAGGACTTAGACATGTATGCGTGTGATAGTTTAAATGGTACGTTATTGTTCTATTATATTTTGGTTACTGTTTGTGACTGATCGACTGATCAGAGATCAATGTTCTGTGATGTATTCATTATTTTTGGTTTTTTTACTACATAATCCACACTATTTTTCCTAGTAAAAGCTTATCTTTTATGTTACGCCCTTTGTTATTATTTAAGAGTTATTATCATTCTCTATCCTATAACGAAGTTAGTTCAATCCATGCAAGTTATAGTCAGTGTTTATATTTATATGCATGTTCAATTAGGAAAGAAAGATGAATGGTTAGCCGCCTTCTATGGGCCCGAGGCAGGCTGTTTTCTTGTAATTAACTTCATTAGATATCTGGAGCACTTTGCTAAAATACAGCATTACCATAACCCAGCGATCCCGGATGGTAGCAGCAATAAATGATATTAGATGCGTGGTTTATTCAGGCGTAGCTACGTATCTATCTCTCTACGTACAAATAGTTAAGCAGAGCGTGAGGGGGTATTAACACGCTACAGATTCATAATCGTTATCATATGTATACAGTAATTTAGCCCTGGTGAAATGGAAGAGAAGACCTTACGGTCTTAACTGCATCAAGTAAAATAAATAAACCACTAACCATCAACTCAGCGATATGTGGTTTAGAGTTCTGTGTAATGGTCAATATTCACCCTACGCCATTTAACCAAAATCTAGATAGTTACGTATCATGTGAATTCAATCTGTCTTGCTAGTACTTTCAGTTTGTTAAGAGTGATTGGATAGGCAGCCTCTATTGATTTTTTAGCACATTCGCCTGACTTAACGCCCTTTTACTTTCTACTTTAGGAGTATATCATAATCATGGTTTATGGAAATTGAGTTATCACCAGAAATTATGACTACTACATATTTATCATAAGTGAGGCCACGAGTGATTTCCAATTTATATAGAGAATTTGGAAACCAAGAGTGGCATTTGTTAAGACTATTTAACGAATAAAATTAAGCTGTTTACTCACAAATCATTATTTAAATATAGTTATATATTTAATGTAAACTGCGATGTTTGAAAACAAATATGACATTTCTGTTATGTTTCACTTTTTCATCACTGCAACTAGATCATATGTATTGCCAAATAGAATCGCAATATTGTAAGAATGCACACTAGTGGAGAAAAAATTAAACACGTCCAATTGTTTGTAACCAACATTATAGGTAATTAACTAATTTATGATGTCCTATGATGTAAATATGTCAGTTACATTTTTCTGGAATGTTAATACCTGAGAAATAATACGTTTAAGAAAGTGCAAACAGTGGTTTATTTTTTTTTGTGGTATAATCAATTGATACGAATGTTTTTCTACTATATCTCGCAAGCAGAATCTGGTTACCATGCACTATATATGCAATCTGGCAGCCACTTGATGTCGCTGTGCTAATACATTGAAAGTAATAAAATCGAGGCGAAAAACGACTGTGATTGGTTGTAAATCAAAATTGCCATTTGTGGCATGATTTAAATAGTCATTAAAAGAGTAAATAATCAACATTTCTTAAGTCTATCTGTGTTTAATTTGCTTAAGTCTGGATTGGATTTAATTATATTGGGGAGCGGATTATCAGGTTCAAAAAGTTAAGATTGTATCATACTATAGTGATAAAATTAATTGAATAAGTCTTAATATCCAATCAATTAACTTTTTTATCACATGAATTACAAAACATTTCTCAATACTTTGTGTGGGATTTACCAATACCGCCACATTTATATTATAAAACTTCTATTAAATTAAAAGGAAATAATGTTGTATTTACATTGTTTCTTTTTAATTTAAGAGTAAGATCTGTAATATAAATGTAATATTGCTAGATCCCACACAGAATTAGAAATTATAGAGAAATGTTTTTGTAAGTTATATTACACAAAAATCAGTTGATTGTATATAAAGACTTGGCATATTAAATTAATTTTATCACTATACTACGCTGCAAATTTAACTTTTAGAACGAAAAAATCCGCTCCTTTATCATTAACCTAGTAAATAACTTGGGTCCTAAAATATCTAACATACTTATATCCAGGAAGTGTGTAGAATTTAAGTACACGTAGGAAAAAAATAATAATATTTTGTCTGTGACCGTAAAAACTTGGATTATTCTGTATAAATTCGTTGTGAAATAAGTAAGTACCATATAGTTGCACTTTTTCCAATGTTTAGGACGCAGAATTCAGAGAACATTACATTTATAGTGTAATCACTATATTTGTGCAATATTTTTTTATAATCCCTTTCGAACTAATATTGGAGGTAAATAAGTGATAATTTATGCATCTCTACCGTAATATAATGTACGGTTAAAAACTATAAAATAGTTACCTTGTAGGTCCGTCTCCTCAACTTAAGTTATTTTATAACTCTGTAGGCCTTTCGGGACTAGTCCCATCATCAGCAGAATGCATTAGGTCCGTTCTTGTTGATCCTTGTTGAAGCACTGACTTGGTTGTGAGAATTTTGTACAGAGGATTGTGTGGATTAGGTGTGTATTCATTGAGAATCAGGCTGTTGTTGATTTCTCTTAGGATTGCGATTTCCTTCAGAATATTTATTCTCGTTGGAATGTTTTCTCTATGTACTATTGTGAGGGTGTTATCGATGTTATGCATATGGTGTCCAGCCTGAATTACATGTTTTGCGTAACTTGATTTTCCTCCATTGTAAATGAAATCTCTGAAATGTTCCTTGAATCTGATGTTGAAGCTTCTGTTAGTTTTCCCAATGTAGAATTTATTGCAGTCTGTACATGTTAACTTGTAGATGCCTTTATTGTTGAATACATCTATTTCTTCAATGTTGTTTTTTATTAAATTGTTTAATTTGTTATCAGTTCTGTAGGATATATTAATATTCTTATCGAGCTTTTTTAGTGTGTTGGCCAATTTTAATGTTTCTTCACCAGTTCTTCACCATTTTTTATTTTCATTGGATTCTTTTTCAAGTTTGGTTATGTTGGTAATGTTGTTTTCTCTTTTTTGTTTGTTTAGGATTTTATTTATTATCTATTTGTTGTAGCCATAAATTTTTGCCATGTGTTTGATGTAATTTAATTCCTTATTATAATTGTCTTTATGGACAAGAAACATGAAAGTAACTACATAAACCAACTAAGTAACATCATAAAAACAATAACGCAACAGAATTACTTCCAATTCAACAACGAACTCTTCATCCAATAAGACGGAATCCAAATGGGAAGCACCACTTCGGGAATCCTAGCAGAAATATTCTTACAAGAATTAGAAAATACACACCTGAAAGAACTAATTACTAAATTCAACATAAAATTAATCACAAGATATGTAGACGATGTATTAATTATTTATGACAGCGAAAATAGAAAAGAAGAAGAAAACTCTCAAGAATTAAATAACATGCACAACAAAATCATCTTTACTGAAGAAACAGAAATCAACAACAGTATAAACTATTTGCACCTAACACTAACAAAAAACTTCACCAACAACAAAATAGAAATTGGCATTTACCGAAAACCGACAAGCAACACACTAGCCTTAAACAATAAATCGAGACATCCATTTCAACATAAAATAAGTACATTCAAAAGTCTAATAAATAGGATGTTAAAACTCCCTCTAAATAAAGACAATTATAATAAGGAATTAAATTACATCAAACACATGGCAAAAATCAACGGCTACAACAAACAAATAATAAATAAAATCCTAAACAAAACAAAAATGAAAAAACAACATTACCAACATAACCGAACTTGAAAAAGAATCCAATGAAAATAACAAAATATGGATAACTCTCACGTACACTGGTAAAGAAACATTAAAATTGGGCAACACACTAAAAAAAGCTCGATAAGAATATTAATATATCCTACAGAACTGATAAATTAAACAATTTAATAAACAACAACATTGAAGAAATAGATGTATTCAACAATAAAGCCATCTACAAGTTAACATGTACAGACTGCAATAAATTCTACATTGGGAAAACTAACAGAAGCTTCAACATCAGATTCAAGGAACATTTCAGAGATTTCATTTACAATGGAGGAAAATCAAGTTACGCAAAACATGTAATTCAGGCTGGACACCATATGCATAACATAGATAACACCCTCACAATAGTACATAGAGAAGACATTCCAACGAGTATAAATATACAGGAGGAAATCGCAATCCTAAGAGATTCTCAATGAATACACACCTAATCCACACAATCCACTGTACAAAATTCTCACAACCAAGTCAGTGCTTCAACAAGGAACAACAAGAACGGACCTAATGCATTCTGCTGATGATGGGACTAGTCCCGAAAGGCCTACAGGGTTATAAAATAACTTAAGTTGAGGAGACGGACTACAAGGTAACTATTTTATAGTTTTTAACTGTACATTATATTACTGTGAACTAATACCTCAACGGAAACTAACCATGAATTTTACTAGTATCGAGCTCTACCGTATTATAATATTCTGTACTAGGAAATAGATTAAACAAAAGTTAACAAAAAGTAAGCAATATATATATATACATAAATTGCCAGATATAAAAAAGGCAAATATATGGATACCTTTTCACGGAATGGAAACATATTTGTCGTATCTCAAAATTAACTATTATAATACCTGAATATTTTACTAATATGATATTTTAAAGTGCGTCATAATATCATTATTAACTGTCTCAGGACACAATTGAACCCATTGGTTCATGGCAGTGCGAACATAAGCTCTCCATACATTCCTATCCTGAGATAATATTTAACAATCATCCTTGTATAAATTTACCTTCCACAAATCATTGTTAATGTATTTTTTCTGTCCTAATACTGGACTACCAACTAGGAGTTTTGCTCTGATTTTCTTATTTAATACGCTAATTTAATACACTAATGGTCTTCGTGGTGATAAAATCATAAAATATACTGTCAATATTCCCAAATCACCAATTAATAATTGAAATAGTCAACATATTTCAACAGAGAAGCTGTCATTTTCAAGACTAAATATTGACTGAAGACAAATATGGTAACGAATAACGAAAATCCAGTTAAAAAATCTACGTCACATGATACAATCAATTACAAGTAAATTGTATGACATAATAAAACTAATAATCTTTTCTTTCAATTCAAGAAAAGAAGGCGCTGCAAGGAATAGGACATTTGTCTTTATTCATAATTCTGTGCATATTTTTATAGATTTCCAAACTTTCAAAGACGTCAAGTAATTTGAAATTAATGACCTAATGAATCAGCATAAGGTTACTTTTATTGATAACATGACCGTAATCAAAAATATGCTGGGACAATTCCAGATTTTTCAATTCTATTGAATCTAAAATGTGCAATATGTTCGTTGAATCTGGTTAGAGTAAATCTTCTTGTTTGCCCAACATATTTCATATCACAGTCGTTACATCCGATTTTATAAATACCGGATTTTTTTAAACAATCGACTTTATCTTTAAGGTTTCCAAGTACACTATTTGATGTCAAAGTGGAAGTAAAAACTAGTTTAGTGTCTAATTCTTTAAATATCTTATTCAAACCTCTAGTTAAAAGAGGGGACGTATGGCATAATTGCAAAATTAGAGCTTTTTTAATAGAAGAATGGAAGGCTGTAGAGCCAGTAATAAGTTTTCTAAGTTCAAATTTACGAATAAAATTATCAATCATATTTTCATTGAAACCATTACACTTAGCGATATCTTTAATACTTTGTAATTCTTTATAGGCCCTATGTCTATTTTTACTTAAGGGAAAAGTGGAAAGACGGTGGACTAAAAAATTGAAACTAGCCATTTTATTTTGATTACAATGACAAGAATCCGCAGCGATATATCTAAATATATTGGTTCCTTTTCTGTAAATATCAAACTCTAATTTATAATTATTATTAATTATTAACATATCCAGAAAAGACAGCTTTCCGTTTTCCTCCTCTTCGAAAGTAAAACCGGGAATTCGGTCATTTAATATTTCAATAAATTCCTGTGCATTGCATTTTTTATATTAAAAATAGCAAAAATGTAGTCTACATATCTGAGCCAGAACCTGCGAAAATAATATAATTCCTTTTCTTGGTCTCTCGTAAGTCTGATCGTAAAAAGAACAGCTAGAAAGGGAGACAATGGATTACCCATTGGAGTATCCTTTCTGGCCAATCCAATGTATTTTCATCTTCTTTGTGAGTTTCAGCCATGTTCTTCCTTCACGTACTGTCTAGCACATTTTTGTTTTCTTATTTTGTGTGTCCATTTTATACGTTCCATACTTCTCCATATCCGTATCTCGAAAGCTTTCATTCGTTTTTCCTCACTCCGTCATAATGTCCCAGTCTCTTTACCATACAATGCTACGCTCTACACAAAGCACTTCACTAGCCTCTTCCGTAATCATTTTGCCAAATTTCCGCAGAAAAAACTTTTCTTCTTCTTAAAAGTTTCTTTTGCCGTTGTTATCCTCTACTTTACTTCCTGACCGCAGTTAATGTTACTACCGATTGTAAAACCCAAGTATTTGAAGCTCTCCACTTGTTCAATGGCCTCATATTTAATCCTAGTGTATATTTTCTTTGGTTTCCTTCCTACAACCATGTCCTTCCTCTTATTTATATTTATCTTCATTCCATAATCATCACACTTGTCATTTAGCTCCATCAGTATGTTCCTCAGAGTCATTGCATATTCTGCTAGCAAAGCCATATCATCAGCAAATCTTACACACCTAATTTTTCTTCCTCCAATGTTTACACCTCACGAATTCATGAAGCAGTTTTCCATTAGGTGTTCTAGGTAGATGTTGAAAAGAATAGGTGATAGAGGACATCCTTGCCGTAACCCCTTCCAATTTCTTTCCTTCTGACATTTCTTCTCCTATCTTCACTTGTATTTGCTCTTTCATATAAATATTACTTACGAGCCTCCTATCTTCCAATTAACGCTAATTTCCTTCATGATCCTCATTAGTTTATTCCAATTCACTTTGTCGAAGGCCTTTTCCAGGTCAAGACATACTGCATAAATTTCTTTATATTTTTCTATATATCTTTCTCTTATTGTTCGTATCAATTCGATTGCATCTCTCGTGCCCTTTCCCCGTCCAGAAGCCAAACCGTTCGTCTTGCAAATGACTTTTCATCGTAAAACGTCGATTCAGAATTTGCAGGAGAATCCATGCAGGTTAGAATCACCACAGGAATAAAACATTCTAAATTCATCATTCACTATGATATTCCCATCACATCCACTCTATTTTTTCTCATTTCTTACTTCAAATTTTCCAACTTCCCGGCTTGCAGAAGAGTTCTCACATCCCAGGCACCAATTCTTAGTATTCTCTTCTTCTGCGGTTTTGATTGCATGATGTCCCCTTCCGCAGTATCCCCCTTCCGGACATCTCAATGGGGGGATAATTTACGTCCGGAGTCTTTTACCGTGGAATGACTCATCATGCAATGTTTGCTGCTTTACTACTATACATAGGTATGGTAACTTCTCGTTTCTTTCCACACTGCACCCTCTCTTTTTTGCATCTTAAAATCCTAAAAGATCTTAAGAACGTTTCGAGAGGCCCCAACTTGAAGGTGAGGAGAGTGCATTTGGCTAAGTTAGACCCACCCGACTTCACCGTAATTAACCCCAGAGGTTGAATATCAGTTCCATCAGGTTTTTAGACCAGATCAAAGATCTGTAACTACTTTAGATGCCCTAAAAGTGCAATTTTAATGCCTGAATTGCAAGTTCTACAATTTTAGAGATGAGTGTCGATTAACGTAAAACTTCAATTTACTCATTGAAAGTAAGAAGGCCACAATTAATTAAACATCATTATAGATTTAAGGATTTTGTTACGTTTTATCACGAAGAAAGGAAATGATATGCGCAATCACCGCTTTATAACAAATTGGTAATGTGTACCTACAGTGTAAGAAAACCCCGAAGCTTATCAAATGGCTAATGTTAAGGCGCAGATCATATTGATTGACCTTAAAATCTATTATTAGACACAATAGCAAACCAGTTAACATTGAAACTTGGGTGAATTTCCATAATAACTTACACAACTACATATGAATCACGTTTTGAAGATTTTCTTAACGTATGTCGAAAATTTAATATTTACCTGTAAATATGACGTAATATTCATCTCCAATTACACAAGTCTGCATTTTACAACATTCTCTGAGATGATTTATTTAAATAGGCGATTTTAAATCGATTTTAATACTGATTACAGAAATTATTTCCACTTTTGTCTATCACGTCAGGTTTTTACACAAATAGGAATTTATATTTTCACATTTTGAACTACTAGAAGCACAAATATATTCAAACTTCATTTCACACAAGATAAATTTTTGTTAAAAAAACACATGTTAAAAATACTGTAGATAACTGTCCTAATAATTTTGTGACTACCTTGTAACAAGACAGAAAGTAAATAGCGTTCCATTAATTTTGAAACCTTGTCTTCTTTGACTTACTTGGACGGCCATTTCTTAAAAAGGTAATTGAAGCAAGGCACATTCTGAGAACCTTACGAACTGCATTATCAAGCTCAATTTGATGTATAGTGGTGGAAGAAGGACTTTTCGAGGGTCTGCAAGTGGTTAATGTTGGATGTTTTTATTTCCAGGCACACAATTTCTCGGCTCTGACCAAACTTTCACACTCCAATGTTTTGCTTTGCCCGACTGTCTCGTTCACATAAAAAGCATGACATTTTTGTGAAACCAGCTTCTTGCCCTAATAGTATTCCTAGAACCACGGCAGATAAACCATCTGTGTTCCTCATACTGAATACTTGTTAATAGTAACTTCATGTTCTCAAATGTCTCGTTCGTCTGAACTCAATGGGCAATAGGAACGGATATTCCCAATATGCAGTACTGACTACATTATACAGTAACACATCCATGAGACTCCTCCTTGACGAGTCTATAAAAAGTTTCCACTGACTAGGACCATGCTCAATGTCATAGAAGTGGATTAACTTGTTTTTGATATTACAGTAAACCAAGCAATAATTCTGTGAGAATATAGGAACTAGGTCGTTTTCTGGTAGTCTGTACCATGAGTAATGTGTTCATAGTTTCGCAAGATTCTTGCTTTCAAGCCGTGAGCCAAGTAGTTCTGTAGATTCCTTTGGCAAATTCAGATCACGAACTAGATCATTAAGATAACTTTGAGAGAACCTTTGTAGAGTAAAGCCGTCTTCAGGCTGATTATATATAATCAGTATCGTCGTCAGTGAATGCATCAAGTTCACTTTCAACATCATCTTCTGTCACGTTCTTTAAAACAGCTGGAGGTAGAGGAATAGGCAACTCTGCCCCATGTGGAACTGGCCAAATGGTTGAAGGAATGCTTGGATACACAATTCTGTTCTTAGTTTTATATTACAGCCCTGAACATTAGGCAAACAGAAGTAACCGTCTAAAGTGGTCTTTCATGTTCCCTCAAAATCTCTTTTGACCCCAATCTTAACCTCTCAACGTAACAGCAGCAAATTTTCTTTGGTGCCCACTTCTCATCCTGGTCACCAAGTTTCACTTTAAAATAAGCATAGGATGCTTTTTTTTACAAAGCCTGTAATATCCCTTCTTTGCTTAAGCACTGTATAATTTTCACAAATAGGTCTATAGCACAAAACGTTATGGTTGTTCACACACTTGTGAGCTGACACTGTCATATTTGCAGTCATACTAGAGAGATAAAATGGGAACAGCATTCATAATGCAAGGGTCTAAGATGAAAACACTTACATGGTTACCCAATAACAACCTCAGCAGCAGTTGTGCCAACCTAAGGCTTAGAAGTATGAATTCACAATTTTCCCTCCAACAATACTCATTACCTTCTGGTAGATATTACGCTCTCGCCAATAAATATTTGGAAAGAGATTAGGTCCATTGTGAAACAACTATACGTGATAGAAGAACTAAGAATCGTTCCTGAATCAGCATAAAATAGTGAACTGATACCACGTATTAATTTCCAGTCATCTGATATCATGCAGACTAGTGTTATCTTATTCCTTAACGCTAGTCTTAATGAGTTGAGTCTATTATGTCCTTTGTTTCATGTTTAATTAAATTAATTTAGATTTGATTTAGTTAATTTCGAAGAATTTTTAGGTATTGATTCTGATCTCATAACTATTTTTATTTTTATATATATATACCTATATATACTAGCAAATACCCGGCGTACGCTGCTACGCCTAAAATGAAACATTCAGGGTTAATTAAATTACAGGCTACGGTATATACTGCGACAAACCAAACATGTCGATATTGCAAGAATCAATTTTTATTTAGGATTTCAGGTAAACCCCCACTGGCAGAATTTCGCTGATTTTTAGACATCTACATCGGTTATTTTAATAGGATATACTGGGTTTGGTTGTGAAACATTGAAAATTGTGACCGGCAGTAGAGCGATTTTTAATTATTTATTGCAGGAGTATTATACCTAAGGATTTTAGAATTTAACAGATAGCGGCTAAATAGCCTCTAATTTAGATGCAATTGTTTATTCAGAAAGAAGCAAGCATTCCATCTAACGACTAACTATATTTACTCAGGCTGGCAGGTCAAACTGCCCTTAGGGTCACGATCTCAAAGATCTATTGAACCTATTCCAGTATTATGCAGAAGAGTGGAATGAAAGTTTAATGTATCATAAAAATTGTGTCATCTTTCAGGTCCGATACACCAGGTTCTACTCACATGACTCATACCGTCATTTTTTTAATTGTGCCCATGGCCGCGAATATAGACTACAATCCCCAAGTTGACCCCTTTTTTCTTTTTTTATTCATTAAGCTCGGAGTCATGAGGGAAAAGCCAGGTGCCTCCTACTATACTTCCACTACCTCATTTTCAACACGCGTGGATTCCCCCAAAAAAAGAAAAAAAATCATGTTTCGTAACTTGAGATGAGATGAAGGGTGACATGAAATTGATGAATGAGAAATTATATGAAATAAGCCTAACTAAATTATATTGGTCAATAAGGGAGCACTCATGTCTCCACGAGAGTCATATGGGTTAGGCACTATATACACAGGCTACATAGATAAACACGAACGTAATACTAAATTTTCTAATGAAAAAAGTTAAGCTCTAAAACATATGTATATTTTTGGATATCTAAAACCATTCAGTCTGAATAATTTATGAACAACTTCTGAAAAATTACCCTGTACGTACACTTTTCTCCGGAACTCATTGGGGTAGATATACAATTTTCAAATACTTTACTCATTATATGGTGAAGTTTCTCTATTAAATTCGGTAAAACAATAATTCAAATCAATACTTTCACAAATAGTTATTATGAAAAATAAATATATTTTCGAATTTAAAACTATCTTATCCCTCAATCAAAACGTGAGATTTACAATAATGAAATTATTAGGTATATTTATATTCATAATAACTATTAGTAACTAAAAATTCACTTCTTTTTTTTTAATGAAGATAAGAAAACTGTAGCTCAATATAGGTATCCGATTACCAAACTTTAGTAATTTAAGACATAATTTAAACGGTTTAAGATATCTAAACAAATGCTATAATTATTGTAAAAATTACTTAGATAATATAGTCTAATACATTTTAATAACGTCAGGTATTTATAATTATAGATACTCCATTCCATTTATGCAATTTAACCATACACCTTTATGTGCCACACGCCCCGGGGCCTTACAGTGGCACGACATGTAGGAATAGGGATTTTAACTATGGATCACACACACACGTTTTTGACCACACAAGGGCGTGAAGGGCCTCTCTGAACTAGTAATCAGCTCAATGTCAGGGCCTCCACCGACACAACACAACATTAAGACGAAGCCCACCACACAAACACACACACATATACACACACACATTCATACTAAACATGGTGAATACGATAATGATGATTATGATGGCCAGATGAAGTTCGGTGGGGAACGTATTGGCCTTAAAATTTCTCGACATTTGTCTTACAGGTGAGGAAAAACCCCGAAAAATTCATCATCCAGAAAACTTGACCCAAACGGGGATCGAATCCGAGCCAGCTACATATAAGGCAGCGAAGCTATCAGGATACCACAGTGATGTAAACAATTATATATGTAACCAACTAACCAACTAGCACTATCGAACCAATAGGTTCATGGCCGCGCGTACATACATCCTTATCTTTAGCTAATGTTTTTGAATCATGCCTTGTATAATCTACTTCCCTCAAATCATGGTTAATGTTAATCTCCCACCTCATTCTTAGTTTACCAATTGGGCGTTTTTCTCTGATTTCCCTGTATAATTATTTTAATTTCGACTTACTTTTTACTCTTTTAAAGAACCGTCTCTCTTTAGCAAAAATTGATAATAAGAAACTAGCAGAGAAACCAATAAGGTATATCTTCTTAAGCAATCTACTTACTCTTTCGCACATATCACAATATTCATTGGAATAATTTTGGAAGATATGCTCATGTTAAGTTTATGCTTACGAAAGCGGAATATAAAAAAAACCGTTGTTTTATTAAGTATTCAGTTGAGAGTCTCAATTCCGCATCAAAATGGACAGAAGGTGACCTTGTAAATGGGGAGTAAACAGGATGACCTTTCTAAATCCTGATATATTTATGTCTGGTGTAATAGCAAAGCTAATCATTGTTTGTCCAGCATCCACAACATGAACAAGTCTGCTTATATTTTGGTGTTCTGCCTTGTTTTGGGGCTCCTCATCACAGCTGAGGGTATGTATAATAAGTACTGCATCATGGGTAAGACTGCAATTTGTATCTATTTCCTCTCCTTTAATTTAATACATTAATATTAATATTGAATAAATATTATTAATAATTTTTAATTGAAAAATCATTCAAGTTAAACTAAATATTCATGAATTCAGTGGATACTTTTTCATGAGGACGAATAGGAATACATTTTATTCACATATAAATGTTGTACACAGTACTGACACAGAAATGAGCAAGTGCCCGTGCTCGGCTGCAGTTCAGTTGCAGAAATATGTGTGTGTGTATATATATATATATATATATATATAACATGGCTTTAGTTAAAGGAGGAGGAAAAACAAAATATGTAAATTTAGGAGCCAGGTTTTAAGACATAAAAAATTCTGGAACATAAAAAATTAAGAAATAATATAAAGGTAAATAAAATAGATAAACGGTATAGAATAGATGAATACCAGATTGAAGAAGGACATTCGAAAATACTATAAAATTCAGCTTCTTGTAAATATTCTACATTTCCCACTTCCATTACTGCGAATAGATCTAAGTTATCTAAAGCAGCTTCAAGTTTAAGTCTCCATCTTTGGAAGTATGCTAGGTTTCTCATATCAAATTATTTTACCTCAGATTGATAGCATTCCAGGATCATGATCAGATGGTCCTGATTTATATTCATGGACCCGTTCTACCCAATTTGCTTTATGTAATTCCTATCACATTTGCTAATATTAAAATGTAAATTTAATATCAATTATATTAATGTAATATGCCTAATTTATCTAAAATTTAATTCAATGTATATATGAATTTTATCCACTCTTATCCTTGGAGCAACATGTCTAATGCTCTTACCCTAAAGTCTGTGCTGGCCTCACATTCGCATTTTCTTATATATGTGGATAATCATCCTGTCAATACAGGTATGACATGCGATCAGGATATCATGTTCCCAGCTCTATTATGTGGTTTTCTCAACATATCAATTAGTATATCAAATACATAAGCCTACACAGGGTAGATATTCATAGACTACTAGCCCGCACAACAGTAAGTTAACCCTGGAGTAAGGTAAACCCTCTACTCATGTCCGGCCGAGACATGAACATCATGTACGGTATTGGTCTTCGAAAAAAAAACGACCAGGCTTGTCGTATCATATACGGAATAGACGAAATTTTAGAATAAGTGCTAAGGAAATATTTTGGACAGATCGAGACGAACGATAGGTGAATTAACGAAACGACATAATACTGAACTTCGTAAGCTTTATGAGAAACCAGATGTAATAAAAGCAAGTTTCAGGTCTTCTAGATTCAAATGGGCAGCGTATGTGGCACGACTTGGAAGTGAAAAAGGAGCACAAAAATTTATTTTAAGAAAATCATAGTGGTATCTTCCAGTAAATAGCCCAAGAATTAGAATGGGGACTAACATTAAACAGGATATGAGTAAGGTAGGTACATGTCGGGCCTCCCATGCAGGACAGTTCTGATAATTACATGAAGGCCATGTAAGCCTGTAGCTATAAAGAATGTTGAGCCATAAACTGAGTCTGCAATTGTAAATGGAGCCTTAAAGTATTCGAAAGCTTGGAGATACCAGACAAAAAAACATGTCGTAGTCCTTCAGGTTAGGGATTGTGCGTGGAGCCGACAACCCCACTCCGAAAAAATAAATATTGTGTTGAGAATCTCCATAGTGTGTCAGCCTGACGGAACTTTCTACGACAACCTGGCGACAAAAACGAAATAATGCGGAGAAGAGAGAAGAGGCACATTGTAGAGGCGGTCCAGGGTTAAAAATACCTCAGAAAATAACCTTGTCGATAAATTACGGGTACATATATTTACCCTAAACGTAAACAAGTATTAACTAAACTCATCATCATCATAGTATATTCACGAATTTAGGCCATTTGTTGACCTGTTTCGGCCTCAAGAGAAACACCATCCAGAAGTCTTTTGAGTGGACGTCCTGGTCTTCTTCTTCCTGCAGATTGATATCTTAACATTTGTTTGGGTATTCTGTGATCTTCCATTCGATGAACATGTTGCATCCATCTTGACTTATAATCAGAAATTTTGTTTTCTAAAGATTCCATGTGTAATTCTTCTAAGGTGTCTTCATTTTTTTTGTGATCTAGTAGTGTGTATCCTGCAGTCCTCCGAAGATATCTCATTTCAGCAGATCTAAGTCTCTGTATATCCTTCTGTTTCAACGTCCATACTTCGCTACCATACAAAAGAGTTGGAAGAGCCAGTGTTTTATACACTTTCAGTCTGAATGCTTTTGGACTAACTGTGGCTTGAAGATAGAATTTATTAACCCTAAAATTCTTAAAAATTTAGATATTTTTGCATTTACATCCTTTTCTTCTTCATATGAGATATTGCATCCTAGATATGTAAAATTATTCACCTGCTCCAAAATTTTATTGTCCAGTATTAACTAAATTCTCGAACAAAATGTATTCTAAGCTCTAGAGATCTGAACCTACTATGCTGGTCATAAATTTGTCTGGCGGGAATATGTGTTATCACATAGGCCGACATGACGCTAACTGATCATGTTCTCCAATCGATTATTCAGTGGTGGCAGGGTGGTAGAATAACCAAAATTGATTATATAAAGGGCTTAATTATATTTTATATAGTTGACAATTAGTCTAATTTAATGTCTTCTTTTTTTCAGCTAATCCTCAGCGGAACGATTCAGTTACTGACAACCCACATCTCACGTATGTTAACATATTTAATGCAAAACAGAAAAAAGCTTAATCATGAAGCAGTCTTACTTGCATCTATGTTTATTCCAGTTAAAAATTGGGAAGACGCCATAGGCTAATTTTTTGACGGACATTGGGATGCGCACGCATATATTTGCATGCATACTTAAATGTTTCATTTTTCATGATGATATCTGCGGAGGATGTCATGGACATGCCATGCATAGCATCCGGAAGACAGAAGGTTTTAACTATTTAGGGAAAATCTAGTTTCAAATGACTTTCCATTTTTTTACTTCAATTTGTTTTATTACCAGTCATTACACAGAAGTATCAAAATGCAAAGTAGAAGCTAGAAATTCTAATGAAGTCAAATTATACCACACACATTCAAAATTAGCATTCAATTTTACACTGGTATTAAAATTTGCTCACTTATCAAAATTTTCCACAAAAATTCGAGGTTTAAAAAAATACGATATCAAGAAATTTTATGGAAAATTTTCTTTGAGTAGTTAGTCACAGTATATAAAAAAATATAATATTATAAAATTGTGTCCTTTGTGTTGTACCTCCTTAACTGTTAAGATAATTAAAACGATATAGGTATTACGCGAATAGTCCCATCCTCAATAGAAGATTATTCGCTAAACCAGGTACTGACTGATTTGTGACCATCGTCTGTATAGGGTTGTAACGTTGTTTGAAATCAAACTGTTGTTGACTTCCATTAAAATCTCTAAATCTTCCAGTATGTTTATCTTATCTGAGTTCCGTTATCTGTGTATTAATGTGAGGGTGTTTTCTATATCCTTCGTATAATGCTCTTCTTTTATTATATGTTCACTGTAACTTGATTCACCTTTTACATACATCGTATTTAAAGTCTTTAAAATGTTCTTTAAATCTAATATTACATTTTCTGTTGCTTCCTCCTCTGTAAATTTTATTACAATCTTTCTTTACACGTTAGCCTATCGAGAAAATTTCTAAGATTGATAAGGAAGCTGACTGCCATGTTGGTAGACGCGTGGGTAGCACGCACGGTTGCGGCTGTCAAGACTCGGATCCTAAGTTCGAGTCCTGGCAGTTCAGGAGGGGTACTGTTGGTTAGTTATAACGGTATTTTCGGGGTTTTATCGGGGTTCTCCCGTATCCAGGATTTCATTCAACCAACATTCTCCGCATTCTTTCCTCCCCTGTCATGACATTTCATCTTCATGTATTCATTATCCATTTATTAGGAGTCCATAAATTAATCAGTTATAGAAGTAACGTCAATTTTACTGTTTGGGATTTGCTGATAGTAAATGCCAATTGTAACAAAACTATTACAGTCTTATTCAATTTGTGGGGACATCGTGTCAATTCATTGCAGTAACCATAAATTGACGAAACAATCATTTATCCAGCCAGTTATTTAAATGTTTCTGACCACAAAGAAAACAAGATCATGTAAAAATTTATGTTATGATTATACATTATTATATAATTTGATACAAATGTAGCTACTTTCCCTAATTTGTTTTTCTATTGTTTTATCAAGACTAATCTAAAAGAGGTCGTTTTTCTGAAAAAATCACGAGCGACGAAGTCATGAGTGATTTTGTTTAATGAAAAACTCAATCTCGCGGTGGATAATAATTATAATGTTTAATATTTACCAAAAGTGAGATTATGTATTCCGATCTTAATACCGGGCAATTTCTAAGCCGGCAGTGTAGTTATAAACAGAATCTCTTTGGACTTGGGAATATCAATAACGAATGTTTGAATGACAAATAAATAATAACAATAATGCTGAATCACTATACAACATTTAATAAACCTTTTCGTTTTCTAATTTTTGAAATTGTTTTCTTTTGGCTTTTGTTGCTGCACCATATCGATCATACATTGCTGAATCGATATCCTTGTCAAAGTAGTTAATTTAACCAATTACAAATAGGAATAAGGTGACCTAAGAAATTAACACAGGGTCAATTCTGGAAATGCATGCTATTATGCATTACACTGACTCTAGTCGTCCCAACTACTCTCAGAAAAACGTTAAACCTCTGAGGTAATTTATAAAATTATTCTCCCGGTATATTATATGGGTACGAAACATGGACTCTTACTTTAAGGGAGGAGATAATATTACGAGTATTTTAGAATAAAGTTCTTAGGAAAAGAATTGGACTAATTGAATAGACTGCATACATGATCTTTATAGGGAACCAGGTATAATGACAACAGTTAGGTCTCGTAGAATGCGAAGTGCATTACTTGTGGCACGAATGGGGAATGATTGAAAGAGGAGCATGGAAGCTTCTTGTTAGAAAGCCAGAGGTTAAACGCCCAGTTGATACACCAAACAAGAAGAAATACACAAAATTAAACTACACAAAAGTGAATATCACAAACAACTCTACAAATAAGTCTAGCACAGCATATGTTTATCTCTTACGGATAACTCACAATAATCATTTTTCTCTTTCATTGATGTCAAGAAGATCGAGACAAGTACGTAGATTCCTGTGGAAGCATAGCAGCACATGGCGGGTATCCTTTTACGGATAAACTCACAATAACACAATTCTCTTTTAGCTCATTTATGCCAAGAAGATCGTGATAAGTAGAATCCGCGGCAATCAGCACGGGGAATCTTAAAATAATATTACGATATATATTTATAATTATTTTTTATTCTATTTATTCAACCAATCATAAGAAGTACATTTTAATGTTTGTCTTTCAGCTCATTTATTCTAAGAAGATAGGGATGAGTAAATTCCCGGACAACGCCGGGTAAACAGCACGGGATATCTAAAAATAATTATGATCTAAATATTTGCTCCTACTTATTTAAAATAAACATAAAACATATTAATTTTCGTATTTCAGCTCATTTATGTCAAGAAAATCTGGATAATTTATAGTTTCCGTTCAACGCCGGGTAATCAGCATGGGGTAGGGCCTATCTAAAAAGTATAAATTTATAATTATTTTTCCTTTACTTATTAAACTAAACATTGTATTGTATTGTAAGCCCATTTTTTCCCTTAACAGAGATTTAGGCGCTCTCCCCCTACAGGGAAGAATTTGAACCATACTAATTTAGTTACACTTGTTTTCGTATAAATGACATAGGAGTGGTCCGTGGTCAGCATTCCGCCACATACTGACATCTAGGAAACCAAGGTAGTACTAGGACGGGAAAACTCGGTAAATTTTGCTTAGAGACCTTTTCATTCAGGCTTAAGGATTTTTTACGAGCCTGAAAATTTCAGACTCGGGACCCACGGCTAAGAGTCCCTCCCGGAGGGCTTGCTCCTTGGATTTATCCGTCCTAAAAAATCCATCGACCCCATCCGGGTTTTAACCCGTGACCCTCGGGACCAGAGGCAAGGAGCATAACCACTAGTCCACCCCGGCCGATAAACTAAACGTTAAAGCACATTAATTTTCATTTATTGAAGCGTAGCAGCGCACGGCGAGTATTAGGTAGTTAATAATATTAACCATCATTTGAAATAGATGGATCATACAGGAAGCTAATGGAAAACATTATCTGAGGACAGGATTGCCAAGAACCTTAGTGTTCGAAAGTATCAGTGAGTTAGTTAGTTAGTTAGCTATATATTTTCTTTTCGTTCAAAATAAATATGTCACACACTTCTGATGTGCACTTGCTTTTATACTGTATTTCAAGATAGGAAAGGAAAATAACAATTATACATCATCATATAAATTGAAAGTGATAAGGCTTGCGAAACATTTCAGTAATCGTGCAGCAGAGATAGAATTCGGGATTCTCGAATCCAACGTGCGTTATTGGACTAAACAAAAAGAAGCGCTAAATAATTATTACGGTATTTGAATTTTTTTCATTTCTATAATAATATCATTATTTGTATATTTATTATTACATGATTATTATTCGTATAATTCGAGATTACCCGCGAGCAATTACAGTACTTTAAATATAGAGTTAAAATGAGAGATGAGGGAAATTTTGAAGACGTGGCTGAATTTAAATATCTAGGAACAATAATTGCAAATAGGAATGAGATGCACAAAGATATAAACTTAATCTGAATTTTGGAAATGCACCTATTATGCATTACAGGGACTCCGGTTCGCCTGACTTCTTTAAAATAAAAAAAAAAACATTAAAATATAAAACTTTTACTCTCACATTATATTGCAATCTGCAATGTTATTCTCGCAGTTATATTACATGGATGCGAAACATGGACTTGTATTTTAAGGGAGCAGAAAATATTACGAGTACTGGAGAATGTAGTTGTTAGGAAAATGTTTGGACCAAAGAGGGATTAAACAGGCAGGCTAGTGAAGAAGACCACATAGCAGTGAGCTACATGGTCTTTATGGAAAATCAGATATAATAAAAAGAGTTAAAGTCTCGTAGAACTCCGAACGACACGACATATGTCACGAATGGGGAATGAAAGAGGGGAATGGAAACTTCTTATAGGAAAACCAGAGGGAAAACTCCAATTTAGTAGACCAAGAATGAGGTGGGAGAATAACATTAACCATGATTTAAGGGAAGTATTTATACAGGGATGATTGCAATGCATCAATCAGGTTAGTGATGTATGGAGAGCTTAACCCCGCGGGGCTAGGTAGCTAAGGGTTTGATAATGCGTTGAGTTAGTTGGAATTAGAATTGTTAATACGGTAATAATGATGAATTAAGAGGTATACTTAATATTTTCCAATACTGTTATTTTAACACAGTTGCAATAATGGGTCATATTATAATATTATAATTATATTGTGAAAAGAGAAATTAATGTCTGAACCAAGAATCGAACCGTGGACTTCTAGTTCTACGCACTAGTGTGCAGCCCACTACACCATTCTACCTGGCAGCGGACGAAACGAGAATTATAATTTTGTATATGTGGAAAGAATTGTTAATGTTTGTGCCAAGCGTAGAAATGGTGTAGTCGGCTGCACACTAGTGCGTAGAACTAGAGGTCCACGGTTCGATTCCTTGTTCAGACATTAATTTTTGTTTTCACAATATCATTATAATATTAAGAGTTACAGTAAGGCTACACCAGATAATGAGCATGGTAACTGAATTTGGATATTTGGGAAGAGAATTATAAGGATAAGCAAGTAAACACTAGAGGAGTTTTGAAAATGGTTAAATATAATTATTACTCGTAATTTATTTTATTTTATCTGCCGCTGTGGTGAAGGAATGATACCATTTGTCTAGGAAGAACAAGGCTTGAGTTCGATCTGGTCGAAACAAGTGTCCTAAATGTGGTGTTTTCAAAGTTTGTCTTCACATGTCACAAAAATATCAACAAATTTAATAACGAAAATAATCCTTTAAAACCATACCTGCGCCATATTCATCCAAATATATTCCACATTTTTTTCCTAGGAATGTATAAGTAAATTGTGTGTTTTGTTTTAAATGATTGTGTTGTCTTGGAATTGAGATGATCACTCAACAGAGCATGCCCTCCATGTCCTTGTGTGTGTGTATATATATCTGGATATATAATCCAGATCTTAAAATCCTCTTCCAGCAAAGCATGTACCTTTAAGGCTTGGGTACTGTAGAAATACCTACAAATGAAGAAAGAAAATAAATGAAAAAAGAAAAATTAATTATTTTCTTTATTTTACAGTCCCATCGGTGATTCCTATGACACAAAAGACACAAACTGCATCTGTCCACAGACGAGCGGTTGGACTTCTGAACAACTACTCGAACATCAAAAGAAAATGAATATATCAGGAGAGCCATTGGACTGTTTTTGTCTAGGGAATAGAGGCTATATTTTGATAAAACTAAAACCGGATACAAATAATAATAGACCGACCATGGATTGCTTTTGTCCAAGGCCTCCAGGCTGGAGTACTGAGCAATATAATTTACTATTAAAACAGAAGAATTTCTCAGGACGTATGAATGACTGCTTTTGTTCAAGTCCATTAGACATTCCGCCGGAGCTTAGAAATGAACTTATCTCTTCAAAACTCTCACCACCGGAAGATGAAAAGCAGAGTCATCTATCTGTAGTATCTCATGACGGGGCTCTGAAAGAAGTTCATCTGGGAGCTTTGCATGTATTTTTACATTAAACGGTTAGCGTAATGGCGGAATTACGATCGACATTTGTTGATGTGTTTCTTACGTTGCGTTGAGAGGAGAAGCCACAAAGCACAACTTGAATAGGTGCATCATGATCAACGACCATTGACTTTTATAACTGCTAGCTCACTCTGTTGTCAGTTCGATGAACTTACACTGATGTATTTTCATTTTTATGTACTGTACTTAAAGAAGGGAAAATGTTAAGGTGAAATATGGTAAATATATGGCAGTACTTGCATTATAAAATGTGTCCTATTTATTTCCAAATAGCTTCCTTATTTCCCCTTATTTTTAAATTATGGGTGACTTTGGTTGTTTATAAATTGTTTTTTTATGTAATTTATTTGTTTATAAAATTCTGTTTAAAAATATTGTTGTTTATAAATCGCACAAACTCAATATACACCGTATCTCATGTTGAAATAATTAATAAAATATCGAAATATTGTAATTTATTGGCTCCAACCAGGTCAACTATTGGCTAGAAGAAAATGAAATGCGGGATTCGTCAATGTCAGTTGATTTGAATGATTGACGTTACGTTTGTGTTTGTTGAAGCTTGATCTTGTCAATGTACAGCCAACGCCATTGTGCACGGCATAATTGCAAAATCTGCTTTATTAATGGGATAATGGAAACCTGTAGAATCAGTAATAATATTTCTAAGTTCAAAATTACGAATCAAATTATCAATCACATTTGCATTGAAACCATTACACTTTGTCTTCTTTACCATTTTATTCAAAATTAAGTTTTATTTCATTTAATTTATTTGAGAGCGATAGCTTTAATGGTTTGTAATTCTTTATTACCGGTATATCTACTTTTACTTAACGGAAACATGGCAAGACGGTGGACTAAAAAATTGAAACTAGCCATTTTATGTTGATTACAATGACTATTTAACTCATGCCCCAAATGGGAGTCAATGACCAATCACGTTTCAATGATTTCTGTATTACAACCAATCAGAGACGTGTTTCACGAAATAATTATCAACGTTAGGATTATCATATATTAAGCAAAGCTCCTCCTTTTTAATATTCTGAACAGGTCTGACCGTTATTTTGCAGTGACTGAGCCTATAACAAATACGGCTACCAGATTGTATATAATAGTGCTTACATGTCAACATTTGTAGCAATTGATTATACCACCAAAAAAAGAAACCACTGTTTGCACTTTCTTAAATGTATACGACATCAAAAATGAATTAATATACAGATTGATGTGTTTCATTTTTTCTCCACTAGAGAGCATTCTTACAATATTGCGTTCCTTTGGCAATAAATAGTATGATCTGGTTGCAGTGATAAACAAAAGAAGCAGTAGAAGCGTAGGCTACCTATCGTTTCTCATTAGTTTTCAAACATCACCGTTTACTTTAAATATAAAATATTTTTAATAACTGTAGTTAAATAATGATTTGTGAGTAAACAGCTTTATTTTATTCGTTAAATAGTCCTAACAAATGCCACTCTTGATTTCCAAATTCTCTAGATAAATTCACTCCTCACTTCGTGAGTCGTGAATTTATCGATAATTTGGAAATCACTCGTGGCATTACTTATGATAATCCGCAGCGATATACCTAATGTACTGGTTTCTTTTCTGTAAATATCAAACTCTAATTTATAAATATTTCTAATTATTAGCACATTAAGAAAAGGCTGCCTTCCATTTTCCTCCTCTTCGTAAGTAAAACTTATTCTGGGAATCCGTCATTTAATATTTCAATAAATTCCCGTACATTGTATATTTTATATTAAAATAGCAAAAATGTAGTGTACATATCTGAGTCAGAACCTGGGAAAATAATGTAATTCCTTTTCTAGGTCTGTCTCAAATCTGCTCATAAAAAGATCAGCTAGGAAGGAAGACAATGAATTACCCATTGCAGTATCCTTTTCTGGCCAAGCCAATTTATTTTCCTCTTCTTTATGAGTTCCAGATTCTTCTTCTTTCGCCCACTCTGTCTAGCACATCTTTATTTTATTATTTTGACTCTCCATTTTATATGTTCCAACCTTCTCCATATCCGCATCTCAAAAGCTTTCAGTCGCTTTTCCTCATTCCGTCGTAATGTCCACGTCTCTGCAGCATACAATTCCACACTCCACACAAAGCACATAGGAAGCCTCTTCCGTAATTCTTTTGCCCAAGGTCAACAGAAAATGCTTCTCTTCTTGTTAAATGCATGTTTTGCCATTGCTTACTTCTTGACCGCAGTTCATGTTACTACTGATAGTACGGCCCAAGTATTTGAAGCCCTCCACTTGCTCAATGGCCTCATCTTCAATCCTCATGTTTATCTTCCTTGGTTTCCTTTCTATAACCATGGTTTTCGTCTTATTTATATTTATCTTCATTCCATAATCCTCGCACTTGTCATTTAGTTCCATCAGCATGTTCTTCAGTGTCATTGCATCTTCTGCAAGCAAAGCCATATCATCAGCAAATCTTATGCACTTAATCCTTCTTCCTCCCATGTTTACGCCTGCCGAATTCATGAAGCAGTTCTTCATTAGGTCTTCTAGGTAGATGTTGAAAAGAGGACATCATTACCCGTAGGCCTACACCCCTTCCCATTTCTTTTCCTTCTGACATTTCTTCTCCTATCTTCACTTTTATTTGCTGTATCATATAAAGATTACTTATCAGCCTCCTCTCCTTCCAGTTAAGGCCAATTTTCTTCAAGATCCTCTTGAATGTATTCCAATTCACTCTGTAAAAGGTCTTTTACAGGTCAACAAATATTGCATAAACATCTTTATCTTTTTTCTATATACCTTTCCCCTATTGTTCGTATCAATCCAATTGCAACTCTCGTGACTTGCCCCTTCCTGAAGCCAAACCGTTCTTCTTGCAATTGACTTTCCATCGTAAAACGTCGATTCAGTATTCGCAGGAGAATCTTTGCAGGTTAGAATCGCCACTGGAATAAAACATTCTAAATTCATCACTCACTATGATATTCCCATCACATCCGCTCTGTTTCTTCTCATTTCGTCCTTAAAATATTCCAGCTTCCCGGGTGCAGAAGAGTTCTCATATTCCAGCCTCCAATTCTTAGTGTGCGTTTCTTCTGAGTTTCCATCTGAGTTCTCACGTTCCAGAATCAAATTCTAAGTCTTCTTTTCTTCTGTTCTTTTGATTGCATGATGTCTCCTTGCTCAGTGTCCCCCTTCCGTACATCTGAATGGAGGTGGGGATAATTTACGTCCTGAGTCTTTTAACATGGAAAGACTCATCATACTATATTTGCAGATTTATGAGGGATATACGAGTATAAGTGTGTTAGCTTCCCGTTTCTTTCCACACACCATTCTCTCGTTTGCATCATAAAATCTTAAAATATCTTAAGAAGGTTTCGAGGGGCCCCAACTTGGAGGTGGGTAGAGTGGATTTATCTACTTTAGACCCTCCCGACGTCCCTGAAATTCACCCCATAAGTTGAATATCAGTTCCATCAGGATTTGTGACCAGATCAAAGACCTGTAACTATTTTAGATGCCTAAAAATGCAATTTTAATGCCTAAAATAGGATTTATACTATTTTACAGAGGTGTTTCGATTAATATAAAACTTCCCTTTATTCATTGAAAGTATGAAGGCCACACTTATTTAAAAAACTTACATATTCAATGATTTTGTTACGTTTTATCATGGATGGAGAAAAGGAAATGCTCAATCATCGCTATATATCAAATTGATAATATGAATCTATAGTGTAAGAAATCCCCGAAGCTTAACAAGTGGCTAATGTTAATGTGCAGATCATATTCATTGACCTTGAAATATATTATTAGACACAACAGTAACATACCAGTTAACACTGAAACTTGGCAGAATTTCCATAATAACAACTTGCACAACTACATAGGAATCACGATTTAAGGATGTTCTTAATATATGCTGAAAATGTAATGATTACTTGTAAAAAGGACGTAATATTGTTATGGTCCCTAATTATCTTATTCCTTTACGCTAGTCTTAATAAGTCTATTATATCTTTTTGTTTCTTATTTGATTAAATTAATTCAGATTTGAATGAGCTAATTTGGAAAGATTTTAGCTATTGGGATTGATCTCATCATTTCTTAATTGTTTACAAAAACCATAACACTATATATATATATATATATATATATATATATATATACCAGCAGATATACAACATGCGCTGCTACGCGAAAAATTAAATATTCAAGGTAAATAAAATTACAGGCATATACTGCGACAAACCAAACATCGCGGTATTGCAAGAATCGATTTTTAATATAGGATTTCTGGTAAACCCTCACTTACAACGGCCGAATTTCGCTGTTTTTTTAGATAATCTCTACGAGGGGTTATTTTAATAATATATACTGATTTTCGTTGTGAAATATCGAAAATTGTGACCGGCAGTAGAGCGATTTTCAAATTTTTATATCAGGTAAACTCCTATACCTAAGGGTTTTAGAACTTTACAGATAGCGGCTAAACACCCTTTGATTTAGATGCAATTAAGTTATTCAGAAGGAAGCAAACATCCCATTTGACGCCTATCTATATTACTAGCTATTTTGCGCCTGTACTTGAAAACATTCAGGCCTATGTAAACATTTTCAAGACAATCGATCGATTACGTTTCGAGTTTAATGCGCATAACACGCAGAGAGCCTGCATACGTTTGTGCTATTTGGTAACTAAACTCGGTATAGCCTATATCATTAAAAAAGAGTTATTATCCGAAAATCAGTGAAATCCGAACATTAGAGGCGGCGATTTACTTGAGAGCCGAAATTAAATATCGCTCTAGCGGCTGCCAGATTGATTTTCTCACAACTAAACTGGATACATAGGCACGTCGTAGCGTAGGTGGTTAATTAAATAACTGACAATAGTAAAAAAATAAAACATCATAACTAAACACAAAGTTTGGACTTTGCTTCCCACTATCCATCCTTCAGCGTAGCAGAGTGAAGACTTGACACTGTAGCAGGTGGTTCCTGTCCATGTTAGTGTTTGTGGAGCTCAGAGGTCAATGAGGACTTGTGTAAATTACAATTTGATGATGATGAGCTGCAAGGATACATACCATAATGTAGGCTACTAATTAATTAACACACACACACAGATATATATATATATATATATATATATATCTTAAAAAACAAAATCGAATCAGAAATTAGATTTTCTCAACAATTCGCTTAGTTTACCTGTTACACGGACTATTATTATGTTATGATTGAAAATAATAATTTCAGTATAATACTCCAACATTTACATAATATTTTACTCATTCTGCATGATAAAGTAAATACACATCTCTATATCAAATTGATAATATGATCCTACAGCGTAAGAAATCTTCGGAGCTTATCAAATGGCTAATGTTAAGGTGCAGATCATATTCACTGACCTTGAAATCTATTGTTAGATACAACAGTAGCAAACCAGTTAACATTGAAACTTGACAGAATTTCCATAATAACAACTTACACAACTACACATGAATAATGATTTAAAGATGTTCTTAATGTATGCTGAAATGAATAATTACCTGTAAAAATGACGTAATATTCATCTCCGATTATATCTTTTCCCCTAATGCTAGTCATAATGATTTAAGTCCATTATGCCCCTTTATTCCTGCTTAAATAATTAATTCAGATTTGATTTAGCTAATTTCGAAGGATTTTAGCTATTGAGACTGATCTCATCACTTTTTTCCTTTTATTTTTTACAAACACCATAACATTAACTATATATATATATATATATATATATATATATACTAGAAGTCCTGGCCACGCGTCGCTGTGGCTAAGGCGTTAAAAATATAAATTAAGTTGCTGTCTTTCAGCCAGATTACTTAAAACTAACACTTACACACGAAATTAATAATATTGAAAATAAAATAAACACTGAACACACTTGTATTATGAAATAATCAATGTTTGTAATTCAAATGAAATTCGCGGTTGCAACAAAAAGCACAGCCATCTGGATCTCTTTTTGTTAAATAATAAACCAATTACCATACACCGCCATCTGTTAGAATCGTATGGAACTCACAGATAATTACATCGCCATGTGTTAGAATCGTATGGAACTCACAGATAATTATAACTCTTTGTTAAATAATAAACAAATAATTTGCAATAAAAAATAATGCGACTATAAATTTAGTTATAAACTACCCTAGGTCTCAAGTTGGAACAAACTTCACACAGTGTGCAAAATTTTATTAAAATCGGTTCAGTAGTTTAGGATTCCATCGCGGACAAACAACGTGACACGAAATTTTTATATATTAAGATATATATATATATATATATATATATAGGTTGTTTCTTTAGTTTTGGCAAAATATTTATTTTCTGGATACATAGCATACATATATGGTTGTAAGTTTTAGAGGCCTTCGGTGTAGTCACCAGCATTGCGTACAATGTATTCCCACCGATGTGGTAGCCGTCGAATGCCGTCGGCACTGCCTAATCTCTGGATGGTGCGTAGAGACGGATTAACTGCACTCAGACTGTCGTCCACTGTTCTGAATCTCTTCCTTGAGTTTAGGAATGAAGTCGAAGTCACAGGGACTTATGTCTGGAGAGTATGGAGGGTGATAGAGCACCTCCCAACCTCAGCGATTGAACAAATCAGACACTGCTCCTAGGCATATGTGACACATTTTCGTGCCACTGTTCGGTACTGCAATGTATCTGCACTACAAACCTCTCGCAATCCTTGGTGACACTGTAGTGCGTTTCTGCCTCTAAACATTCAATCTTCACCAAGATTCTCTGATCCAGCTTTGAAAACTTGTACTACGTTATACTGCGACGCCTAGATCTAAACTGATAACTTGGGGCTCATTGTTACATGAGGAGGGGAGGGGGGAGAGGCGAATCCATATGCTCGGACGGAGGGGAGACACTGAAATTATATGTGCGATAAACAGAATTGTCAATCCTAGTTTTATTTGGATTCCACACTATTGTTGCCAAAACTAAAGAAACAACCCTTGTATTATACACTAGCAAATACCCAGCGTACGCTGCTACGCATAAAATGAATCTTTGAGGGTTAGTTAAATTGTATGGTATATACTGCGACAAAACAAAACATGTCGGTATTACAAGAATCAATTTTTAATTTCGGATTTCATGTAAACCCCCACTGGTAGAATTTCGCTGATTTTTAGATAACATCTATGACGGTTTATTTTAATAGGATATACTGAGTTTGGTTGTGAAACATCGACAATTGTGACCGGTATATTATATTATATTATATCAGGGGAACTGTACCTAAGGTTTTCAGAATATAACAGATAACAGCTAAACAACCTCTGATTTTGATGCAATTATTTTATTCAGAAATAATCAAGCATTCCCATTAATCAAGCATTTACTCAGGCTGGCAAGGTCATACTGCCCTTAGGGCCACGATCTCAAATATATATTGCGCTATTCCAGTGTTATGGAGATGAGTGGAATGAATGTGTGATGTCAGGTATTATACAAATTGTGTCATCTTTCAAGTCCGAAAGTTGTTCTACTAACATGACTCATATCAACATTTTTTTAATTGGGCCTATGGTCGCGAATATAGACTACAATCCTCAGGTTGGCCCCTTTTGCTCTTTTTTTAATCATCAGGTTCCGAGTCATGAGGGAAAAACTAGTTGCCCCCTACTATACCTCCACTACCTCATATTTTCAACACCTGTGGATTCCCAAAAGCTATTTTTCCTAACTTGAGATGAGATGAAGGGTGACATGAAATGATATGAAATAAGCCTAACTAATTAGGTTGGTCAATAAGGGAGCACCCCTTTCTCCACGATAGTCATGTAGGTTAAGCCCTATATACATATATAGATATACACGTACATAATACTAAATTTTCTAACGGTATATTAAGCTCTAAAACACATGTATATTTTTGAATATCTTAAACCATTCAGTCTGAATAATTTATAAATAAAACAACTACCGAGAAACCATCCTATAGTTACACTTTACTCAGGAACTACTTGAGGTAGATGCAAAATATTCAAATACTTTATGCATTATATGGTGAAGTTTCTGTATTAGATTCGGTAAAACTGTCCTTCATAAATAGTTATTATGAAAAATAAATATATTTTTAAATTTAAAAGTACCTTATCCCTCAATCAAAACGTGAGAGTTACAAAAAATGAAATTACTAGGCAGATTTCTATTCATAATAATTATTAGGTGCTAAAATTTCACTTTCTCTTTGTAAAGAAGATAAGAAACTGTATCTCAATGCAGATATCCGATTACCAAACTTTAGTAATTTAAGAATTAATTTACACGGTTTAAATTCTCTAAACAAATGCTATAATTATTGTAAAGCTTTCATAGTTACTTCAATAAATTTTAATAACATCAGGTATTTAGAATTATAGATACTCCATCCCATTTATGAAATTTAACCAGACATTTTATAGGCACAGTTATGTGCCACGCCCCGGCCCTTAGAGTGGCACGACCTGTAGGAAGAGGGATTTTAACTGTGGATCACATACACACGGTTTTGACAATACAAGGGCGTGAAGGACCTCCGCGAAAGAGTAATCAGCTCAATATCAGGGCCTCCTCCGATACAACACAACATTAAGACGAAACCCACCACACAAACACATATACACACACATTCAGGCTAAACATGGTGGATACGATAATGATGATTATGATGGCCAGATGAAGTTCGGCGGGGACCGTTTTGGCTTTAAAATTACTCGACATTTGTCTTACAGGTGAGGAAAACCCCGAAACGTTCGTCACCAAGGAAACTTGTCACAACCCGCTACATACGAGGCAGCGAAGCTATCTGAATACCACAGCGCAGCGCTGGAAACAATTATAATGTATGTAACCAACTAACCCACTAGCACTATCGAACCCGTATGTTCATGGACGGGCGTACATACATCCTTATCTTGAGCTAATGTTTTTTAATCTTCCCCTGTGTAATCTACTCTCCTCAAATCACGGTTAATCTTAATTTTTCACCTCATTCTTGGTCTACCAACTGGGTGTTTACCTATGATTTCCCTATATAATTATTTTAATTTCGGCTTAGTTTATAATCGTTTAAAAAACCGTCTCCTTTTAACAAAATTTGATGTAGAAACTACTAGAGGAACCAGTAAGGTACATCATCATCATCATCATCATCAACAATCACGGATTAAGCCCATGTGGCTTGTTCCGGTCTCATTCAAAAGTTGGATCCATGTCTTCTTCGGTCTACCAACATTCCTGCGTCCTTTTGGTTTGTACTTAAGTATAATTTTGAGAATGCGAGGAACCAGTAAGGTACATTTTCTTAATAATTCTACTTACACTTTGGCACATATCACCACATTGTTTGGAATTATTTTGGAAAATAATCTCATGTTAAGTTTATGCTTCGAAAAGCAGAATATAAAAAACACATGTCTGGTGCTTTTTATTATGTATTCACTTAAGAGAATCTTAATTCCGCCTCAAAGTGGTCAGAAGGCGACCTTGTAAGTGGGGAGTAAACAGGATGACCTTTCTAATACCTGACATTTTTTATGTCTGGTGTAATAGCAAAGCTAATCATTGTTTCTCCAGCATCCACAACATGAACAAGTCTGCTTATATTTTGGTGTTCTGCCTTGTTTTGGGGCTCCTCATCACAGCTGAGGGTATGTATAATAAGTACTGCTTCATGGGTAAGGCAGCAATTTGTATTTATTTCCCCATCTTTAATTTAATACATTAATATTAGTATCGAATAAATATTATTAATAATATTTCATTGAAAAATCATTCAAATTAAACGAAATATATAAGAATTTAGAGGACAATTTTTCATGAGGGCAAATAAGAATATAATAAATTTTATTCAAAAATAAATACTGTAACACCATTGACACCCAACTGAGCAAGTGTTCGTGCTACGGTGCAGTTCAGTTTCAGTTACAGAAGCAATACATGAAAAAATATATATATATATTACATAGTTTTAGTTAAAGGAGGAGGAAAAACAAAATATATAAATTTAGGAGCCAGTTTTTTAGACATGAAATAAATTCTGGAACATAAAAATTAACAAATAAAATAAAGGGATATAAAATAGAAAATCGGTATAGAATAGTTTAATACTAGATTGAAGAAGGCAATTAAAGACATTCCGAAATAGTATAAATTCAGATTTTTTGTAAATATTCTATATTTCCCTCTTCTATTGTTGAAAATAGATAGGTCTATATGGTATCTACAGCAGCTTCATATTTTAGTCTCTATCTTTGGATGTATGCTATATTTTTCGTATCAAATTATTTAGCTCAGAATGATAGTATTCCAGGATCATGATCGGATGGTCCTGATTTCAATTCACGGAGCCGTTCTACACAATTTGTTTAATGTAATCTTCCTATGACATATGTTAATGTTGAAATGTAATTTTAATAGGCATATCAGTTATACTACTATAATAATCCTAATTCATCTAAAATTAAATTCAATGTGGATATGAATACCATCCATTCTAATCCTTGGAGCAACATGCCTAATGGTCTTACCCTGCTAGTCTGTGCTGACCTCACATTCTCATTTTCTTATATACCTGGATAATAATCATCCAATCAATACAGGTATGACATGCGGTCAGAATGTTAGCTATATTACATGGTTTTCTCAACATGTCAATTAGTATATCAAATACATAAGCCTACATAAGGTAGAAATTCATAGACTACTAGCATGCAGAAAAGTAAGTTTACCCTGGAGTAAGGTAAACCCTCTACTCATGTACGGCCCGTAGATGAAGGGCATGTACGGTATTAAGTTATTGGTCTGGGAAAAACACGGCCAGGCTTGTCGTATCATATACTGAATAGATGAAATTTAATGAAACGAAATGGATGAGCATTTTAGAATAAGTGCTAAGGAAATATTTTGGACAGAACGAGACGAACGATAGGTGAATTAAGGAAAGTACATAATAGTGAAATTCGTGAGCTTTATGAGAAACCAGATGTAATAAAAGCAAGTTTCAAGTCTTCTAGATTCAAATGTGAAGGATATGTGGCACGACCGGGAAATGAAAAAGCAGTAGGAAAATTTATTTTAAAAAATTATAGCGGTATCGTCCAGTAAATAGTCCAAAAATTAGAGGGGGGACTAACATTAAACAGGATTTGAGGAAGATAGGTACCTGTAGGGCCTCCCATGCAGGACAGGTTAAAGGGTTGGTGTCAGATAAAGAAAGATACCCAAGTCCTCAAGGATAGGGGTTGGGCGTAGTCCGACAATCTCACCTCGAAAAAAAAAAAATGTTGAGAATCTCCATAGCGTACAAACCGGACGGAACTTTATAGGAGGACCTATCAACAAAAAGAAAATAAGGCGGAGAAGAGGCATATAGCAGGGGCGGTCAAGGCTTAAAAATACGTCAGAAAATAACATGTTGATAAGTTACGAGTACCTATATTTACCCTAAATAAAAAAAATATTAACTAAGCAGTCTTGAACAAAATATATTCTAGGCCCTAAGATCTGAATCTACTATTTTGGTCATAAATGTATTGGGGAAAGAAATGTGCTCAGAAATGTATATTGAATTAAAATGTTTGGACGAATATCCCTGAAACCTAACGGACACATCTTACCGTCGAAAAAACTAGTGGTAATACTAACTTATAACTCACAATAAAAAGATGTTTTATTTTAGTTACAATCTCTATCATTACTATAATATTGTAAACAGACTTACTTGATACCTTTGTCCAATTATCACATATACAGAGTGGAGCATCAATTACGACAAACGTTCACAGGTTGAACTGAGATTTTAATGAAATATGCTTGTGATCTTAAATTATAATAGGTACCATACAAGTATACCTTGAACGGCTGGACAATTATTTAAAAGTTGTATCACGAATTATTAAGAAAATCTCTTAAGAGGCTCCCCAATATCATTGTTCATAGAATCAGTATCTTCAGTCCTTGACAAATTACAACCATATAATTAAGGGGCCTTGAGTTAAATAACTCCACCTTCAGGTTGGATCATTTAAAAATAGTACAAAACATCTACCATGAGTTTATGTTTTATTTTTATAAACTTTTATTACAGGGATTCTAGTATCCTAGTAACCCCGCCTTCTAACATAGATCGGTAAACTAAATAAAAAATACCTATTCTCCCAGTTATATGGATATGAAACATCGCCCCTTACCATAAGGAAATAGAAAATATTATACGAATACAGTTCTTAGAAAAATGTTTGGACCAAAGAGAGATGAACAGACAGGTGAATGGAGAGGTCTTCAATGTCATGAGCAACATTATCTTTATGGAGACTAGATGTAATAAGAACAATTAAGTCTCGCAACAGCAATGTGTACGTCAGGGCATGAGGCAAAACGGGGAATGAAAGAAAGGCGTGGAAATGTCTTGTAGGAAAACCAGAGGATAGCGCCTATTAGATAGACCAAGAATGAAGTGGGAGAATAACATTAACCATGACTTGAGGGGGGTGATTGGAAGATATTAGCTCATAATAGGGATGATGCAGAACGTATGTCCGTAATATAATGAATATCCGGGTTCGATAGTGCCAGTGAGTTAAGTTGCGTATTATATGACGCCTTAAAAAAAGAATATATATATATATATATATATATATATATTACACACTCGTATATGAATACAAACCAAAACTATCGATTTACAAAAAAATGTATAAATTAGAAATGTCGAATATACCGGTATTATATGCCGCCAATCTACACCTATCTCATTTTCGTAAAACAGAAAATTGTCATTATAGGTACACGTGCCTTTTTTTTTAACGAGATAAATTATAAATGTACTTTCAACATTGGAAGTAAATTAAATATTTTTATTATAAATGTTTTATTATTGCAATAAAAATTGCGTGGAATCTCTATGACAGCATGTCACCAACATAATTTCAAAAATAACAAACGGAAAACACAATTTATTGTTGCAGTATGTGAATAATTACCTGATATATATATATATATATATATATAATTATTCACATACTGCAACAATAAATTGTGTTTTCCGTTTTTTTATTTGAAAATTTGTTGGTACAGAATCCATGCATTTGTTATTAAAATTAACATATATATATATATATAGGCATATATATATATATATATATATATATATATACTTACTTACTCACTGGCACTATCGAACCCGTAGGTTCATGGCCGCGCGGACATAAGCTCTCCATACATCCCTATCCTGAGCTAATGCTTTCCAATCATTCCCTGTCTAATCTACTTCCCTCAAATCATAGTTAATGTTGTTCTCCCACCTCATTCTTGGTCTACCAACTGGGCGTTTTCCTTCTGGCTTTCCTACAAGAAGTTTCCCTGCACGTCTTTCATTCCACATACGCGCAACATGTCCAGCCCATCGCAGTCTACGAGACTTAACTGTTCTTATTATATCTGGCTTCCTATAAAGACTATGTAGTTCATTGTTATGTAGCCTTTCTCCATTCACAGTCTACGTGCAGGTTTAGCTAGCCTCTTTGGTCCAAAAATTTTCCTAAGCACTTTATTCTCACATCACTCGTAATCTCATTTCCTCCTTTAAAGTAAGAGTCCATGTTTCGCACCATTATAATATAACTGGTAGAATAATAGTTTTATATATTTTCAGCTTAACGTTTTTTGAAAGGAGTTGGGACATCAAAAGTCTCTGCAATGCATAATAGCATGCATTTCCAGAATTGAGCCTATGTTTAATTTCTTTGTGCATCTCATTCCTGTTTGTGATTATTGTTCCTAGGTATTTGAATTCAGCCACTTCCTCAAAATTTCCCTCATTTGTCATTAGCTGTCCATTTCCATTATATACTGAATTTCTACGTGTGACCATATATTTAGTTTTATTGATATTTACTTCCAGTCCTAATTTCTTAGTGTTACTCAATAGTGTGTGCGTGTTGGCCTTCAGCATCTCCTCGCTATCGGCCAGTAGTACTACATCATCAGCATAAACTAACAGCTTATTAATACCATTCAGATGTAAGCCTTCCTCATTCTCTACAGATTTAATGGCATGCTCTAGTACAAAATTAAATAGTAGAGGAGATAGTGCATCTCCTTGCTTCAACCCATTCTGGATTTCAAAAGTGTCTGACAACTGTTTGCCGACACGCACCCTACTCTCTGAGCCATTTAGACACATTCGTATAAGTCTAACTAACTTTTTAGGAATTCCGAACTCCAGCAGGATACTCTATAACTTCTCCCTCTTAATTGAATCATATGCTTTTTTGAAGTCTACATATAGTTGATGTACAGTACCATTATATTCCCATTTCTTTTCTAAAATCTGTCTTATACTAAAAATCTGATCTGTTGTAGACCTGTTTCTTCTAAATGCACATTGATGATCTCCTAGAATGTCATCAATATAGAGAGTAAGTCTGCTTACTAATATATTTGTTAGAATTTTGTACGAAGTTGAAAGTAATGAGATGCCCCTGTAGTTGTTGCAATCAGTTTTATCTCCTTTCTTATAAATTGGTACGATAATTGATTCCTTCCATTCATCTGGAAGAACTTCTTTCTCCCAAATCATACTAAGCAACCAGCGTATCTTGTCCATCAATTTTTCTCCCCCTGATTTTATCAGTTCTGCTGGGATCTCATCTGAACCTGATGCTTTATACATCTTCAATTTTTCAATTGCCATTTCAACCTCTAATGCACTTGGCTCTGTGACTAGCATTTCTGCTGTCTGTAACTTATCCTCCTCAATGTCCTGTTCTGTATGTACATTTAATAGCTGATTAAAGTAACTTTTCCATCTATTTAATATACTCCTAGAATCTGCAATCATATCCCCATTTTCATTCCGAATTACGTTTCTTCTAGCCTGAAACCCTTTCTTCTCTATACTAATTCCCTGATATAATTCTCTAATGTTCCTAATCTATATATATATATATATATATATATATATATATATATATTCCACCGCTGTGGTCTCGAGATAGCTTACTACCTTATCACGCAGCGGGCCCGGGTTCGATCCCTGGACAGTTTTTCTGGGTGAGGTTTTTATTGGGGTTTTTGCTCACCTGTAAGACAAATGTCAGGAATACTTCAAGGCTCAAACGGTCCCCGAAATAATATGGCCTTCATCATCATCATCATCAATAACATCACAATAATCATCCTTCACCGGTGTGGAAAGCAACGAGAAGCTACAACACCTACAATTCCCTAGTAAAGCTGCAAAACATAGCAAGAAAATGCTATGATTGCAGTGAAAGGCCTGCCCTCGGGCAGAATTAGTATGGATGGATGGATATACATATATATAAATATTGATTTTTTCCCAAAAATGTTAAAAATGACTTGAAATAAAGTGATAAGTTGAGCTCAAAGTATCCTAAAATCAGAAAGTTCCTATTTAAAATGTGTATTATTCATTGCTCAGACAGTGTAGCCAACTGATCACTAAAATATGCTAAC
Source organism: Diploptera punctata (assembly GCA_030220185.1). NCBI lineage: Eukaryota > Metazoa > Arthropoda > Insecta > Blattodea > Blaberidae > Diploptera > Diploptera punctata. The sequence goes on from JASPKZ010006856.1 coordinate 1,054,901, forward strand.
AAACAAATTAACTCTAAACTGGTCTGGTGCTCTACTTCACCCATTTTCTTGCGCAAACTAACACTAACTTACCCATTTTATTACCGTAACTTGTCCACTAACGTAGGGCGACTATTTTGGATAGAATTCCTTTATATGTGAGCAGACAAGTTGCCAATGTGTCTAGCGGGAACATGTGTTCTAACACTGACCATCATGACGCTAACAGATCTTGTTCTGCAATCGAATATTCAGTGGTGGCACGGTGGCAGAACATCCAAAATTGCTTATATAAAGGGCTTAATTATATTTTACATAGTTGACATAATTTGTCTAATTTAATGTCTCCTTTTTTTCAGCTAATCCTCAGCGGCACGATTCAGATACTTCCCATGCACATCTCACGTATGTTAACATATTTAATGCAAAACTGAAAAACAAGCTTAATCATGAATCAGTCTTACTTGCATCTATGTATATTCCAGTTAAAAAATGGGAAGACGCCAGAGGCTACATTTTCGGCAGACATTGGGATGCGCACGCATATATTTGCATGCATAATTAAACGTTTCATTTTTTATAAATGATGATATCTGCGGATGATGTCATAGACATGCCATGCCTAGCATCCGGAAGACTGACGGTTTGAACTATTTAGGGAAAATCTAGTTTCAAATGACTTTCCATTTTTTGACTTCAATTTGTTTTATTACCAGTCATTACATAGAAGTACCAAAATGCAAAGTAGAAGCTAAAAATTGTAATGAAATCTAATTATACCACACATAATTAAAATTAGCATTCAATTTTACACTATTATTAAAATTTGCTCACTTATGAAAATTTTCCACAAAAAGTCGAGGCTTAAAAATCAATACGATATCAATAAATTGTATGGCAAATTTCCTTTGAGTAGTTAGTCACGGTATATAAAAAATATAATATTATAAAATTTTGTCATTCGTGTTGTACCTCCGTACCTCCTCGTATTAAGATAATTAAAACAATATAGGTATTATGCGAATAGTCCCATCCTCAATAGAAGATTTTTCTCTAATCCAGCTACTGACTGATTTGTGATCATCTTGTATATATGGATGTAACGTTGTTTCAAATCAAACTGTTGTTGACTTCCATTACAATCTCTAACTCTCCAGTATGTTTATCTTACTGAGGTCCATTCTGTGTGTATTAATGTGAGTGTGTTGTCTGTATCCTTCGTATAATGCTCTTCTTTTATTATATGTCCACCGTAATTTGATTCACCTTTTACATATATCGTATTTAAAGTGTCTAAAATGTTCTTTAAATCTAATATTACATATTCTGCTGCTTCCTCCTATGTAAATTTTATTACAATCTTTACACGTTAGTCTACCGAGAACATTTCTAAGATTGTTAAGGAAGCTGGCTGCCATATCGGTAGTCGCGTGGGTAGCACGCACGGATGCGGCTGTCAAGACTCGGATCCTAAGTTCAGGAGGGGTACTGTTGGTTAGTTATAACGGTATTTTCGGGGTTTTATCGGGGTTCTCCCGTATCCACGATTTCATTCAACAAACATTCTCCTCAATTCTTTCCTCCCCTGTCATTACATTTCATCTTCATGCATTCATTATCCATTTATTAGGAGTCCATAAATTAATCAGTTATCGAAGTAACGTGAATTTTACTGTTTGGGATTTGCTGATATTAAGTGGCAACTATAACAAAAATATTACAGTCATATTAATTTTGTGGGGACATCCTAACAAGTCATTGCCCTAACAATAAATTGGCGAAACAATAATTTATCCTGTCAGTTATTTAAACGTTCCTAACTACAAAGAAAGCAAGATCATGTAAAAATGTAAGATATTATTATACATTATTATGTAATTTGATACATATGTAACTAATTTCTCTGATTTGTTTGCTATTGTTTTATCAACAGTAATCTAACCAGATGTCGTTTTTCCGAGAAAAAATCACAAGCGACGAAGTCGAGAGTGAGTTTGTCTAATGAAAAACTCAATCTCGCGTTGGATAATAATTATAATTATTAATTAAATAAAAATAAAACGTAGTTTTATTTGATTTTCATATTAAATATGAAAATATGAAAATCAAATAAAACTACCTTTTATTTTTATTTAATTAATAGATATGGATTTTCATCAAGTAAACACCAACTCAATTGATTAATAATTATAATGTTTAATATTTAATGTGAGGTTATGTATTCCGATCTTACTTCCAGGCGATTTATAAGCCGGCAGTATAGTTATAAATGACATATCTTTTCTGTTAAATCTCTTTGCGTGGAAATGTCAATATCGAATGTTTGTATGACAAATAACTATTAACAATAATGCTGATTCACTATACAACATTTAATAAACTTTGTAGAGCTACAGAACTTAGTTTATTTTTTCTTTTTCTAATTTTTGAAATTGTTTTCTTTTGTCTTCTGTTGCTCTACCATATCGATCATACATTGCTGAATCGATATCCTTGTCAAAGGAGTTAATTTGCGGAAATATCTCTCATTATGAATTTTAAATGTGAGGTTATGTATTCCCATCTAACTTCCGGGCGGTTTCTAAGCCGGATGTACAGTTATAAATTGCATATTTTTAATGTTAAATGAATTTTGGCTTTGCACAAATCATTAACAGATGATTGCATGAGAAAAAGCTATTAACAATAATGCAGAATCATTACACAATATTTAATACATTTTTAGAGCAACAGAAAGTTTTGTATTTTTTTAAGTTTTAGTCTTTTGGAATTTCTTGCTGTACCATATCGATCGTTTATTTTGGATCGATATCCTTACCAAAGCAGTTAATTTGCAGAGATATATATCATTACCAACAGGAAGAGGCACGGTTTTCGGTCTACGAGTCAAATAGTCTATATAAACTAATGTATGTCTGTTTGCCCTTAACAGACTTCTAACAGTTCAACCTATCTTCGTGAAAATTTGTTTATACAGTTTCAGATGCGGCGAGTGTTTAGCCGTTATCCATTATGTTCTAAAATCATTAGGTGTAAAAGTTCACCAGAAACGAAAATCTAAAATTCGCTCAAGCAATCGCAATTTCCTATGTTTCACAACAAACCTCGGAATATTGTATAAAATAAACGGAGGTATGTAGGCTATTATCAAAAAAATCAGCGAAATCAGCGGGGGTTTACCTGAAATTTGAAATTAAACATTTACTCCAGCAACATCCATGTTTGGTTTGTCGCAGTGTATACCATATAATTAATTAATCCTGAATATCTAATTTATTTAGGCGTAGCAGCGCACGCCGGTCATTTGCTAGTACTTAAAACGAAAAAGTTCTGGAAGGACTGGAAATTACCGAAAGTAGACCTGATCCCCTCTCCTTGTACAGCCTAAAAGTGCAAGAGATAATTCCAATTCTATGTAAATGTTTAGACAGACAAATGTGACACGTAGTATGAAAACGTAAATCAATAAATCATTAACCTGGCGATTTGATATCTATCAAATAATACATAATAATTTAGTTTTAAGGATTCAGAAGAGGCAGATCCTGTTCAGAATGCATTTTTAATATCAATCAAGTAATTAAGCAGCAGGGAATATAATCTAACAAGTTTAACGAAGACACGGGCCAAGGAATTCTACGAAATGTTATTAATATTGGTTATGTTTAATATTTCCCGTTCTAAGTTGGCTCCATGGCACAAGCGGTTAGATGATCGTCCCTCACTGCTGGGGTCTCGTGTTCGCGTCTTGACCACTTCATGTGGGTTTCGTATTTGACGGAACGGAATTTGGGCAAGTATTTGTAGGAATATTTCCTGTTTTTTTACTGGCACATACTTTATTCAACCATTTCTCCACATTCATCTCATTTAGTTTTATTTAATCCATCTGCCCCTGTGACGGTGCGTCCAGAATGATCGGTTGGCATCTTGTTTTCAATCATTTCCAATGCAACGGGTTTCATCGCATCTCATCCCTCGACCCGGCCCTGAGTCACTCACGTGTTCAAGACTTTCTTTTAGTAAACTACTATTTTAAGTAGGAATTCAATAGTGAAAGAGAATTCAAATGCCAGGAAACAACCAATTACGAATATGAACAATGTGCACAAACAAATTAACATGCTATTATGCATTACACTGCCTCTGGTCGTCCCAACTTCTCTCAAAAAACGTTAAACCTGTAAGGTAATATATAAAATTGTTATTCTCCCAGTTATATTATATGGATACGAAACATGGACTGTTAGTTTAACGGAGGACAAAATATTACGAGTATTTGAGAATAAAGTTCTTAGGAAAAGAATTGGACTAATGGAATAGACTGCATACATGATCTTTATAGGAAACCAGGTATAATAACAACAGTTAGGTCTCGTAGAATGCGATGGGCATTACTTGTGACACGAATGGGGAATGAACGAGAGAGGAGCACAGAAGTTTCTTGTAGGAAAACCAGAGGGTAAACGCCCAGTTGATAGACCAAGGATGATGTAGGAGAATAACATTAACCACGACTTGAGAGAAAAGGCGATGGTTGGAAAACAGTTCAGGATAAATATGTATGGAGAGTTTATCTCAGCGCGGACATAAACATTACATTCATAATGATTTAACAAATTTGTAATCTTATAATTTCAATTTCAGGGTAGTAGATCCAAAAAAACTGAAGCAGGAAGATCTTGGACCCATCCGTGAGACTCTTGGACCCAGCCATGGGACTCTTGGACATTCAGAGACGAGAGGTCGCCTAGTAAATTGAGCTCATAGATATTCTGGCACTCTGAGGTAGCCATGGAAGCAAAAAAATAAGACTAAAATTCTGCGACTGCAAAAAAAAAGTATATAGTTTTCTTAAGTACAAAATTTTAGTTAACAAGAAGGAATTTTAATACATAAACGTAACATAGTTTATTAACAATATTTTTTACATGGTGTTAGATTTTCTAAACAAAATATTTCCTTAAAAAGTAACGCTTAAACGCACAATGTACTAATATTATAATTTGTACACAAATAACGTTTATGGTATCAATAAAATTATTTTCTTTTATTAATATATTTCTTATTTTTCCCTTGTTTACATACGATTATTCTACAAAGGTCTTATAAAAAAAACAATGCTTAGGCCTACTTATATATTGATTTAGGCTTTCAGGGCCGGAGTTAGTATGGTGATTTGAAGAAGATTTTTGAGTCTCAAGATAACCCTTGATGATGCTGGACGTAGTGTCTGGCGAAACGTCGGGGAACTTCATCTCAAGCCCACGACCAATAGACCGGAAATCTCTTCAAGATTGTATTCATACTGTTCAACTGTCTTCTCTGTCTAAAAATTTAAAGATTAAATATACAAAGGAAGAATCTCACCTAAGACACATAGAAAATAAACTGCAGAAGAGGAATCCCAACTTTTGTCGAAAATATTAAACTAAAAAAAAAAAGTTCTTCTTTCCAATGCCAGTTCGTCATTTGGACATTTATGCGTTGCCCTCGGGGTATTAACGTATTGCAGACGCAACGGTCTGTTTGTTGAAAAACCTGCCGACCGGCATGATATTATGGATTACTAAGATGGGATAATGATGTGCCAGGAGAGGCCTTAATCCTAAACTTAATCCAATTCGGGTGAATACCGCTGGTATCGAGGTAGCGTGCGTTTGTCACGCAGCTTGCATGTTTTTGATCCACGGTTCGGGACAAGTTTTCTGCATGAGGTTTTTTCGGGAGTTCTCATCACTTTTAAAACAAATGTCAGGGACAATTTAAGGTCTAAATGTGCCCCCCGACAATCATACTCCAAATATAAAAAAGAACATGTTCTTGACTTTGGCAGTTATAATCGGATTCGAAAATTTTTAAATAAAAATTTCGAACTATTCAAGAATAAAATTCTTAGAAATTGATTTTGGGCCGAAGAGAGATGCCAGATGACTGGAAAAACATACACAACAATGAACCACTTTTACTTTAAGGGATGATAAAATGATTATGTTTATTTGACGATAAAGTTCGTATTTTTAAAATAGAGGCGGGGAGTCGACTGTAGAAGACTACATGATATTTATAGGAAACAAACATAATAAGAATAGTTAAGTCTCGTAGCCATGTATCACCAGTGGAGAATAAAAGAGGAGGATGTAAACTTCTAAAAGAAAAGCACAGGGTAGCGCTCTATATGTAGGGCAAGAATGGGACGGGAGAACAATATTAACCATGATTTTAGGGAGATGAATTAAACAGAGAATGACTGGAAAATATCAGCTCAGAATAGCGATCTGTAGTGTGCTTATGTCCGGCGCAACCACAAATCTCAGGGTTCGACAGTTTTTAATAGGGAATATTTATCAACTACCGATAATTATTTTGTCAAATCAGTCTATTGGCTTCAGAAACATAGTAAATTCATTAAGGCATTGGATTATGGACATGTATTTATGTGAAGGAACTAACTGTGGACGACCCAACTGCTTAATTATTACAAACCTAGTACTGAAGGCACTTATTTAGGTACAAAATTAGACAATTTAGGCGATAACACAGTGAAAATTAAAAATAGCATCACACAAACAATACAAGCAATATAGTATATTGCGATACGAGTGCGATAAACACATGATACGGAATAGAGGAAAAGTTTAAAAAAACGAGGCGCTTGAGCCGAGTTTTTTTTTAATTTGCGAGATTCCGTTATGTGTTTATCACATGGGTATTGCATACTATGTTTTGCACTTTCTGTATTTATTTTAGGAAATAAGACAATAGCTAATATATTAATCTATACATCAATACGTGAAGGAAAACATTTTTATCCGTTTTTAAGCACATTGCACGCACGGAGGACTGTGATATTTAGCATAATTAAAGTTCATACAGGGAAGAAGTGCAGAAAAATAAAATGTATGTGTAATATGTGTTACAAATAAATTAAAGTAAACAAAATAAAATAAATTATCGCTAAGGAATTTGTGTGTATTGCTCATTCATTTGTTTACGTTCATACTGAAAGTGTACTGTTGTAAAAAGAAAATTGCCAGCTGCAATTTGAATTGATTTACTCTCGCGTATTTATTATTAGAGATTTATTATTAGTGGTCTAAAAAAGTGAGTACATTTAATTATTTAAATTTAAATTAAACCCTGTCTAATCTTGGTTTCAGTAATTACATTACTTATATATATTTTTTATATTTAGTCATTCGCACCTACTTCCATTATGCCTCGACATGGAACATGTTTGACGGGTTGGAGTGAGAGACATCGAAAAAGGAATATTTATATTCCCATACACATAATAATAGGTCAAATGCAAATTTAAATAGGATAAATGGTATACAAATGTCAAATGACGCGTTATCGGTTTTTTAATATGGCTTAGCCAAGCTGTACCACACATTTATTATCGTTCGTATTTTCAAAATATATCGCAAATTAATGCATAATGACGTATTTGTGACATACGTAAAAATGTAATGAATTGTGGTCGAATTTCGACCGCTGGGCGACCACTAGTAAATACTAATTGGAGATAAACGTTAGATTTCAGAAGGTGAATCGGTTATATGTGTTGCTATGCAGAAATAACAAGTGTTGTTGGTCATGTCGCCATCTTATATTTGTTAAAACTGTAAAATCAATTTGATTTGGGATTTACTTCTGATTATTGAGACAGTTTTAGACGATGTGTTCAGTAACGATGAAATAGAAGAGGCGTGGAAAGCTGGATGTGATGAATTGATACCGAGATTAATACAAATTGCAGTATCGCTATTAATATTTGAAAATAAATGTTTTTACTTACCGCACTAGTGTTTTTGGTCATTTTTAGAGTATTGAGATTTCTTTTGTTTTATAGTAATCAAGATTACTTCAAGGGATGCTATAAAAATTGTTTTATCCACAAACCCTACTTCCTTGCAGGTAGTCAATTTCAATGCTCAAAGTATAACTGCACATATAGATGAAATCAGAACAATTTTATTCTCTTTAAATATCCATGCTCTTCTTATATCTGAAACGTGGCTAAATCCCACCATAATCTCTTCTTTAATTAACATGGATGGTTATAGTTTTCTTAGACACGATCGTGTTTAAAGTCACGTGGGTGGCATTGGAGCCTTCGTTAGAACGCACCTTAGTCCCAAAATTGTGTATTTATCAAATAACGAACCATCTGCTGAAATTATGTTTATAGAAATATTAGCCAGTTTAAAAAAATGTCTTCTCGGTGTAGTATACCAACCTCCTAAAATAAAAGCAATAGCTGAAATATAATCCACTTTACAAAACGCGCGAATACAATATGAAATCGTTATCGTTATGGGCGACTTTAATATAAATATACTAGGCACTGATAACAGACATACACAACAACTGATGGCTACGTTCCAGGCTTGAGATACGACTCTCCTAACCCCACAGCCTACACATCACACTCGTCACTTTGAGACGTTACTTGACTTATTGCAACTAATAATCCAGACAGAGTACATACACATGGGCAACTGCCAGCCCGGGAATATCAGCACATGATATTATAATCTCAGCATATTCGCTGCAGTGTCCTAAACCGATTCGAAAGACTATTACGTTTTTTTACTTAAAGCATATAGATAATGCAGCCCTAATTGAAGAAGCTATGCAGATGCCGTGGCATTCAATATGGACGCTGCATTCTGTAGACGAAAAAGTTGAGGCACCAAATGACCTTATACAACAATTATACAACAGACACGCCCCACTAAAAACTAAACTCGTAAACGACGCCCTGCACCCTGGATGACTTTTTCAATTCGTAACTTGATGGCTGATAGAGACGCAGCACATAGGAAATACAGACTCGACAAAACAGACACAAATCTTAATAAATATAAAGTTACGTAACAAGACAAATCAATCTATCAGAAACCCCAGACTTAGAGATTTATACAGCCTAACAGATACCAATACTTCAGAAATTTGGTAAAACTTTAATAGAATGGGAATTGGGAGGTACGACATTCAGATAGATAAACTACACACTCCACACAAACCACTATATGTTCCTATAATATAGGTGTAATTATTATAATATCTATAAAGGCTCCGGTTGGCTTCAAATTTCTTGCAAAGTTTTATCTTTAAGGGGGGTAGAATTTAAGTTGGAATATATCTCCTCATTCGTAATTATGTTGCCAAAGGTACGCAGAAAATGCTTCTTTTCTTGTTAAAAGCTTCTTTTGCCATTGCTATCCTCTACTTCACTTCTTCACCGCAGTTCATGTTACTACTAATAGTTCAACCCAAGTATTTAATGCTCTCCACTACTCATTGGTCTCATCTTTAATCCTCATGTTTATCTTCCTTGGTTTTCTTCCTATAATCATGGCATTCGTCTTATTTATATTTATCTTCATTCCATAATCTTCTCACTTCTCATTTAGCTCCATCAGCATTTCCCTCATTGTCACTGAATCTTCTGCTAGCAACACCACATCATCAAATCTTATGCATTTAATTCTTCTTCCTCCCATGTTTACGCATCCCGAATTCATGAAGCAGTTCTTCATTAGGTCTTCCAGGTAGATGTTCAAAAAGTAGGTGCAAGAGGATATCCTTGTTCTACTTCCCTTCAAATTTTTTTCCTTCTGATATTTCTTCACCTAATTTCACTTTTATTTGCTGTTTCATATAAAATTACTCATGAGCGTCCTCTCCTTCCAGTTAACGCCAATTTTCTTCAAGATCCTCGTGAATTGATTCAAATTCACTGTGACAAAGGCATTTTCCAGTCAACAAATACTGCATAAACGTCTTTATCTTTTTCTATATATCTTTCTCCTATTGTTCGTATCAATTCAATTGCATCTATCCTTCTCTTTCCCTTCCTGAAGCCAAACTGTTCTACTTGCAATTGGCTTTACATCGTAGAACGTAAATGTCGATTCAATATTCGCGGGAGAATCCATGCAGGTTAGAATCACAACTGGAATAAAACATTCTAAATTCATCACTCACTATGATATTCCCATCACAGCCACTCTGTTTCTTCTCATTTCTTCCTTAAAATATTCCAGCTTCCCGGCTTGTAGAGGAGTTCTCATATTCCAGGCTTCATTTGTTCTGTTCGTTTGATTGTATGATATCTCCTTCCGCAGTGTCCCCTTTCAGATATCTGAATGGGAGGATAATATACGTCCGGAGTCTTTTACCGTGGAAAGACTCATCATGCCATGTTTGCAGTTTTAATAGGTATGTATAGGTGTGGTAGCTTCCAATTTATTTCCACAACCCACTCTCTCTCTTAAAATATCATAAGAAGGTTCCGATGTGCCCCAACTTGGAGGTGAGGAGAATGGATTTGGCTAATTTAGACTTCACCGAAATTCACCCCAGAGGTTGAATATCAGTTCCATCACGGTTTTTGATCAGATCAAAGATCTGTAACTATTTTAGATGCATAAAAGTGCAATTTTAATGCCTAAAGTACGAGTTCGACTATTTTAGAGAGGCGTTTAGATTAATTAAACATCCCTTTACTCATTGAAAATAAGGCCACAATTAATTAAAAATCGTTACATGTTAAATAATTTTGTTACGTTCTATCACGACAAAGGTACAGGAAATGCCCAATCATCGCTCTATATCAAATTGATAATATGAATGTATAGTGTAAGAAGTACCCGAAGCTTATCAAATGGCTAATGGTAAGGTGCAGATTTTATTCACTGACCTTGAAATCTATTATTAGACAACAGTAGCAAACCAGTTAACATTGAAACATGACAAAATTTCCATATTAAACAACTTTCACAATTAACATAGAAATCACGTGTTAAAGATGTTCTTAATGTATGCTGAAAATGTAATAATTACTTGTAAAATGACGTAATATTCTTATCATCCTCGATTATCTGATTCCTTAACGCTAGGTTTAATGAGTTGACTCTATTATGTCTTTTCTGTTTTTTTAATTAAATTAAGTCTGATTTGATGTAGGTAATTTCGATGGATATTAGCTATGGAGACTGATCTCATAATGTTTTTAAATGTATATATATATATATATATATGACGGTATTGCAAAAATCTACTTTTAATTTCGGATTTCAGCTAAACCCACACTTACAATGGCCGCATTTCGCTGATTTTTAGATTATATCTACCTGAGTTAATTTTAACAGGATATACTGAGTTTCGTTGTGAAACATCGTTAATTGACACCGGTAGTTGCCGATATTTAATTTTTTTAATTTCAGACGAACCGCTACACCTAAGGGTTTAAGAACATAACATATAGTGGCAACACAACCTCTGATTTAGATGCAATTAAGTCATTCAGAAAGAAGCAAACATTCCCTTTAATCTCTAACTATATTCCTTGCTACTCTGCGCCTTTATCTGAAAACATGTATGTAAACATTTTGAACTCAATCGACCGATTACTTTTCAAGTTTAGCGAGCATAATCATACACAGCCTGCGTACATTTGTGCTATTTGGTAACTTAACTCGGTATATATCATTAGAAAATAGTTATTATCCGAAATTCAATGAAATCCGAACATTAGAGGCGATGATTTATATGAAAGCCAAAAATTAAAAATGGCTCTAGCAGCTGACATATTGATTTTCTCGCAAATAAACTGGGGAACGCTGTATACGATTAATCAACTAACTGATGACAGTAAAGGAATAAACCATCATAGCAAAACAGAAAGTTTGGTCCTTGCTCCTCAGTATCTACTCTTCAGCGTAGAAGTTCTTGACAAGGAGTCTCTATGTCCATCTCTATTACCCATTCGTGTCACTTGTTCTGCCCATTGCAGACTTCGAGACTTGACATGTTTATGCTATATCTAGTTTTTTTAATATTTACTCAAGCTGGGAGGACAGACTGCCCTTATCGTCACGACCTCAAAGATCTATTGGGCTATTCCAGTATTATGAATATGAGTGGAATGAAAGTTTGATGTAAGGTATTATAAAAATTGTTTCATAATTCAGATCCGATACACCAGGTTCTACTCACATAACTCATACCGACATTTTTTGAATTGTGTCCATGGCCGCGAATATAGACTACAAACCTCAGGTTGACCCCTTTTGCTTTCTTTTCTTTTTTTATTCCTCAGGTTCGGAGTCATCAGGGAAAAAAAGGTACCCTCTACTCTACCTCATATTTTCAACGCTTGTTTATTCCCAAACAAACTATTTTTCCTAACTTGAAATGAGATGAAGGGTGACATGAAATGATATGAAATAAGCCTACCTAAATTAGATTGGTCAGAAAGGGAGCACTCTTGTCTCCATGAGAATCATATGGGTTAGGTCCTATATACATACATAGATACACACGTACATAATACTATTTCCCCACCTTTAATTTAATACATTAATATTAGTATCGAATAAATATTAATACGGAAATCATTTTTAATTAAAAAAGTCGTTAAAATTAAACGAAATATATAAGAACTTAGAGCACAATTTTTCATGAGGGCAAATAAGAATAAGAATAAATTTTATTCAAAAATAAATATTGTACACAGAATTGACACCCGAATGAGCAAGTGTTCGTGCTCGGGTGCAGTTCAGTAACAGAAACAATACATGTAGAATATATATATATATATATATATATATATATATATATATATTACATAGTTTCAGTTTAGGATCCAGTTTTTAAGACATAAAATAAATTCTGGAACATCAAAATTAAGAAATAATATAAAGGGTATAGAATAGTTTAATACTAGATTGAAGAAGGTAATTAAAAACATTCGCAAATTGTATAAATTCATTTTTTTGTAAATATTCTATATTTCTCCCCTTCCGTTGTTGAAAACAGATAGACCTATATGGTATCTAAAGCAGGTTCATATTTTAGTCTCTATCTTTGGAAGTATGCTATGTTCTACATATCAAATTATTGAGCTGAGCATGATAGTATTCCAGGATAATGACCGGATGGTCCTGATTTTAATTCACGGAGCCGTTCTAGAGAATTTGTTTTATGTAATCTTCGTATCACATATGCTAATGTAAAAGTAAAGTAAAGTGATCCCACAACAGGCCCGGAGGCCCTTGGGGTAGTAGGAGGTTAAGGCTCCCACTTTTTCTAGACAATCGGCACTTTATGTCAGCCGGGTTGTCAGCCCTGCGTGACGGCCGCCTTTACCCCCAGAACAAGCGTCTGGTACTCATTTCCGTTAGAGGCTGAGTCGACCCCAGGGCCATAGTGCCGCCAGAGGGTTTGGGTCAGTTTAAAAATCCTGACCCCAACGGGACTTGAACCCTCGACCCTCCGGCTTGTAGCTCAGTGCCTTAACCACTACGCTAGGGCGTGCCACCAACTAATTTCAAATAAAAAAACGGAAAACACAATTTATTGTTGCAGTATGTGAATAATTATATATATATATATATATATATATATATATATATATATATATATATATTTATATATAATATAATTATTCACATACTGCAACAATAAATTGTGTTTTCCGTTTTTTTATTTGAAAATTTGTTGGCATAGAATGCATGCATTTGTTATTAAAATTAACACACACACACATATATGTATATATCATCATCATCATAGTACATTCACGAATTTAGGCCATTTGTTGACCTGTTTCGGCCTCAAGAGAAACACCATCCAGAAGTCTTTTGAGTGGACGTCCTGGTCTTCTTTTTCCTGCAGGTTGATATCATAACATTAGTTTGGGTATTCTGTGATCTTCCATTCGATGAACATGTTGTATCCATCTTGACTTATAATCAGAAATTTTGTTTTCTAAAGATTCCATGTGTAATTCTTCTAAGATGTCTTCATCTTTTTTTGTGATCTAGTAGTGTGTATCCTGCAGACCTCCGAATGTATATATATATATATTCCACCGCTGTGGCCTCGAGTTAGCTTACTGCCTTGTCACGCAGCGGGCCCGAGTTCGATCCCCGGTCGGGACAGTTTTTCTGGGTGAGGTTTTTATCGGGGTTTTTCCTCACCTGTAAGACAAATGTCAGGAATACTTCAAGGCACAAACGGTCCCCGAAATCATATGGCCTTCATCATCAGCATCAATAGCATCACAATGATCATCCTTCACCGGTGCGGAAAGCAACGCGAAGCTACCACACCTACAATTTCCCAGTAAAGTTGCAAAACATAGCATGAAAATGCTATGATTGCAGTGAAAGACCTGCCGTCGGGCAGAATTACTACGGATGGATGGATATACATATATATAAATATTGATTTTTCCCCAAAAATGTTAAAAATGACTTAGAATAAAGTGAGAAGTTGAGCTCAAAGTATCTCAAAATCAGAAAGTTCCTATTTAAAATGTGTATTGGTCATTGCGCAGACAGTGTAGCCTGCTGATCACTAAAATATGCTAACAAACAAATTAACTCTAAACTGGTCTGGTGTTTTCTACTTCACCCATTTTCTCGCCCTATCTTGCCTAAACTAACACTAACTTATCCATTTTATTACCCTAACTTGTCCACTAACGTAGGTCGACTATTTTGAATAGAATTCCTTTATATGTGAGCAGACAAGTTGTCAATGCGTCTAGCGGGAACATGTGTTATCACACTGACCAACATGACGCTAGCAGATCTTGTTCTGAAATCGAATATTCAGTGGTGGCACGGTGGCAGAATATCCAAAATGCTTATATAAAGGGCTTAATTATATTTTATATAGTTGGCATAATTAGTCTAATTTAATGTCTTCTTTTTTTTTTCAGCTAATCCTCAGCGGAACGATTCAGATACTTCCCAAGCACAGATCAAGTATGTTAACATATTTAATGTAAAACTGAAAAAAAGCTTAATCATGAATCAGTCTTATTTGCATCTATGTTTATTCCAGTTAAAAAATGGGAAGACGCCAGAGGCTACATTTTCGGCAGACATTGGGATGCGCATGCATATATTTGCATGCACAATTAAACGTTTAATTTTTTTTATAAATCATGATATCTGCGGATGACGTCATGGACATGCCATGCCTACCATCCAGAAGACAGAAGGTTTGAACTATTTAGGGAAAATCTAGTTTCAAATGACTTCCCATTTTTTGACTTCAATTTGTTTTATTACCAGTCATTACGTAGAAGTACCAAAATGCAAAGTAGAAGCTAGAAATTGTAATGAAATGAAATTATACCAAGAACATTTAACCCTTAAATTGGCAAAATACAAATTTCTTCTATTAGTTATTTGAATGTGGCGGACCGCAGTGAAAACGGAATCTTGTATAACTGTTGTTATTGGGTATATTGTATAATTAGACACACATTTAAGTGGTTTATTTTTGTTCGTTTTCTTCTGGTTTATTTAGAATATTAAATTAACTAAACCAACTGATGTATCTAAAAGGATACATTTCGAATTTAAGGGTTAAGATTAACATTCAATTTTACAGGGTTATAATTTGCTCACTTATGAAACTTATTCCACAAAAAAGTCGAGGTTTAAAAATCAACACGATATCAATAAATTTCCTTTGAGTAGTTAGTCACAGTATATAAAAAAATATAATATTATAAAATAGTGTACTTTGTGTGCAACCTCCTGAACTATTAAGATAATTAAAACAATACAGGTATTACGAGAATTGTCCAATCCTCAATAGAAGATTTTTCGCTAATCCAGATATTGAGTGATTTGTGACCACCTTGTACATAGGGTTATAACGTTGTTTGAAGTCAAATTGTTGTTGTTCTTCCATTAAAATCTCTAACTCTCCAGTATGTTTACCTTATCTGAGTTCCATTCTCTGTGTATTAATGTGAGGGTGTTGTCTATATCCTTCGTATAATGCTCTTCTTTTATTATATGTTCACTGTAACTTGATTTACCTTTTACATACATCGTATTTAAAGTCTTTGAAATGTTCTTTAAATGTAATATTATATTTTGTGTTGCTTCCTCCTCTGTAAATTGTATTACAATCTTTCTTTACACATTAGTCTACCGAGAATATTTCTAAGATCGTTAAGGAAGCTGGCTGCCATGTTGGTAGACTGGTGGTTAAAACGCACGGCTGCGGCTGTCAATACTCAGATCCTATTTCGAATCCTGGCAGTTCAGGAGGGGTACTGTTGGTTAGTTATAACGGTATTTTCGGGGTTTTATCGGGGTTCTCCCGTATCAAGGATTTCATCCGCACTCTTTAATCCCCTGTCATGACATTTCATCTTCATGTATTCATTATCCATTTATTAGGAGTCTATAAATTAATCAGTTATTGAAGTAACGTCAAGTTTACTGTTTGGGATCTGCTGATAGTAAATGCCAACTGTAACAAAACTATTACAGTCTTATTCAATTTGTGGAGACATCGTGCCAATTCATTACACTAACCATAAATTGGCGAAACAATCATTTATCCAGCCAGTTATTTAAATGTTTCTGACCACAAAGAAAACAAGATCATGTAAAAATTTATGTTATGATTATACATTATTATGTAATTTGATACAAATGTAACCACTTTCTCTAATTTGTTTTTCTATTGTTTTATCAAGAGTAATCTATCAAGAGGTCGTTTTCCTGAAAAAATCACGAGCGACGAAGTCAAGAGTGATTTTGTCTAATGAAAAACTCAATCTCGCGTTGGATAATAATTATAATGTTTAATATTTACCAGATGTGAGATTATGTATTCCGATCTTAATACCGGACAATTTCTAAGCCGGCAATGTAGTTATAAATAGAATGTCTTTACTGCTAAATCTCTTTGGGCTTGGAAATATCAATAACGAATGTTTTTATGGCAAATAAATATTAACAATAATGCTGATTCACTATACACATTTAATAAACTTTTTTTTCTAATTTTTGAAATTGTTTCCTTTTGGCTTCTGTTGCTGTACCAAATCGATCATACATTGCTGAAACGATATCTTTGTCAAAATAGATAATTTCGGAAATATCTCTCATTACGAATTTTAAATGTGAGGTTATGAATATCCACCTTACTTCCGGGCGGTTTCTAACCCGGCTGTATAGTTATAAATTGCATATCATTACTGTTAAATCTCTTTCTTCTTCTTCTTCTTCCTTTCATGTGATAGACCTAGTGGTCTGTTACGGTCTCAATCCAACGTTTGAAGAGTCTGCCCAAAGATATCTTGCCTGGTGGCTGGTAATTTAAGATCTGACGTGGTGTTCTTGTTCTGCTCATTCTTCGTACTGAGATTTCCAGTTGTTTCTGTATTTTTGTACATATTCCATGACTGATTCTGTTTGTAATTCTTTGAGAATGTCAGAATTCCTTTTATGGTCTGTCCTTGAATAGCCCGCAGTACGTCTCATAAATTTCATTTCTGCCGCAGTTAGTCTTTGTTCATCCACACTGCGAATTGTCCAGGCCTCACTGCCGTAACATAATATGGATCTGGCCAGTGTTTTATATATTCTAGTTCGTGTGTGTTGCTGTACTGTGTTTGGCTTGAAAATATTATTTATAATTCCTGTTATTCTGTTAAATTTTATAATTTTTTGACTAAAATCTTTTTCCTCTTCTTATGTAACTTGGTATCCGAGATAGTTAAATGTATTGGTTTGTTCTAATAATTTATTATTAATAACAATTTTACTGCGAACTGGGTCTTTTCCTAGGAAAGCCATGACTTTAGATTTTTCTGTTGAGATTTCCATGTTGTAGTTTATTGCAATTTGGTGAAAAGAGTGGACTGAACGTTGTAGGTCATCTTCTGAATTCGCTATAAACACAATGTCATCTGCAAATAATAGGGTGTCTAAATTATATAATCTATTAAGTGGTATACTGCCATGTGGTTGTAGTCTCCATTCCTTAATAATTGAGTTCATGTATATTATGAAGAGCATTGGTGAAAGACCACATCCTTGTCTAACTCCTTGATTAATTGGTCTGCATTCCGAGATTTTATTTTCAATCTTAACTTGGATGTAATTATCCTTATAAACAGGCCTATCATATATAGCTTTTATCAGTTGGTCTGGGATTCCATCATATTTGAGGATTTCTAATAATTTATTTCTATTTACTTTGTCAAATGCCTTCTTCAAGTCAATAAACGCCATGTGTGTTTCAATATTAAACTCTCTGTGTTTTTCTATTAGAATTTTAATAGTGAAGTATCCATCTGTACAGGATCTTCCTTTTCGGAATCCATTTTGCGCTTCATCTAAAGGTACGTACACATATGCGCGCCGCGTGTTATGTTCGTCGAAATGATTAATTTCAACGAACCCCCTGCGATCCATAGGAAACCCACAAACCTTCAGTAGACATTTTGCAGAGCAGGTGTAACCAACAATGTCTATTCCCTTTCCGTTCTTCCGCTTGTCCTGCATTCTTTCCCAAAAAATAGGGACTTCTTTTTAAAATGCCGCGGGACGCGGGACAAATTGTTAAAAATCGGGACTGTCCCGCCAAAATCGGGACTCTGGTCAGGCTTATTACTTATTACATCTTATAACTTTATTTATACTTTTTCAAATATTATAGCATTAAAGGAATTTTTTAAAAAATATGATTTGTATATATATGTTTAAAATTATTAAGAATCTATCTCACCATAACATGGCCTTAATTTTTAATAAAGATGTACATGATTATTATACTAGAGGTTGTACTTTATTGCACAAAGATACTAGTTTCTAAAAAAAAAAGGGTATAAAAGGGATTCGTTATGCATTAATCAACCATTACAATAACTTACCTATTGAATATCAACATTTCACGAATGTTAAACATTTTTCTAATTGTATTAAAAAATATTTTTTCTCATTGCTTTCTTAGTTAATTTTGTTAATTTTATTATTATTAATATTATCCTGTTTAAATATTGTATTTATATGTGTATATATATTGTGCTTCTATAGTAGTTTGTATTATTTAAACTTATGCCTGAATTTTCTTGTTTTTATTGTTAATTGTTTTATGGTCATTATTTTTTGTATATTGCCCCTTAACATGAGCAATCTTGCTCTTTGGAGTCTTTGAAGAAATAAATAAATAATTAGTAATAAATGTGTTTATATATTGTATTGTTTTGTGATACTTCATGCATAATATTATGAAATGAACGTCTTAAATAAATAATGTTTTCTAAATAATTCTAATTTATTCATACAATTACAGTACACATGAAAAAAACACATTGAAAAAAAAACAGGCATCTCCTTTCAATGATTTTTAAAAATTATCATTATGTTGAGGATCCCACAATAATTGCTTGCTTCTATAAATATCAATAAGTTTTAACATGTTTTCCTCTGACCACTCCATACTCAAATAATAGGTGCGCACCGAAAACAACGAACCTCTCAGGTACCCGTCCAAATCTAAACAGCGAACCATCAAAATGTTTGTGGAAAAAACCGACAATGAGTGGATCGTGGTGAGAGACGCGCGCGCCGTTCGCGCGCACCTTAAAACCCCGTCCAAATCTGACGAACATGGTGCGCGCGCGGCGCGCAAGTGTGTACGTACCTTAATACCTTGTCATAATAACCAGCTAATTTTGATTTGAGCAACTTGTTGTAGATTTTGTAGCTTGAGTCCAAAAGGCTTATTCCTCTGAAGGTATTACACAGTTATTTATATTTCCTTTTTTTTTTGTAGTGGGATTACAACAGCTTGTTGCCAGCTTTTTGGCGGAGGGCCCTCATTATAAATTCTATTTAAAAATTGAGAAATTTTTCATTAAAGGCAGAGCTGGCATACTTAAATAATTCCAGGTTAATACCATCTTCACCTGGTGTTTTGTTATTTTTGCAGTGGACGAGTATTGTATTTAATTCATCTAAAGTGAAAGCATCTATGTAATTATTGTTAGAGGTTACGAGATTTAAATTTTCGTTCTTTCGCAGCCACAACTTTTGAAAATATTCTATCCAATTTTCTAAAGGAATTGTATTCAGTTTAACTCTTTCATGTAGCTCTCCATTTAATTGTCTTAGTATTTTATATGTTTTTGGATTTGGTTTTGTAATGTCCGTTTCCAATTGGGTAACAAAATTATTCCAATTTTCTCTGTGATATCTTCTAACTTCTCTTTTTGCTATTGCTCTTTTCTGTTTGTAATCTATTTCGTCAGCAAGTGTTCTAGTTGATAGATATTTTCGATATGCTTCTCGTTTATCATTAATAATTCTGGCGAGGTTTTCATCTCTTTTGGCTTGGAAAAAAATCACAAACAGATGATTGTATGAGAAGAAACTATTAACAATAATGTAGAATTATTACACAATGTTTAATACATTTTTAGAGCAACAGCAATTTTTTGATAATTTTTTTAAGTTTTTTCTTCCGGAATTTCTTGCTGTGCCATATCGATCGTTTATTTTTGGATCGATATCTTTACCAAATCAGTTAACTTGCGGAGATATCTCTCATTACGAACAACAAGAGGCACGATAATCAACAGAAACAGGCAGGCTTCTCGGTCTATGAGTCAAATAGTCTATATAAACGAATGTGTGCCAGTTTGCCCTTAATAGACTTCTAACCGTCAACCTATCTTCGTGAATATTTGTTTATACAGAGTTCAGATGTGACGAGTGTTTAGCCGTTATCCCTTATGTTCTAAAATCATTAGGCGTAAAATTCACCTGAAACGAAAATCTAAAATTCGCTCAAGCAATCGCAATTTTCTATGTTTCACAAAAAACATCGGAATATCGTATAAAAATAAACCGAGGTATTTACCTGAAATTTGAAATTAAAAATTTACTCTAGCAACAGCCATGTTTGGTTTGTCACGGTGTATACCATATAATTAATTAACCCTGAATATCTAATTATTTAGGCGTAGCAGCGCACGCCGGTCATTTGCTAGTACTTAAAAACGAAAAAGTTCTGGAAGGGCTGGAAATTACCGAAAGTGGACCTGATCTCCTCTCCTTGTAGAACCTAAAAGTGAAAGAGATAATTCCAATTCTATGTAAATGTTTAGATAGACAAATGTGACACGTGGTATGAAAATGTAAATCAATAAATCATTAACCTGGCGATTTGATACCTATCAAATAATACATAATAATTTAGTTTTAAGGATTCAGAAAAGTCAGATCCTGTTCAGAATTCATTTTTAAAATCAATCAAGTAATTAAGCAGCAGGGAATATAATCTAACAAGTTTCATGAAAACACGGGTCAAGGAAGTCTATGGAATGTTATTAGTATTGTTTATGTTTAATATTTTCCGTTCTAAGATGGTTCCATAGCACAAGCAGTTAGATGATCGCCCCTCATTGCTGGGGTCTCGTGTTCGCGTCTTGGCCACTTCATGTGGGATTCGTGGTTGACAGAACGGAATTTGGGCAAGTATTTCTCGGAATATTTCCTGTTTTCTTACTGCCACATACTTTATTCCACCATTTCTCCACATTCATCTCATTTCGTTTTATTTAATCCATCTGCCCCTGTGACGGTTGGCATCTTGTTTTCAATAACTTCCAATGTAACGGAATTTATCGCATCTCATCCCTCGACCCGGCCTGCGTCAGTCACGTGCTCAAGACTTTTTTTTAATATACTACTATTTTAAGTAGGAATTCAATAGTGTAAGAGAATTCAAATGCCAGGAAACAACCAATTACAAATATGAATAATGTGCACAAACATTTTAACAAGGCTATTATGCATTACACTGCCTCTTGTCGTCCCAACTTTTCCCAAAAAAACATTAAACTTGTAAGGTAATATATAAAATTGTTATTCTCCCAGTTATATTATATGGATACGAAACATGGACTCTTACTTTAAGGGAGGATAAAATATTACGAGTATTTGAGAATAAAGTTCTTAGGAAAAGAATTGGACTAACGGAACAGACAGCATGCATGATCTTTATAGGAAACGAGGTATAATAACAACAGTTAGGTATCGTAGAATGCGATGGGCATGACTTGTGGCACGAATGGGGAATGAATGAGAGAGGAACATGGAAGTTTCTTGTAGGGAAACCAGAGCGTAAACGCCCAGTTGATAGACCAAGGATGAGGTAGAAGAATAACAATATCCTTGACTTAAAGGATAAGGCGATGGTTGGAAAACAGTTCAGGATAAATATGTGTGGAGAGTTTATCCCAGCGACGACATAAACATTACATTCATAATGATTTAACAAATTTGTAATCTTATAATTTCTATTTCAGGGTACTACATAATATAGAATTTCAGCCGAAAGATGTTGAACCCATCCGTGTGTCTCTTGGATATTCATAGCAGAGAGGTCGCCTAGTAAATTGAGCTCATAGATATCCCGGCCATCTGAGGTAGCCATGGAAGCAAAAAATGTGACTAAAATTCTGCGACTGCAAAAAAAAAAAAAAAGTATATAGTTTTCTTAAGTACAAAATTTTAGTTAACAAGAAGGCATTTTAATACATAAACGTAACATAGTTTATTAACAATATTTTTAACATGGTATTAGGTTTTCTAAAAATGTATTTACTTCAAAAAGTAACGCTTAAAGACACAATGTACTAATATTATAAACTGTACACAAATAATGTTTAAGGTACCAATAAAATTATTTTCTTTTATTAATATATTTCTTAATTTTCCCATGTTTACATACGAATATTCAACAAAAGTTTTATAAAAAAAACAATGCTTACTTATATATTGACTTAGGTTTCACGACCGGAGTTAATATGATGATCTTGAAGAAGATTTTTGAGTCTCAAGATGACCCTTGATGATGCTGGACACAGTCTCTGGCGAAACATCGGGGAACTTCAAGCCTTAAGACCACGACCAACAGCCCGGATATCTTATTTAAGATCATTATAAAGTTTACTTACTTTTTCCATGTAAGTTTAAATACTGTAAGTACTTGTATCATTAAACAGTCCATAATCTAAGCAAACCCTCACTTCATATTTAGTGGCAAGTACCGGCTGTGCAATGCACCAAGTCATTTCGCGAACGGGTTGATAAAGTGTCATGGCGGATTGTGAATAAGAGTGAAACTGGTTGCTCGTGTTTTTGCACAATTTTCAGCAGGTGTTAGTTTGTTTTTATAAACGTAATATCGATATTGCGAATTTATTTTGTTTGTAGCTTAATTGTACGCATAATGGCTCCACGTAAAACAAGAAATTGTGAAGAAAGCAAAGAAGAAATAACTAAGCGTGTGGTCCAAGAATGTTTGCGGGATCCAGCCATGTTGCAGCTGTTGAAGGACTCCGTGCGTGAGGCTATTGTATCGGAGCTAAAGGTAACTATAGACCGTAATACGGAAGTTATTAGGCAGTTGGAACTCTCGCTTCAGGAGAGGGACAACAAAATATTAAAACTGGAACAACAGTTAAGTGAGAAAACCGACTCGCTAGAGCAATACCAACGTCGACAGTGTCTACGTATTTTCGGTATACCTGAACAGGATGGTGAAGATACGGACAATATAGCAATCGACGTGGCCTCCAAAATTGGAGTTAAATTAGAAACCTGTGATATCGACAGGAGTCACAGGGTTGGGAAAAAGTCGGATCGACCACGGCCTGTTATTGTTAAGTTCATCAGTATAGAAAGAGAAGGGAGGTCTTCCAAAATAAAAAACAATTGAAAGGCAGTGGGATCACAGTAAGAGAAGATCTCACCCAAATTAGATATAAATTGTTAAAGGACTGCATCACAAAATTTGGCGTCACAAATGTGTGGAAAATTGATGGCGCAATACATGTGAAAAATGGAGATACCAAACGCATCATCACCCGGGCCTCTGATATGTAAATCTACCTAGTGCAAACACGCCCAGTGATACCATATCCCCAATTTAGCACTTTTATATAAATTATTAAAATTATATTTAGACATTTCACATTAATTATTAGTATTATATTTAGAAATTTTACTTTATTTATTAATTTAATATTTGAATAAGATATTAGTGACTTGTTCTTTTCTTATAATTCTAGTTAAAATATTTTTAAAATTTTCCATCCAAATAATGCTATTCATTTGGCGGTCTCTGAAGGTTAGAGGACACTACCCTGTCTCAAACCCCTTCCAAACAACAATAATGCAAGACAGGTTCTAGAAACAGCATTCTCCCCCTTCCCGTCTTCCCTACATGTGGTTCACTTGAACGCACAAAGCTTAACTGCACATACAGACGAAATTAGAATGATTTTTTCTTCTTCCAATATTCATGCTATTCTCGTATCAGAAACATGGCTCACTCCCTCCATTAATTCTAGTTTAATTGACATGGATGGTTATACTTTTCTTAGACATGATCGTGTACATAGTCGAGGGGGCGGTGTTGGTGTCTTCGTTAGGACAGACTTTGCCCTAAGTCTGTATACTTTTCTAATAACGAGACATCTCCTGAAATTATGTTTATAGAAATATACGCAAGCTTCAAAAATGCCTTCTTTATGTAGTGTACCAACCCCTAAAATGAAAAAATAGCAGAAATAGAATCCGCTCTACAAAACGCACGTATACAATATGAACACGTTATCGTCATGGGTGACTTTAATATAAATATACTAGACACTGACAACAGACATACACAACAGCTTATGTCCGCGTTCCAAGTTTGTGATATGACTATCCTTCCCTTACAGCCTACACATCACACCAATCATTCTGAGACTTTACTTGACTTAATTGCTACTAATAATCCAGACAGAGTACTAACCCACGGGCAACTGTCAGCTCCCGGAATATCAGCACATGGTATTATATTCTTAGCATATTCACTGCAGTGCCCTAAACTAGCTCGTAAGACTATCACATATAGAGACCTAAAACAATATAAACAATGCAGCTCTACTTGAAGACGCTATAAAATTACCCTGGCTACTATATGGACGTTTTCACATTCTGTTGACGAAAAAGTTGAGGCATTAAACCCTTATATTACAACATATGACAGACCAACGCTCCACTGAAAACTAAACTAGTGAAACGACAACCCTGCTCCCTGGATGTCTGCTACCATTCATGACTTGATGACTGAAAGAGACGCAGCATATCGGAAATATAGAGTCGACAAAACTGATATAAATCTTAATCACTATAAACGGTTACGTAACAAGACTACACAAACTATCAGAAAACGCCAAAACTTAGACATCTATACAGCCTTACTGAACCTAATAACAATAACCCAGATATTTGGAAAATCTGAATAAAATGGGTGTAGGAAGGAAAGACACACAGGTAGAAAAAACTATCTGTTTCCCTGAACACACTTAATTAACCATTTTACAAGCACATTCTTTACTCCTAAAGACAAAACACATACAATAAGTGAACTACTATTGACAAATCCACCAGACAGAGAACATTTCCATTTTTCATATCTTACAGAAAATGACATAAAGAAAGCTCTCAAACGAATAAAAACAAAAGCAGAAGGTACTGACCGTATAAATATCACTCTACTTAACAAAATAATCGACGTTATACTACCTACCATAACTCATGTTTTAAACTCCTCACTACAAACCTCTTTATATCCCACATTATGGAAGCAAGCAATTGTACGCCCACTCCCGAAAGTAAAAACTCCCTTAACTCCTAACGATTTTCGACCCATTAGTATTTTACCTACCCTTTCAAAAGCTTTGGAACGATTAGTCCACAAACAACTGACTGACTACCTAACTGAACACGACCTTTTAGATCAATACCAATCAGGCTTTAGGACAGGACACAATACAAATACTGCTCTACTAAATATATGTGAAGTCATACGCGAAGCATCTGATAATCAGAAACTTACTATGTTTACACTACTTGACTTTAGTAAAGCATTTGACACGGTAGACTTGGACTTATCGTTGCTTAAACTAAAAAAAAAAACTCATACTTTTTGACAGTGTCACGCAATGGTTCAACTCCTACCTTCGCGAGCGCCAGCAATATGTTGTAGGAAATTCTACATTACGCTCTTCTTGTACCTACTGTTAAAGCTCGAGTTCCACTGGGTTCGGTGCTTGGCCCATTGCTTTTTTCAATCTATATAAATGACATGTCTGACTCCCTAAAATATTGCAAACCTTCATTTATTTGCGGACGACATGCAGATCTACTTTCACTCAGACAAATATTCTTTAAATGACGCGGTAACCAAAATTAATGAGGGCCTTGACTCGCTAACGGCGTGGACAGAGAAATATGGACTTCAATTAAATCCTAGAAAGACACAAGAAATCATTATGGGCCATCAGAGACTATTATCCTCAATTAACACAAATGCAGTATTACATGTGTCACTTAATGGGGTTCAGATCCCTTATAGTGAGACAGTAAAAAATCTAGGAGTGTTTATGGATAAACATTTAATTTGGAATAAACAAATAAATAACATTTGCAAAACTATCTTCTCAATAATACACTCATTAAATCATATAAGAAATTGTTTACCGTTTTCTCTAAGAGAAAATGTTAGTAGAAACACTTGCAATGCCCCATTTTGATTATTGTGATACTCTTTTTACTGACCTAAATACTGTTTTTACCCAAAGACTTCAACGTGTTCACAATTCTTGCATACGTTTTATTTGTGGTATACGTAGATTTGGTCACGTTACACCATCCCTGGAACAATTGTCATGGCTTCGTCTTCAAGATCGTACAACCATCCATTCCCTATGCCTTCTCTATAACATATTACACACATCTT
The DNA here is from genome assembly GCA_030220185.1 of Diploptera punctata. Lineage (NCBI taxonomy): Eukaryota > Metazoa > Arthropoda > Insecta > Blattodea > Blaberidae > Diploptera > Diploptera punctata. The sequence goes on from JASPKZ010006856.1 coordinate 1,081,517, forward strand.
TACCTTATTATTTATCACACCGCTTCACTAAACTCTCTGATACACATAACTTAGATACCCGATCCCTTGAGCACAGTGTCCTTTATATCCCTCCTCAGCATACTACCTATTATTCGAAATCTTTTACAGTTTCTCTTGCTAGAACATGGAATTCACTTCCACCCTATGTCAGAGACTGCCAAACTTTACCATCTTTCAGAAATAAATTGAAAATAAAATCACTAACAGAAACAACTCACTAATACTACTTTTTAAGAATTAATAATGCGTTTTTGCATTATTTAATAAAAATAGACTTAGGATTTGTTAATATATTTACCTAATGCCTTGTATAAAAAGCGTAGATTAATTCATTGTAGTTTATTACTTTCTTTGTATTTTTTTCTCTTCTTTTTATGCATAGTAGATTCGAGCTGTTATTCCTTTTTTTTATTCATTGTATCATTAATTTAATTTTAATTGTATTTAGTTTCATTCTATTATTAGACATTAATTTCATTATTATTCAATATGACAGATAATTAATTGTTCAATGACTATTATTGTAACTTTTTTTTGTATTCATATGTAACATGTTTGTCCTGTTTAATATGACTATTATTGTAATTTTTTTGTATTCATGTGTAACATATGTTTGTCCTGTTTTATGACTATTATTGCATTTTTTTTTGTATTCATATGTAACATATGCTTGTTCTGGTGAGTGGAAGAGAAGGCCACATGGCCTTAACTCCACCAGGCTAAATAAATCTATTCTATTCTATTCTAATGTACTTACGGGACTATGATTAGGGAAGGATGATCAAATAACTCTTAATTATTGTCGGAAGTAGGGCAAGTTTATACTTTAATGAAATGGGATACGATGATGAATTTATTTTTAGCTTAATCAAAATGATACGGGTGATCATATAAAGGTACGTACACATATGCGGGCCGCAAACACGAACGGCGCGCGCGCCGCACCATGTTCGTCAGATTTGGACGGGGTTTTAAGGTGCGCGCGAACGGCGCGCGCGCGTCTCTCACCACGATCCACTCATTGTCAGTTTTTTCCACAAACACTTTGATGGTTCGCTGTTTAGATTTGGACGGGTACCTGAGAGGTTCGTTGCTTTCGGTGCGCACCTATTATTTGAGTATGGAGTGGTCAGAGGAAAACGTGTTAAAACTCGTTGACATTTATAGAAGCAAGCAATTATTGTGGGATCCACAACATAAGGATCATTTTAAAAAATCATTAAAAGGAGATGCCTGGAGAGAAATTGGAGATAAAATGGATATATCTCCGGATACATGCAGGAAGAAGATGATTACACTACTTTCTTCCCACCGGCGAGAGAAAAGTAAAATAAATGCAGCCAAGGTACAGGAAAGGTAAGTTGTAATATATAATATTTTTTAAATGCTTCATTATTATAATTCGTAAATACAATTGGACGACGTTATGCATCAACCGACTAAGCGCCATTAAAAAGCTTTTTTATATAATCTATTGCAGTGGCTCATGAAGTATAATCTTTAAATATAGCTTTATTATTAAATAAAATGTAAATACCATCAGTCCTATTAGAGATTTTGTGGTTTGCAACAAACAGCTATGATATAAGTTCTTCATAAATACTAATCCAAATTTTGTATCATGCAGTTTAACGCCAAATATTCCCGCTGTTATATTGTTGATACATAACTTAGTATTATTGGTTTGGCGCTACAATAAATAGTGAAGATCGTCAGGTCAGTGTGCATGTTGATGTCTATCGATATTTAATAAAAAAAATGATTTCACAATATTGTTACAGCATGCCTGTTTTTTTTTCAATATTATGTGTTTTTTTTCGTGTGTACTGTAATTGTATGAATAAATTAGAATTATTTAGAAAAGATTATTTATTTAAGACGTTCATTTCATAATATTATGCATGAAGTATCACAAAACAATACAATATGTAAACACATTTATTACTAATTATTTATTTATTTCTTCAAAGACTCCAAAGAGCAAGATTGCTCATGTTAAGGGGCAATATACAAAAAATAATGACCATAAACAAGAAAACAAATTCAGGCATAAGTTTAAGTAATACAAACTACTATAGATGCACAATATATATATAGGCTATACATATAAATACAATATTTAAACAGGATAATATTAATAATAATAAAATTAACAAAATTAACTAAGAAAGCAATGAGAAAAATTTTTTTAATACAATTATAAAAATGTTTAACATTCGTGAAATGTTGATATTCAATAGGTAAGTTATTGTAATGGTTGATTAATGCATAACGAATCCCTTTATACTTTTTTTTTGAGAAACTAGTATCTTTGTGCAATAAAGTACAACCCTAGTATAATAATCATGTACATCTTTATTAAAAATTAAGGCCATGTTATGGTGAGATAGATTCTTAATAATTTTAAACATATATATACAAATCATATATTTTTAAATTCCTTTAATGCTATAATATTTGAAAAAGTATAAATAAAGTTATAAGATGTAATAAGTAATAAGCGTGACCAGACGTCCCGATTTTGGCGGGAGAGTCCCGATTTTTAACAATTTGTCCCGCGGCATTTTAAAAAAAGTCCCTATTTTTTGGGAAAGAATGCAAGACAAGCGGGAGAACGGAAAGGGAATATACGGTTTTCGCCGCCCATGTAGCTATTTCACCAGGATATGAGTTTATATTATTTTTGTTAATTTTGTAATGTTAAACTTTAATAATAACAAATCATTGTTGAGAACTGCTTATCAAAGTTAACATTGTTGATTCGACCACCATTGTTTGGTAAATAAAGTGCGGACAAAAAAAATCGCAATTCAGTGTTGAGACTTCGAAAGTTATTTTATGTGAAGTATAATTGGTTGGTTACACCTGCTCTGCAAAATGTCTACTGAAGGTTTGTGGGTTTCCTATGGATCGCAGGAGGTTCGTTGAAATTAATCATTTCGACGAACATAATACGCGCCGTTCGTGTTCGCGGCGCGCATATGTGTACGTACCTATTCATATGTGATAAATAAAACTCCAATACCAGATTGTTAAGGCGAGGTTGTCGACCCAGTCCTCCCCTATTGTATTAATACGAACAGGTAAACATAATATTAAGGGAAAAATAGTTTGGATTTCCTTTTTTAAAAAGGTATTTACAATATAACGTCATTGTGTGCGATCCCCAACCATAGGATAAATAGTCAGACGCCTGGAACAAGAGACAAGGTTTCCCAGTCTAGACGCGATGAGGAAGCGTTTTCACGTCCATTAAGGCTGGAGATATTGTAACGCAGCGGGGAGTAGCTTTGGCGATATGAATTGCATACCGACAAACAAGGCCAATAAATTGGAGTTAAAGAAGCATTTGGCAACCCTGGGGAATGAAATAGGGGTGTGAATGATCCGAGATGAAAGTGTGGACGTCCAATACTCGGGAGTAATCTCCCAACAACGAAATGGCTTAAATCCATCGCACTAGTCTGCCAGGATTATTAATCATAGTTATCTTGGGGAGGATCAATATTAAGATGGCTAATTTTTCCAGGGAGCCGAATCAGTTTCTCTGTAAGATTTTAATATTGTAAAAGGCCGAAAGCACATATGTGGGTAGAGAGGGCAAGAAGGACCGCCTAGAAAATTAAAAAATTATCCTTAGTGAGTATTGAATACAAGTCCGTTCGCAGTCCAGCAGTGCACATCTTCATATCGTAAAACACTAGTCTGCCCGACACCAAAGGGGCACATTGCGTAGAATAATACTAGTGCCTCGAAGAGGAAAAGGGCGCAATGAAAAGTATTCAAACTGTAAACGGGGAACTAAGCTCATTATAGGCCTACGTTTACGCATTATTAATAGGAGGTAGGTAGCCTACGCTCACACTGTTCTAGTGAGGGCACTCATTATCTAACGCGAAATGGATTACTATCGGTAGATTGTTCGCGTAAGCTTGTGAAAATGTCAGTGAAACACACGAAAATACTTTAGAATCTCGGAGCCTAAGTTACTAGAGGCCGGGAAATTACTGATTAACAAGTGACGGCAACGTACATATCACATGTGGCCAACGTAGGAGTATTACAGCCAATCGTTGAAGTCGCAATAGGTCTCTGAACCCAAGTGACAATATAGTGGATTAAGACTCTCCCCACATTCAGCTTTAGGCGTTTCAATGAGTAGTCGGAACATCGGCTAAGTGTATCCAATAAAGTGGAACATTGTTGTTAAGACTACATTAACCTTATCGTATTTTTCTAAGGCACGGTACTCCTCTCGTATACGGTACCTGGAGAAGATATCTGCTCGAAACCCTACCCCAGCTAGTACGGTGCCATACACTGTCCATACACCCATATCCTTTTTCTCATCCAGTGTAAAGTCCAACTCTAAGGATGTATCCGACTTATCCAACGACCCCATTATAAGATCCTGTTTCACGTGTCGCCCAACGAAAGTTCCAGCAAGTATAGCGGACAGAACAAAGAAACCTATTATCCGCGCCATTATTTCCCTTGTAATTAGCGTTTGTTTACACCGATTGATTACGACACAGGGCATTGTATTCATATTGTTCAACTATTTTCTCTGTCTAAAAATTTAAAGGTTAAATATGCAAAGGAGGAATCTCACCTAAGACGCGTAGAAAATAAAGTGCAGAAGAGAATTCCCAACTTTTATGGAAACTATTAAACTGAAAAAAATGCTCTCCTTTCAAATGCCAGTTCGTCATTTGGACATTTATGGTGTTCCCTCGGGGCATTAATGTATTGTAACCAACTTCTGATGTTGAAATACCTGCCCCAATGATATTATGGGTAATTAAAATGGTAATAATTAGCCAGGAGAGGCCTTAATTCTAAACTTAATCCAATGTGATCTCGAGGTAATGTGCTGCTTTGTTATGCAGCTGGCACGTATTCGATCCCCGAACGGGACAAGTTTCCTGGGTGGGGTTTTCCTCATCTGTAAAACAAATGTCAGGAAAATTTAAGATCTAAATGGTCCCTGAACATCAAACTCCAAATATTAAAAAAAAATGTTCTTCCAGTTTTATGGATGCGAAACAATATAAATTTTGAACATTTAAGAATAAAATTCTTAGAAAAAAATGTAGGTCGAAGAGAGACGGTAGATGACTGGAGAAAACTACACAGCAGTGAACCACTTTAAATTTAAGGAATGAGAAAAGATTAGGAGTATTTGATAATAAAATCCTTAGGAAAAATGCTTGACCAAAGAGAAACGGACAGGCGACTGGAGAAAGCTATACAACACTGAACTACATGATATTTATAGGAAACTAACCTAATAAAAATAGTTAGTCTCGTAGTCATGTATCACGAATAGGGAATAAAAGAGGAGTATGTATGTAAACTTCTAAATGAAAAACACGAGTGTAGCGCTATGCATTAGGCCAAGAATGGGAAGGGAGAACAATATTAACCACAACTTGTGGACGATGAATTAAACAGAGAATGATTGGAAAATATTAGCTCAGAATATAGATCTGAAGAATGCTTATGTCCGGAGCAACCACAAATCTCTGGGCCAGGCAGTGCTAATTGGTTAGTTAAAAGTGAATTCGTAGCAAGTCCAATACTTATCAAATGCCGATAATTAGTTTGTCAAATCAGTTTATTCGCTTCAGTAACATAGCAAATTCATTAATGCACTGGATAAGGACATGTATTTATGTAAACGTGGACGACTCAAATGTTTAATTATTACAAACCTAGTATTGAATGCAGTTATTTAGGTACAAAATTAGACCATTCAGGCGATAACGCAGTGAAAATTAAAAGTAGAATCGTACAAACATAAGAATCAATATAGTATTGGAACAAAAAGGTTGATTTAGAAGGGATTCCTCTTTACTTGAGGAATTCGGGTAGCTCGGTAAGGTAGGCTGAATTGTTCTAGGTCTCGGGATAGCATGGATTGGCGGACCATTATGTTTCGTTGTTTGAGAAATGACGATAAAGTTGTAGATTTAATTTAAGTTTAAGAATTTCTTTCGCGTCGCACGAGTTCACAGTCAATTTTAATCGACACGTTATGATCGTCGCGTATCATGTGGTCACACTTTTATGTTGAAGAGGCTTAACTGACGGTGGATTAATTAATAACACCGCGCCTATAGTGGTATATAGTATCACTCGATTCTATAAATTAAGATAATTATCAATTCAACTTGATATATTTCAAGTGTGCTTTTTTACTAAGTCCATTTACAAGGGATTTGATCGAGAATTTATAAGTATTTTAATCAGTGCCGTCGACCGCTAGACAACGATTGTATATGTGCCCGTGTTAGCACTTACAAGTAATGATGAAAACAAGTGACTGTAAGTATATGTGCCGATGTTGGCACCGCAAGTAAGTGAACTACTTGTGCCTTGGGGCACCACAAGATGATGATTAGTGTAAGTTCGTGTTTCAAGCCAGAAGGTAAACTCTGACCCCCACTCATCATTGTTTGTTACCACACGAGAACTCCCACTTTAAGATGTAGAATTAAAAATCATTGGTATATTTATCTCTAATTTTTAGGATGAAAGGGCCTAGGAACCAGTGATTCGCAGTGTCGTCAACAAGTGTATTAGGCCCGCCTTTCTACGAGATTATATACAGTCAGGACATAAGTTCGTGAAGTCCCAAATCTGAAAATTCCTTCTAAATCGGCATTAGGCTTCGCTTCTTATTTAGATTGAGTTCGTTGACCGATCTCGCGTGTGTTTAGTACTTTGGCGACTATTTTTAAGTTACCGTGTTTGAAAAAACACTTGTGTGCTGAGTTTCTGATATTTCCAAGCAATATATCACTTATTGAAATACTAACGTCCAGTCAGGATGATTAGCCATTGTTATGAATTTACACCACAAAGAAACGCTTGTACTTGCTCGAGAAGAAAAAATTCAGAGATGTTTAACTTACTGTATACGCGTCTAGTGGCTGCCACCGCTCAATAGTGAAGGGTTCACCTTCCTGTCTACCCCGGATTACTCAGGACTGAACGTTTATTAATTCATCATATCAAATCCTCCAGATCATCTAATTTATGGATAGTAATAATTATATCATTAGATTCTACATGTTGTTCTGGTTAAAATGAATATACACAAGATAGAGGTCTGATGATTACTTCCATTATTTAATTGATTGATTATTTATAATTTTTCTTCCTATCTTCTGATTTATTAATTGACTCAGTTGCACACTGTAAAGGAGGCTGATTAAACGACGCAGTGCAGTATACTGCGATACGAGTGTCATAAACACTTGATAAGCCTCCTTTTTTAAATTTCCGAGATTCCGTTATGTATTTGTCACATGCATAATGCATCCTATTTTTTGCATTATCTGTATTTATTTTAGTAATTAATACTTACTTACTTACTCTTACTCACTGGCACTATCGAACCCGAAGGTTCATGGCCGCGCGGACATAAGCTCTCCATACATCCCTATCCTGAGCCAATGCTTTCCAATCATTCCCTGTATAATCTGCTTCCCTCAAATTTAGTAATTAATATATTAGCTAAAATATTGATAACTATAATTTGATTATAAATATCAGATTTCAGAAGATGAATCGGCTATATGTATTGCTATGGAGGAATAATAAGTACTGTTAGCCATGTCGCCATCTTACATTTGTTAAAACTGTAAAACCAATTTGATTTGGGATTTATTTCTGATTATGGAGAACGTTTTAGACAATGTGTGCAGTGACGATGAAATAGAAGAGGCGTGGAAAGCTGGATGTGACGAATTAATACCGAAATTAATACAAATAGCAGTATGACTATCAATATTTCAAAATAAATTATTTTACTTACCGCACTAGTGCTTTTGGTCATTTTTAAAGTATTGACATTCCTTTTGTTTTCATAGCAACCAAGACTGTATGCGGGAATTTCAAATTACGATACACATTAGCAATAACAGTAAGTATACAATATTAGTTAAATTGTCCAAAAATAATATTAATAATATAGTATATTAATGTGTAAGCTACAAGATTATGAAAATGATGATGATTTGCCAAAGGACGAGACGCGACTAATTTATGGATGTAGTATACTCAAGTAAATCATATCAGAACACCTTTAATATCGCTAGTTAGAGTTGTGAAAGTGATAACATATATTCGAATATTTTTTTACAACTCACCTTGCAATGGAACCTACAAATTGCCCTTTAAAGGAGTAATTAATTCAGACTTCGTTCAATTCATACTGTAGTCTTCCAAGTCTTAGCAAGTGAAGATGTAAAAGTGCGTAGCAAACAGTTCACAAATTTTCCACATATTTGCTTCTAGTTTCCTACATATAAAATGTTTCTTGGGAAACAATGCAGTGAATGAGTAAAACTATTTCTACGTTAATAAATTTCCATTGAGGTGTTAGTCACAATTTCTTCTACTTCTTCTTCATCACGGTTTAGGCTTTTACTAGCCTCTTTCGGCTCCAAATTGCTGCTGTTTCCACATTTTCTTTGGTTTTTTCCAAACTTCTTCCTCGTGGAGAATATGTGTATACTGCTTTTGGTATTCTGTTCTCAGTCATCTTTGCTAAGTGTTCTTTCCGGTTTGTTCTGTATTTAATTATTATTGTGTTTAATTCCACTATTTTAGTTGCTACTTTTTTTCTGTGTTGTTGTTTTTAGTCACAATTTAAAAATTATAATATATACTAATTATACATAGCTTGTAAGTCCATTTTCACAACCGTTAGAAGAATTTACTGTAGGTTTTGAGGAATAGTACGATCATCAGCAGAAGTTGGTTCGTTGTGTTTCATTCATGCTCAATAACAACACACCAACTTTCTGCCGATGATGGTTGTAGTCTCGAAAAGCCTACAGTAAATTAATATGTTTAACGTGCCGACCACTGTAAAGAAAAGGGTACTGTCAAACAGGAGCAAAAAGTGTTCAGGAATTGGAGTACAAATTGGAGGTAGATCAACAGATACAATATATACACTGTTATTTGCGGATGACCAGGTAATAATTGCTCAAGAATATAAAGATATGGAGTTTATGTTCAGGAAATTATTGGACGAATGAGATAACTGCGGTTTTAAAATAAATTATTTTTTGTGTGATGTGGAGCCGAAACGGAAGATTTATTATTAGAAGATCAAAAGAGGTATATTAGAGGATGTGAAGAATTTGAGTATCTGGGAGAGAAGTAGATAAAGAGGATAAACAAGAAAGTGATATTAAGAACAGAATAATTAAAGGAAGTACAATAACATCAATGAAGGAGTCTTATGGAACAGACATATAACCAGAAAAAATAAGTTACAAGTCAATAATTCAATAGTGAGATGTACTCTCACATATGGAGCTGAACTATGGAATTTAAAAAAAACCTTAGAACAAAAACTTATGTGCATGGAAATAGATTTCTTGAGGAGAGCATAAAGATGTTCAAAATTAGAAAAAAAAAAAAGAAATACTCTGATACGAGAAAAATGGATATTAGATATCCAATAGTAGATTATATACGGTATAAGCAATTAAATTGGTATGGGCACGTACGACGAATGCAAGAGGAAAGATTACCCAGGAAAACATTAGAATTGTGTCCACCTGGAAGAAGGAGGAGAGGAAGACCTCGAAACTCGTGGATGCAAGAAATAAGAACTGGAACGATAACAAGAGGACAGGAGGACATGGAGTGGATAGTTAGACACGAGTGGAGAAGAAAAATAAAACTTTAGGCACAGAAAGTAATGTAAAAATTAAAAATCTGTATACAAATAAATAAATAAATATTATGATTATCATCTTTATTATTATTAACATTTTCATATTGTTCTTTTCCCTTGTCAACTGTATAATGTGTAGTCTATGCCTATTATATATTATTAATCAAGTTGTAGATCATTCATAATTGTTATCATAGCCTATGTATAATTTAACCCTCACGAAATGGAAGAGAAGACTTTACGGTCTTTACCTCATCAAGTAAAATAAATAAACCACTAACCATTAACTCAGCGACATATGGTTTAGAGTTCTGTGTAATGGTCAATATTCGCCCTACGCCATATAACCAAAATCTAGTTGGTTACACATCATGTTACATCAATCTGTCTTACTAGTACTTTCCGTTTGTTAAGAGGCATTGGATAGACAGCTTCTATTGATTTGTTAGCACATTCGCCTGACTTAACGCCCTTTTTATTTCTACTTTAGGAGTATATCATAAGTATGGTTTATGGAAATTGAGTTATCATAAGTAATGCCACGAGTGATTTCCAAATTATCGATAAATTCACGACTCACGAAGTGAGGAGTGAATTTATCTAGAGAATTTGGAAATCAAGTTGGCATTTGTTAGGACTATTTAACGAATAAAATTAAACTGTTTACTCACACATCATTATTTAAATATAGTTATTTAAAAATATTTATATATTTAATGTAAACGGCGATGTTTGAAAACAAATGAGAGATAATTGGCACGCTTCATTTGCTTCTTTCGTTCATGACTGCAACCAGATCATATTAGTTATTGCAAAAGGAACGCAATATTGTAAGAATGCACTCTAGTGGAGAAAAATGAAGCAAATCAAACTGTATATTAATTAATTTCTGATGTCCTATGATTTAAATATGACAATTATATTTTTCTGGAATGTTATTACCTGGGAAAAAAAATACATTTAAGAAAGTGCAAAGAGTGGTTTCTTTTTTTTTTTTTTTTGGTGGTATAATATATTGCTACAAATGTCTTTATATTAACGCTCGCATGTGCTATGCGTTGACATTCATGCACTATATATACACACAATCTGATAGCTGTATTTCTTCATGGGTCAGTAACTGCAAAATAATGCTATGACCTATTCAGAATGCTAAAAAAGAGGTGCTTTCTTTATTATGATAAACTTTAGTTGGTAAATTCTAGGCGAAACACGACTGTGATTGGTTGTAAATAAAAAATCATTGAAATGTGATTGGTCATTGGCTCCCATTTGGGGCATGAGTTAAATAGTCGCCAGAAATGATGAGTACTACTTATTTATCATAAGTGAGGCCACGAGTGATTTCCATTTTATCTAGAGAATTAGGAAACCAAGAGTGGCATTTGTTAGGACTATTTAACGAATAAAATTAAGCTGTTTACTCACAAATCATTATTTAAATATAGTTATTTTAAAATATGTATATATTTAATGTAAACTGCGACGTTTCAAAACAAATATGAAACTTTTGTTATGTTTTATTTTTTCATCATTGCAACCAGATCATGTTTATTGCCAAATAGAATCGCAATATTGTGAGAATGCACACTAGTGGAGAAAAAATGAAATACGTCAAACTGTTTGTAAGCAACATTATAGGTTATTAACTAATTTATGATGTCCTATGATGTAAATATATCAATTATACTTTTCTGGAACGTTAATACCTGGGAAATAATACGTTTAAAAAAGCGCAAACAGTGATTTTTTTGTGGTATAATCAATTGATACGAATGTTTTTCTACTATATCTCGCAAGCAGAATCTGGTTCCCGTGCAATATATATACAATCTGGCAGCCAATTGATATGCTAGTTGTAATACATTGAAAGTAATAAAATCGAGGTGAAAAACGACTGTGATTGGTTGTACGAGTTAATCAAAATTGCCATTTGGGGCATGATTTAAATAGTAATTAAAAGAGTAAATAATCAGCATTTCTTAAATCTATCTGTGTTTAATTTCCTTAAGTCTGGATTGGATTTAATTAAGTAATTATTAGGGAGCGGAGTATCCGGTTCAAAAAGTTAAGACTGTATCATACTATAGTGATAAAATTAATTGAATAAGTCTTAATATCCAATCAACTAATTTTTATAACATAAATTACAAAACATTTCTCAATACTTTGTGTAGAATCTAGCAATACTGCCACATTTATGTTATACAACTTACTGTTAAATTAAAAGGAAATGATGTATTTACATTGTTTCTTTTTGATTTAAGAGTAAGAGGTGTAATATAAATGTAATATTGCTAGATCCCACACAGAAATGATTGAGAAATGTTTTTGTAAGTTATATTACACAAACATCAGTTGATTTTATATAAAGACTTAGCATATTAAATTAATTTTATCACTATACTACGTTGCTAATTTAACTTTTAGAACGAAAAAATCCGCTCCTGAATCATTAACCTAGTAAATAAATTGGGTCCTAAAATATCTAACATACTTATATCCAGGAAGTGTGTAGAATTTAAGTAGATGTAGGGAAAAAAAAATATTTTGTCTGTGGCCGTAAAAACTTGGATTATTCTGTATAAATTCGTTGTGAAATAAGTAAGTACCATATAGTCGCACTTTTTCCAATGTTTAGGACTCAGAATTCAGAGTATATTACATCTATAATGTAATCATTACATTTGTGCAATAATTTTTTATGATTCCCTTTCGAACTAATATTGGAGTTAAGCGATCATTTATGTAGCTCTACCGTATTATAATATTCTGTACTGGGAGATAGTTCTCTAAAAGTATTCACAAAAATATTAAACAACAAATTAAACGCGTAAATCCATATTAAAGAACAACAACAAGGATTTCGGAAAAATAGATCAACATTAGATGCAATTTACATGGACAAATTGTGTGGAAAAATCATGGGAATTCAATAAACCAGTATTATTATGTTTCATAGGTAGGACTATGAAGAAAGCTTTTGATAGAGTACAGCTTAAAGATGTTGTACATATCTTGAGAGAGAATGAAATTCCTAATGAACTGATTAGAGCAATAATATCAATTAATACACACTGCAAAACAGTAATCAAAGTAAAAGAACAGCAAACTGAAGAAATAACCCTCACAAAGGGCATCACGCAAGGTGACTCTTTAAGTCCATTCTTACATAATATTATAATGGATAAAATTATTGAAAACATACCACCACGTTTGGGTTATAAAATGGGAAACACTAGATTTCACTTAATATATTACGCAGATGATGTCGTTCACCTTTCAGTATCTGAAGATAATTTACAAAGATCTTTACATCAATTTAATATAAATGCCAGAAAATACAATATGGAAATTAACACGAATAAGACAAAATGCTTAACAATATCAAAAGAACCAGTGAGATGCAAATTAGAAGTGGAAAGAAAAATTATAGAACAAGTGTCAGAATTTAATTATTTAGGTGTATTAATAACAAACACTAAAAATTTAATAAAGGAAGTAAAGAAACAAGCTGATAAAGCAGCACAAATATCAGGGTATATGAAAGATTTAATTTGGCGCAACAAACATATGTCAATAGAAAGCAAAACCCGCATATACAAAACGATAGTTCGACCAGTTGTCGTATAAGGAGCAGGAACTAGGGCTGATACAACAAAAACTAAACAAATAATAAGCACATGCGAAATGAAAATCTTAAGAACTATTCAGGGGAAAACATTATTTGATAAAATACACAACTCAGAAATTAGGGACAAATGCCCATATTCAAGACATAACCAAATGTATTATAGAGAGACGAAAATATTGGAAGGGTCATATAGAAAGAATGGAAGAAAACCGGCTAGCAAAAAAGAGCTAAAGAAGGATAGACCAATGGACGGGAGAAGAACAAGAGGAAGACCAGCCAAGAGATGGATAGACAGTGAATGCACATCCAATACGTCTTCCTCCGAGGAGTGATTTTGGAAATAAACAGGATGAAATCCTACAATTTAAGTTTAAGAAGAAGAAGAAGGAAAAAGATTAAACAAAAGTTAACAAAAAGTAAGCAATATGTAATACATAAATTACCAGATATAAAAAATGGCAAATATATGGATACCTTTTCACGGAATGGAATCATATTTGTCGTATCTCAAAGTTAACTATTATAATACCTGAGTATTTTACTAATATGATATTTTAAAGTGCGTCATAATACCATTATTAACTGTCTCAGGACACAACTGAACCCATTGATTCATGGCAGTGCGAACATAAGCTCTCCATACATTCCTATCCTGAGCTAATATTTAACAATCATCCTTGTATAAATTTACCTTCCACAAATCATTGTTAATGTAATTTTTCTATCCAAATATTGGACTACGAAGTAGGGGTTTTGCTCTGATTTTCTTATTTAATATGCTAATTTAATACACTAATGGCCTTCGTGGTGATAAAATCATAAAATATACTGTCAATATTCCCAAATAATCAATTAATAGTTGTCAACAGAGAAGCTGTCATTTTCAAGACTAAGTATTGACTGAAGACAAATATGGTAATGAATAACGAAAATCCAGTTAAAAACAATCTACGTCACATGATACAATCAATTACAAGTAAATTGTATGACATAATAAAACTAATAATCATTTCTTTCAATTCAAGAAAGGAAGGCGCTGCAAGGAATAGGACCTTTGTCTTTATTCATAATTCTGTTCATATTTTTATAGATTTCCAAACTTTCAAAGACGTCAAGTAATTTTAAATGAATGACCTAATGAATCAGCCTAAGGTTACTTTCATTGATAACATGACCGTAATCAAAAATATGCTGGGCAACTCCAGATTTTTCAATTCTATTGAATCTAAAATGTGCAATATGTTCGTTGAATCTGGTTAGAGTAGATCTTCTTGTTTGCCCAACATATTTCATATCACAGTCGTTACATCCGATTTCATAAATACCGGATTTTTTTCAATCGACTTTATCTTTAGGGTTTCCAAGTACACTATTTGATGTCAAAGTGGAAGTAATAAATAATAGTTATAAAAAACTAAAAGAACACGCTTTATTAGAAAACTAGAAAATGAAAAACAATTTTAATTTCCAGTACGCTTGGGATAAAATAACGTGGTCAACAAAAAAATCATCTCGAGCACATGTAGAATAAAATTAAGAGTTATCAACAAAAAAGAAAATAATTTTACCATCAAAAGCGTGGGGTGCTTTTTATGATTTTTACATTTTCTTCATAGAGAGCTTACTTTTACCAATATCTGTTTATTATCAAATATATTAATTGATATAGAGCACCCCACGCTTTTGATGGTAAAATTATTTTCTTTTTGTTGATAACTCTTAATTTTATTCTACATGTGTTCGAGATGATTTTTTGTTGACCACTTTATTTTATCCCAAGCGTATTGGAAATTAAAATTATTTTTCATTTTTTAGTTTTCTAATAAAGCGTGTTCTTTTAGTTTTTTAAAACTATTATTTATTTTTTAGTTTTTAGTTTTAATATTTTACAGAATAAGATAAAAATGTAAATATATTTAAATTCGATACGCTTGTAGTATGAGCTAAAAGTAATACTCTTCTATAAAAGGGACCCTCCCAGCCGGATTTGAACCAGCGACGTATGGATTACTGAATTTACATACCACTAAGAGTTCACTGCTCTACCAACTGAGCTCTTAAAACGATTGACTAAAAACTCGACAAGTCCGCAACCTATTATACCAGTTTTCATTTTTTTTAAATTTTCGGATGATTCTGGCCAGGATTTTAGAAACAAAATATGAAATTATTGTATTGACACGGGTCCTCTACACGTATACAAAGTTTCAAGTCGATCCAATATTTCTAAGTGGGTGAAAATCGCGTTGAAAGATTCCGTTACATTGATACAAAAACACTTTTTTTGATTTTCTGATGATTATGGCCAGGATTTTAGAAAATAAATATGCAATTATTGTATTGTCACGGGTCCTCTACAAGTATACAAAGTTTCAAGTCGATCCAATGATTTTAAGTGGGTGAAAATCGCGTTGAAAGATTCCGTTACATAGATAGATAGATAGACAGATAGATAGATAGATATACAGATAGACAGATAGACAGATAGATAGATAGATAGATAGATAGATAGATAGATAGATAGATAGATAGATAGATAGATAGATAGATAGATAGATAGATAGATAGATAGATAGATAGATGGATGGATGGATGGATGGATGGATGGATGGATGGATGGATGGATGGATGGATGGATGGATGGATGGATGGATGGATGGATGGATAGATAGATAGATAGATAGATAGATAGATAGATAGATAGATAGATAGATAGATAGATAGATAGATAGATAGATAGATAGATAGATAGATAGATAGATAGATAGATAGATAGATAGATAGATAGATAGATAGATAGATAGATAGATAGATAGATAGATAGATAGATAGATAGATAGATAGATAGATAGATAGATAGATAGATAGATAGATAGATAGATAGATAGATAGATAGATAGATAGATAGATAGATAGATAGATAGATAGATAGATAGATAGATACAGGTCAAGCTAATATAAAGCGTGTTAAAACTTGATTAGTATCTAATTGTGTAATTGTTTATAGGCCCTATGTCTATTTTTACTTAAGAGAAAAGTGGCAAAACGGTGGACTAAAAAATTGAAACTAGCCATTCTATTTTGATTTCAATGATAAGAATCCGCAGCGATATATCTAAATATACTGGTTTCTTTTCTGTAAATATCAAACTCTAATTTATAATTATTATTAATTATTAGCACATCCAGAAAAGACAGCTTTCCGTTTTCCTCCTCTTCGAAAGTAAAACCGAGAATTCGGTCATTTAATATTTCAATAAATTCCTGTGAATTGCATTTCTTATATTAAAAAAAAATAGCTAAAATGTCGTCCACATATCTGAGCCAGAACCTGGGAAAATAATCTAATTCCTTTTCTAGGTCTCTCGTAAGTCTGATCGTAAAAAGAACAGCTAGAAAGGGAGACAATGGATTACCCATTGGAGTATCCTTTCTGGCCAATCCAATGTATTTTCATCTTCTTTGTGAGTTCCAGTCATGTTCTTCCTTCACGCACTGCCTAGCACATTTTTATTTTTTGATGTTGTGTGTCCATTTTATACGTTCCATCCTTCTCCATATCCGTATCTCGAAACCTTACATTCGTTTTTCCTCACTCCGTCATAATGCCCCAGTCTCTTCGCCATACAATGCTACACTCCACACAAAGCACTTCACTAGCCTCTTCCGTAATCATTTTGCCAAAGGTCCGCAGAAAACGCTTTTCTTCTTCTTAAAAGTTTTTTTTTGCCGTTGTTATCCTCTTCTACTTTACTTCTTGACCGCAGTACATGTTACTACCGATAGTACAACCCAAGTATTTGAAGCTCTCCACTTGTTCAATGGCCTCATATTTAATCCTCGTGCTTCTTTGGTTTCTTTCCTACAACCATGTCCTTCCTCTTATTTATATTTATCTTTATTCCATAATCATCTCACTTGTCATTTAGCTCCATCAGTATGTTCCTCAGTGTCATTGCATATTCTGCTAGCAAAGCCACATCATCAGCAAATCTTACACACCTAATTTTTCTTTCTCCAATGTTTACACCTCCCGAAATTCATGAAGCAGTTTTTCATTAGGTCTTCTAGGTTGATGTTGAAAAGAGTAGGTGACAGAGAACATCCTTGCCGTACCCCCTTCCAATTTCTTTTCCTTCTGACATTTCTTCTCCTATTTTCACTTGTATTTGCTCTTTCATACAAATATTACTTATGTGCCTCCTATCTTCCAGTTTAAGCCAATTTTCTTCATGATCCTCATTAGTTTATTCCAATTCACTTTGTCAAAGGCCTTTTCCAGGTCAACAAATACTGATAAAGTCTTTATATTTTTCTATATATCTTTCTCCTATTGTTCGTATCATTTCAATTACATCTCTCGTGTCCTTTCCCCTCCTGAAGTAAAACTGATCTTGCAATTCGCTTTCCATCGTAGAACGAAAATTTCGTTTTAGTATTCGCAGGAGAATCTTTGCAGGTTAGAATCACCACTGGAATAAAACATTCTAAATTCATCACTCACTATGATATTCCCATCACATCCACTATGTTTCTTCTCATTTCTTACTTCAAATTTTCCAACTTCCTGGCTTGCAGAAGAGTTCTCAAATTCCAGGCTACAATTCTTAGTATTCTCTTCTTCTGCGGGTTTGATTGCATGATGTCACCTTCCGCAGTATCCCCTTTCCGGACATCTGAATGGGAGATAATTTACGTCCGGAGTCTTTTACCGTGGAATGACTCATTATGCAACGTTTGCTGCTTTACTACTATATATAGGTATGGTAACTTCTCGTTTCTTTCCACACTACACCCTCTCTTTTTGCATCTTAAAATCCTAAAAGATCTTAAGAACGTTTCGAGAGGCCCCAACTTGAAGGTGAGGAGAGTGCATTTGGCTAAGTTAGACCCACCCGACTTCACCGTAATTCACTCCTGAGGTTGAATATCAGTTCCATCAGGGTTTTCGACCAGATCAAAGATCTGTAACTACTTTAGATGCCTAAAAGTGAAATTTTATTGCCTGAGTTGCGAGTTCTACAATTTTAGAGATGAGTGTGGATTAACATAAGACTTCCATTTTCTCATTGAAAGTATGAGGGCCACAATTAATTAAGAATCATTACAGATTTAAGGATTTTGTTACGTTTTATCACGAAGAGAGGAAATGATATGCGCAATCACCGCTTTATAACAAATTGATAATGTGTACCTATAGTGTAATAAATCCCAGAAGCTTATCAAATGGCTAATGTTAAGGCGCAGATCATATTGATTGACCTTGAAATCTATTATTAGACACAACAATAGCAAACCAGTTAACATTGAAACTTGGGCGAATTTCCATAATAACTTACACAACTACATAGGAATCACGTTTTAAAGATTTTCTTAATATATGTCGAAAATGTAATATTTACCTGTAAAAATGACGTAATATTCATCTCCGATTATACAAGTCTGCATTTTACAACATTCTCTGAGATGATTTATTTAAATAGGCGATTTTAAATCGATTTTCATACTGATTACAGAAATTATTTCAACTTTTGTCTATCACGTCAGGTTTTTACACAAATAGGAATTTATATTTTCACATTTTGAACTACTAGAAGCACATATATATTCAAACTTCATTTCACACAAGATAAATTTTTGTTAAAAAGCACATGTTAAAAACACTGTAGATAACTGTCCTAATAATTTTGTGACTACCTTGTAACAAGACAGAAAGTAAATAGCGTTCCATTAATTTTGAAACCTTGTCTTCTTTGACTTACTTGGACGGACATTTCTTAAAAAGGTAATTGAAGCAAGGCACATTCTGAGAACCTTACGAAGTGCATTATCAAGCTCAATTTGATGTGTAGTGGTGGAAGCAAGACTTTTCGAGGGTCTACAAGTGGTTAATGTTGGATGTTTTTATTTCCAGGCACACAATTTCTCGGCTCTGACCAAACTTTCACACTCCAATGTTTTGCTTTGCCCGACTGTCCCGTTCACATAAAAAGCATGGCATTTTTGTGAAACCAGCTTCTTGCCCTAATAGTATTCGTAGAACCACGGCAGATTAACCATCTGTGTTCCTCATACTGAATACTTGTTAATAGTAACTTCATGTTCTCGAATGTCTCCTTCATCTGAACTCAATGGGCAATAGGAACGGATATTCCCAATATGCAGTACTGACTACATTATACAGTAACACATCCATGAGACTCCTCCTTGATGAGTCCATAAAAAGTTTCCACCGACTAGGATCATGCTCAATGTCATAGAAGTGGATTAACTTGTTTTTGATATTACAGTAAACCAAGCAATAATTCTGTGAGAATATAGGAACTAGGTCGTTTTCTGGTAGTCTGTACCATGAGTAATGTGTTCCTAGTTCCAGAAGATTCTTGCTTTCAAGCCGAGAGCCAAGTAGTTCTGCAGATTCCATTCGCAAATTCAGATCACGAACTAGATCATTAAGATAACATTGAAAGAACCTTTGTAGAGTAACGCCGTCTTCAGGCTGATATATATATAATTTATTTATTTATTTATTTATTTATAATCAGTATCGTCGTCAGTGAATGCATCAAGTTCACTTTCAATATCATCTTCTGTCACGTTCTTTAAAACAGCTGGAGGTAGAGGAATAGGCAACTCTTCCCCATGTGGAACTGGCCCAATGGGCTGAAGGAATGCCTGGAAACACAATTTTGTTCTTAGTTTTATATTACAGCCCTGAACATTAAGCAAACAGAAGTAACCGTCTAAAGTGGTCTTTCAGGTTCCCTCAAAATCTCAGGAAACGCAAATGGTATGCACGTGTTCTTCCGTTTTGACCCCAATCTTAGCCTCTCAACGTAACAGCAGCAAATTTTTCTTTGGTGCCCACTTCTCATCCTGGTCACCAAGTTTCACTTTAAAATAAGCATAGGATGTTTTTTTACAAAGCCTGTAATATCCCTTCTTTGCTTAAGCACTGTATAATTTTCACAAATAGGTCTATAGCACAAAACGTTATGATTGTTCACACACTTGTGAACTGACACTGCCATATTTGCAGTCATACTAGAGAGATAAAATGGGAACAGCATTCATAATGCAAGGGTCTAAGATGAAAACACTTACATGGTTACCCAATAACAACCTCAGCAGCAGTTGTGCCAACCTAAGGCTTAGAAGTATGAATTCACAATTTTCCCTCCAACAATACTCATTACCTTCTGGTAGATATTACGCTCTCGCCAATAAATATTTGGAAAGAGATTAGGTCCTTTGTGAAACAACTATACGTGATAGAACAAAACTAAGAATCGTTCCTGAATCAGCATAAAATAGTGAACTAATACCACGTATTAATTTCCAGTCATCTGATATCATGCAGACTAGTGTTATCTTATTCCTTAACGCTAGTCTTAATGAGTTGAGTCTATTATGTATTTTGTTTCATGTTAAATTAAATTAATTTAGATTTGATTTAGTTAATTTCGAAGAATTATAGCTATTGATTCTGATCTCATAACTATTTTTATTTTTACAAATATAACTATATATATATATATATATATATACTAGCAAATACCGGCGTACGCTGCTACGCCTAAAATGAAACATTCAGGGTTAATTAAATTACAGGCTACGGTATATACTGCGACAAACCAAACATGTCGATATTGCAAGAATCAATTTTTATTTAGGATTTCAGGTAAACCCCCACTGGCAGAATTTCGCAGATTTTTAGACATCTACATCGGTTATTTTAATAGGATATACTGGGTTTGGTTGTGAAACATTGAAAATTGTGACCGGTAGTAGAGCGATTCTTAATTATTTTTTGCAGGAGTATTATCATCATGATCATCTTCATTCATGGATTAGGTCTGTTGACCCGTTCCGACTTCAGCCCATCTCTTTCTAGGTCTGCCCACATCTCGGGTGCCTTTAGGTTTGTATTTTGTTATTTGTTTTGGATATCTATCTTCATTCATTCTGTCTATGTGTTGCTTCCATTTTTGTCTATATGTATCCATTTTATCAGTTATTGCAAGTATTGTACCTAAGGATTTTAGAATTTAACAGATAGCGGCTAAATAGCCTCTAATTTAGATGCAATTGTTTATTCAGAAAGAAGCAAGCATTCCATCTAACGACTAACTATAATTACTCAGGCTGGCAGGTCAAACTGCCCTTAGGGTCACGATCTCAAAGATCTATTGCACCTATTCCAGTGTTATGCAGAAGAGTGGAATGAAAGTTTAATGTATCATTAAAATTGTGTCATCTTTCAGGTCCGATACACCAGGTTCTACTCACATGACTCATACCGCCATTTTTTGAATTGTGCCCATGGCCGGGAATATAGACTACAATCCCCAAGTTGACCCTTTTTTCTTTTTTTATTCATTAAGCTCGGAGTCATGAGGGAAAAGCCAGGTGCCTCCTACTATACTTCCACTAACCTAATTTTCAACACGCGTGGATTCCCCAAAAAAAGAAAAAAAATCATGTTTCGTAACTTGAGATGAGATGAAGGGTGACATGAAATTGATGAATGAGAAATTATATGAAATAAGCCTAACTAAATTATATTGGTCAATAAGGGAGCACTCATGTCTCCACGAGAGTCATATGGGTTAGGCACTATATACACAGGCTACATAGATAAACACGAACGTAATACTAAATTTTCTAATGAAAACATTTAAGCTCTAAAACATATCTATATTTTTGGATATCTAAAACCATTCAGTCTGAATAATTTATAAACAACTTCTGAAAAATTACCCTGTACGTACACTTTTCTCAGGAACTCATTGGGGTAGATATGCAATTTTCAAATACTTTACTCATTATATGGTGAAGTTTCTCTATTAGATTCGGTAAAACAATCCTTCAAATCAATACTTTTACAAATAGTTATTATGAAAAATAAATATATTTTCGAATTTAAAACTATCTTATCCCTCAATCAAAACGTGAGATTTACAATAACGAAATTATTAGGTATATTTATATTCATAATAACTATTAGTAACTAAAAATTCACTTCCTTTTTTTTTTTAATGAAGATAAGAAAACTGCAGCTCAATATAGGTATCCGATTACCAAACTTTAGTAATTTAAGACATACGTAATTTAAACGGTCTAAGATATCTAAACAAATGCTATAATTATTGTAAAAATTACTTAGTTAATATAGTCTAATACATTTTAATAACATCAGGTATTTTAGAATTATAGATACTCCATTCCATTTATGCAATTTAACCATACACCTTTATGTGCCACACGCCCCGGGGCCTTACAGTGGCACGGCATGTAGGAATAGGGATTTTAACTATGGATCACACACACGCGTTTTTGACCACACAAGGGCGTGAAGGGCCTCTGTGAACGAGTAATCAGCTCAATGTAAGGGCCTCCACGGATACAACACAACATTAAGACGAAGCCCACCACACAAACACACACTCACACATACACACATACACACACACACACACACACACACACACACACACACACACACACATATACACACACACACATTCATACCAAACATGGTGAATACGATAATGATGATTATGATGGCCCGATGAAGTTCGGTGGGGAATGTTTTGGCCTTAAAATTTCTCGACATTTGTCTTACAGGTGAGGAAAAACTCCGAAAAATTCATCATCCAGGAAACTTGACCCAAACGGGGATCGAATCCGAGCCAGCTACATATAAGGCAGCGAAGCTATCAGGATACCACAGTGATGTAAACAATTATATATGTAACCAACTAACCAACTAGCACTATCTAACCAATAGGTTCATGGCCGCGCGTATGTACATCCTTATCTTTAGCTAATGTTTTTGAATCATGTCTTGTATAATCTACTTCCCTCAAATCATGGTTAATGTTAATCTCCCACCTCATTCTTGGTTTACCAATTGGGCGTTTTACTCTGATTTCCCAATATAATTATTTTAATTTCGACTTACTTTTTTACTCTTTTAAAGAACCGTCTCTCTTTAGCAAAAATTGATAATAAGAAGCTAGTAGAGAAACCAATAAGATATATCTTCTTAAGCAACTATTTACTCTTTCGCTCATATTATAATATTCATTGGAATAATTTTGGAAGATATGCTCATGTTAAGTTTATGCTTACGAAAGCGGAATATTAAAAAATCCCTTTTTATTAAGTATTCACTTGAGAGTCTTAATTCCGCATCAAAATGGACAGAAGGTGACCTTGCAAATGGGGAGTAAACAGGATGACCTTTCTGAATCCTGACATATTTATGTCTGGTGTAATAGCAAAGCTAATCATTGTTTCTCCAGCATCCACAACATGAACAAGTCTGCTTATATTTTTGGTGTTCTGCCTTGTTTTGGGGCTCCTCATCACAGCTGAGGGTATGTACATTAGTACTGCATCATGGGTAAGACAGCAATTTGTATCTATTTCCTCTCTTTTAATTTAATACATTAATATTAGTATTGAATAATTAATAATTTTTAATTGAAAAATCATTCAAGTTAAACTAAATATTCATGAATTCAGTGGATACTTTTTCATGAGGACGAATCGGAATACATTTTATTCACATATAAATGTTGTACACAGTACTGACACAGAAATGAGCAAGTGTTCGTGCTCGGCTGCAGTTCAGTTGCAGAAATATGTATATATATATATATATATATATATATATATATAACATGGTTTTAGTTAAAGGAGGAGGAAAAACAAAATATGTAAATTTAGGAGCCAGGTTTTAAGACATAAAAAAATTCTGGAACATAAAAAATTAAGAAATAATATAAAGGTAAATAAAATAGATAAACGGTATAGAATAGATGAATGCCAGATTGAAGAAGGACATTCGAAAATACTATAAAATTCAGCTTCTTGTAAATATTCTACATTTCCCACTTCCATTACTGCGAATAGATCTAAGTTATCTAAAGCAGCTTCAAGTTTAAGTCTCCATCTTTGGAAGTATGCTAGGTTTCTCATATCAAATTATTTACCTCAGATTGATAGCATTCCAGGATCATGATCGGATGGTCCTGATTTATATTCATGGACCCGTTCTCCCCAATTTGCTTTATGTAATTCCTATCACATTTGCTAATATTAAAATGTAAATTTAATATCAATATTATATTACTGTAATATGCCTAATTTATCTAAAATTTAATTCAATGTATATATGAATTTTATCCACTCTTATCCTTGGAGCAACATGTCTAATGCTCTTACCCTAAAGTCTGTGCTGGCCTCACATTCGCATTTTCTTATATATGCGGATAATCATCCTGTCAATACAGGTATGGCATGCGGTCAGATTATCATGTTCCCAGCTATATTATGTGGTTTTCTCAATATATCAATTAGTATATCAAATACATAAGCCTACACAGGGTAGATATTCATAGACTACTAGCATGCACAACAGTAAGTTAACCCTGGAGTAAGGTAAACCCTCTACTCATGTCCGGCCGAGACATGAACATCATGTATGGTATTGGTCTTTGAAAAAAAAAACGGCCAGGCTTGTCGAATCATATACGGAATAGACGAAATTTTAGAATAAGTGCTAAGGAAATATTTTGGACAGAGCGAAACGAACGATAGGTGAATTAACGAAACGACATAATACTGTACTTCGTAAGCTTTATGAGAAACCAGATGTAATAAAAGCAAGTTTCAAGTCTTCTAGATTCAAATGGACAGGGTATGTGGCACGAACGGGAAGTGAAAAAGGAGCACGAAAATTTATTTTAAGAAAATCATAGTGGTATTTCCAGTAAATAGCCCAAGAATTAGATGGGGGACCAACATTAAACAGGATATGAGAAAGGTAGGTACATGTCGGGCCTCCCATGCAGGACAGGTGAATAGGTAGATACCAGACAAAAAAACATATCGTAGTCCTTCAGGTTAGGGATTGTGCGTGGAGCCGACAATTCCACTCCGAAAAAATAAATATTGTGTTGAGAATCTCCATAGTGTGTCAGCCTGACGGAACTTTCTACGACAACCTGGCGACAAAAACGAAATAATGCGGAGAAGAGAGAAGAGGGAAGAGGCACATTGTAGGGGCGGTCCAGGGTTAAAAATACCTCAGAAAATAACCTTGTCGATAAGTTACGGGTACATATATTTACCCTAAACGTAAAAAAATATTAACTAAACTCTCTCGAACAAAACGTATTCTAGGCTCTAGAGATCTGAACCTACTATGCTGGTCATAAATTTGTCTGGCGGGAATATGTGTTATCACATAGGCCGACATGACGCTAACTGATCATGTTCTCCAATCGATTATTCAGTGGTGGTACGGTGGTAGAATAACCAAAATTGATTATATAAAGGGCTTAATTATATTTTATATAGTTGACAATTAATCTAATTTAATGTCTTCTTTTTTTCAGCTAATCCTCAGCGGAACGATTCAGATACTTCCAAAGTACATCTCACGTAAGTTAACATATTTAATGTAAAACAGAAAAACGCTTAATCATGAATCAGTCTTACTTGCATCTATGTTTATTCCAGTTAAAAAATGGGAAGACGCCAGAAGCTAATTTTTTTGGCAGACATTGGGATGCGCAAGCATATATTTGCATGCATACATAAACGTTTCATTTTTCATGATGATATCTGTGGAGGATGTCATGGACATGCATGCCTAGCTTCAGGAAGACATAAGGTTTGAACTATTTAGGGAAAATCTAGTTTCAAATGATTTCCCATTTTTTACTTCAATTCGTTTCATTACCAGTCATTACACAGAAGTATCAACATGCAAAGTAGAAGCTAGAAATTCTAATGAAGTCAAATTATACCACGAACATTTAAAATTAGCATTCAATTTTACACTGATATTAAAATTTGCTCACTTATCAAAATTTTCCACAAAACGTCGAGGTTTAAAAATCAATACGATATCAATATATTGTATGGTAAATTTCCTTTGAGTAGTTAGTCACAGTATATAAAAAAAAATAATATATAATTGTGTCCTTTATGTACAACCTCCTGAACTATTAAAATAATTTATACAATATAGGTATTACGCGAATAGTCCCATCCTCAATAGAAGATTTTTCGCTAAACCAGGTAGGCCTACTAACTGATTTGTGACCATCTTGTGTATAGGGTTGTAACGTTTTTTTGAAATCAAACTGTTGTTGTTCTTACATTAAATTCTCTAAATCTTCCAGTATGTTTACCTTATCTGAATTCCATTCTCTGTGTATTAATTTGAGGGTGTTGTCTATATCCTTCGTATAATGCTCTTCTGTTATTATATGTTCACCCTAACTTGATTCACCTTTTACGTACATCGTATTTAAAGTCTTTAAAATATTCTTTAAATGTAATATTAAATTTTCTGTTGCTTCCTCCTCTGTAAATTGTATTACAATCTTTCTTTACACGTTAGTCTACCGAGAAAATGTCTAAGATCGTTAAGGAAGCTGGCTGCCATGTCGATAGACTGATGGGTAGCACGCACGGCTGCGGCTGTCAAGACTCGGATCCTAAGTTCGAAACCTGGCAGTTCAGGAGGGGTAATGTTGGTTAGTTATAACGGTATTTTCGGGGTTTTATCGGGGTCTCCCGTATCCATGATTTCATTCAACGAACATTCTCCGCACTCTTTCCTCCCCTGTTATGACATTTCATCTTCATGTATTCATTATCCATTTATTAGGAGTCTATAAATTAATCAGTTATTGAAGTAACGTCAATTTTACTGTTTGGGATTTGCTGATAGTAAAGGCCAACTGTAACAAAACTATTACAGTCTTATTCAATTTTGTGGAGACATTGTGCCAATTCATTGCACTAACCATAAATTGGCGAAACAATCATTTATCCAGCCAGTTATTTAAATGTTTCTGACCACAAAGAAAACAAGATCATGTAAAAATGTATGTTACGATTATACATTATTATGTAATTTGATACAAATGTAACTACTTTCTCTAATTTGTTTTTCTATTGTTTTATCAAGAGTAATCTAACAAGAGGTCGTTTTTCTGAAAAAATCACGAGCGACGAAATCAAGAGTGATTTTATCTAATGAAAAACTCTAATGTCGCGTTGGATAATAATTATAATGTTTAATATTTACCAAATGTGAGATTATGTATTCCGATCTTAATACCGGGCAATTTCTAAGCCGGCAGTGTAGTTATAAATATAATGTCTCTACTCCTAAATCTCTTTGGGCTTGGAAATATCAATAACGAATGTTTGTATGACAAATAAATATTAACAATAATGCTGATTCACTATACAACATTTAATAAACTTTTTATTTTTCTAATTTTTCAAATTGTTTTCTTTTGGCTTCTGTTGCTGTATCATATCGATCATACATTGCTGAATCGAAATCCTTGTCAAATGAGTTAATTTGCGGAAATATCTCTCATTACGAATTTTAAATACGAGGTTATGCATTTCCATCTCAATTCCGGGCGGTTTGTAACGCGGCTGCATAGTTATAAATTGCATATCTTTACTGTAAAATCTCTTTTGGCTTGGAAAAAATGATTAACAGATAATTGTATGAGAAGAAACTATTAACAATAATGTAGAATCATTACACAATGTTTAATAAATTTTAGAGCAACATCACATTTTTGGGAATTTTTAAATTTTTTTCTTCCGGAATTTCTTGCTGTGCCATATCGATCGTTTATTTTTGGATCGATATCTTTACCATATCAGTTAATTTGCGGAGAACCTCTCATTACGAACAACAAGAGGCACGATTTTCGGAGTCTATATAAACGAATGTATGTCCGTTTACCCCTACTAGACTTCTCGCCGTCCAACCTATCTTTGTGAATATTTGCTTATACAGGGTTCAGTTGTGACGAGTGTTTAGCCGTTATCCATTACGTTCTAAAATTATTAGGCGTAAAATTCACCTGAAACGAAAATCTAAAAATCGATCAAGCAATCGCAATTTTCTATGTTTCACAACAAACATCGGAATATCGTATAAAAATAAACCGAGGTATTTACCTGAAATTTGAAATTAAAAATTTACTCTAGCAACAGCCATATTTGGTTTGTCGCAGTGTATACCATATAATTAATTAATCCTGAATATCTAATTAATTTAGGCGTAGCAGCGCACGCCGGTCATTTGCTAGTACTTAAAACGAAAAAGTTCTGGAAGGACTGGAAATTACCGAAAGTGGACCTGATCTCCTCTCCTTGTAGAGGCTAAAAGTGAAAGAGATAATTCCCATTCTATGTAAATGTTTAGGCAGACAAATGTGACACGTGGTATGAAAATGTAAATCAATAAATCATTAACCTGGCGATTTGATACCTATCAAATAATACATAATAATTTAGTTTTTGTATTCAGAAGTGGCAGATCCTGTTCAGAATGCATTTTTATATCAATCAAATAATTGAGCAGCATAGAGAATATAATCTAACAAGTTTAATGAAGACACGGGCCAAGGAAGTCTATGGAATGTTATTAGTATTGTTTATGTTTAATATTTTCCGTTCTAAGGTGGCTCCATGGCACAAGCGGTTAGATGATCGTCCCTCACTGCTGGGGTCTCGTGTTCGCGTCTTGGCCACTTCATGTGGGATTCGTGGTTGACAGAACGGAATTTGGGCAAGTATTTCTCGGAATATTTCCTGTTCTTTTTTGCCACATACTTCATTCCACCATTTCTCCACATTCATCTCATTTCGTTTTATTTAATTCCTCTGCCCCTGTGATGATGAGTCCGGAATGGTCGGTCGTCATCTTGTTTTTAACAACTTTCAATGTACGGGGATTCATCGCCTCTCATCCCTCAACCCGGCCCTGAGTCAGTCACGTGTTTAAGTCTTTTTTTAGTATACTACTATTCTAAGTAGGAATTCAATAGTAAAA
This sequence comes from Diploptera punctata, assembly GCA_030220185.1. Classification (NCBI taxonomy): domain Eukaryota; kingdom Metazoa; phylum Arthropoda; class Insecta; order Blattodea; family Blaberidae; genus Diploptera; species Diploptera punctata. The sequence continues at coordinate 1,110,761 of JASPKZ010006856.1, forward strand.
GAGAATTCAAATGCCAAGAAACAACGAATTACAAATAGGAATAAGAACAAAGAAATTAACACAGGGTAAATTGTGGAAATGCATGCTATTATGCATTACACTGCCTCTAGTCGTCCCAACTTCTCATAAAAAAAAACGTTAAACCTCTGAGGTAATTTACAAAATTATTCTCCCAGTTATATTATATGGATACGAAACATGGACTCTTACTTTATGGGAGGAGATAATATTACGAGTATTTTAGAATAAAGTTCTTAGGAAAAGAATTGGACTAATGGAATAGACTGCATACATGATCTTTATAGGGAACCAGGTATAATGACAACAGTCAGGTCTCGTAGAATGCGAAGTGCATTACTTGTGGCACGAATGGGGAATGATTGAAAGAGGAGCATGAAAGCTTCTTGTTAGAAAGCCAGAGGTTAAACGCCCAGTTGATACACCAAACAAGAAGAAATACACAAAATTAAACTACACAAAAGTGAATATCACAAACAACTCTACAAATAAGTCCAGCACAGCATATGTTTATCTCTTACGGATAACTCACAATAATCATTTTTCTCTTTCATTGATGCCAAGAAGAACGAGACAAGTACACAGATTTCGGTGGAAGCATAGCAGCACATGGCGGGTATTCTTTTACGGATAACTCACAATAACGAAATTTTCTTTTAGCTCATTTATGCCAAGAAGATCGAGATAAGTAGATTCCCGGGCAATCAGCACGGGGAATCTTAAAATAATATTACGATATATATTTATAATTATTTTTTATTCTACTTATTCAACTAATCATAAGAAGTACATTTTAATGTTTGTCTTTCAGCTCATTTATGCTAAGAAGATCGGGATGAGTAAATTCCCGGACAACGCCGGGTAAACAGCACGGGGTATCTAAAAATAATTACGATATAAATATTTCCTCCTACTTATTTAAACTAAACATAAAACATATTAATTTTCGTATTTCAGCTCATTTATGTCAAGAAAATCTGGATAATTTATAGTTTCCGTTCAACGCCGGGTAATCAGCATGGGGTATCTAAAAAGTATAAATTTATAATTATTTTTCTTTTACTTGTTAAACTAAACATTGTATTGTATTGTAAGCCCATTTTTCCCCTTAAGAGAGATTTAGGTGCTCTCCCCCTACAGGGATAAATTTGAACCATACTAATTTAGTTACACTTTCTTTTTGTATAAATGTCACAGGAGTGGTCCGTGGTCAGCATTCCGCCACATACTGACATCTAGGAAACCAAGGTAGTACTAGGACGGGAAAATTCGGTAAATTTTGCTTAGAGGCGTTTTCATTCAGGCTTAAGGATTTTTTACGAGCCTGAAAATTTCAGACTCGGGACCCACGGCTTAAAGACCCTTCCGGAGGACTTGCTCCTTGGATTTATCCGTCCTAAAAAATCCATCGACCCCATCCGAGTTTGAACCCGTGATCCTCGGGACCAGAGGCAAGGAGCATAACCACTAGTCCACCCCGGCCGATAAACTGAACATTAAAGCACATTAATTTTCATTTATTGAATCGTAGCAGCGCACGGCGGGTATTAGGTAGTTAATAATATTAACCATCATTTGAAATAGATGGATCATACAGGAAGCTAATGGAAAACATTATCTGACGACAGGATTGCCAAGAACCTTAGTGTTCCAAAGTATCAGTGAGTTAGTTAGTTGGCTACATATTTTCTTTTCGTTCAAAATAAATATGTCACACACTTCTGATGTGCACTTGCTTTTATACTGTATTTCAAGATAGGAAAGAAAAATAACAATTATACACCATCATATAAATTGAAAGTGATAAGGCTTGCGGAACATTTTAGTAATCGTGCAGCAGAAATAGAATTCGGGGTTCTCGAATCCAACGTGCGTTATTGGACTAAACAAAAAGAAGCGCTAAATAATTATTACGGTATTTGATTTTTTTTCATTTCTATAATAATATCATTATTTGTATATTTATTATTGCATGATTATTATTCGTATAATTCGAGATTACCTACAGTGGTGCGCTATAAATTTATTAGAGATAGCAAAATTACTATATTCTTGATTATTATACTCACCTACCATAATTAAGATAACTGAGAACAAGACCTCTAATCTAAAAACCCGCATATTTTACGCTCTCCAATTTTTCAGTTACCAAAGTAAATTTAAAATTGCGCAAATCACGCGAGCAATTACGGTACTTTAAATATAGAGTTAAAATTACATATGAGGGAAATTTTGAAGACGTGGCGGAATTTAAATATCTAGGAACAATAATTACAAATATGAATGAGGCGCACAAACAAATAAATTTAAGCTCAAATCTGGAAATGCACTTATTATGCATTACTTCTTTAAAATTAAAAAAAAAAAACATTAATATATAAAACTTTTACTCTCTCATCATATTGCAATCTGCAATGTTATTCTCGCAGTTATATTACGTGGATGCGAAATATGGACTTTTATTTTAAGGGAGCAGAAAATATTACGAGTACTGGAGAATGTAGTTGTTAGGAAAATGTTTGGACCAAAGAGAGATTAAACAGGCAGGCTAGTGAAGAAGACCACATAGCAGTGAGCTACATGGTCTTTATGGAAAATCAGATATAAGAAAACAGTTAAAGTCTCGTAGAACTGCGATGGACAAGACATATGCCACGAATGGGGAATGAAAGAGGGAAATGGAAACTTCTCATAGGAAAACCAGTGGGAAAACTCCAATTTAGTAGACCAAGAATGAGGTGGGAGAATAACATTAACCATGATTTAAGGGAAGTATTTATATAGGGATGATTGCAATGCATCAATTCAGGTTAGTGATGTTTGGAGAGCTTAAGCCCGCGGGGCTAGGTAGCTAAGGGTTTGAAAATGCGTTGAGTTAGTTGGAATTAGAATTGTTAATACAGTAATAATGATGAATTAAGAGGTATATTTAACATGTTCCAATACTGTTATTTTAACACAGTTCCAATAATGGATCATATTATAATATTATAATGATATTGTGAAAAGAGAAATTAATGTCTGAACCAGGAATCGAACCGTGGACCTCTAGTTCTACGCACTAGTGTGCAGCCCACTACACCATTCTACCTGGCAGCGTACGAAACGAGAATTATAAATTTGTATATGTGGAAAGAATTGTTAATGTTTGTGCCAAGTCTAGAATGGTGTAGTCGGCTGTACATTAGTGCGTAGAACTAGAGGTCCACGGTTAGATTCCTTGTTCAGACATTAATTTTTCTTTTCACAATATCATTATAATATTAAGAGATACAGTAAGCCTACACCAGATAATGAGCATGGTAACTGAATTTGGATATTTGGGAAGAGAATTATAAGGATAAGCAAGTAAACACTAGAGGAGTTTTGAAAATGGTTAAATATAATTATTACTCGTAATTTATTTTATTTTATCTGCCGCTGTGGTGAAGGAATGATACCATTTGTCTAGGAAGAACAAGGCTTGAGTTCGATTTGGTCGAAACAAGTGTCCTAAATGTGGTGTTTTCAAAGTTTGTCTTCACATGTCACAAAAATATCAACAAATTTAATAACGAAAATAATCCTTTAAAACCATACTTGCGCCATATTCATCCAAATATATTCCACATTTTTTTCCTAGGAATGTATAAGTAAATTGTGTGTTTTGTTTTAAATGTTTGTGTTGTCTTGGAGGTGGACTGGAATTGAGATGATCACTGAACAGAGCATGCCCTCCATGTCCTTGTGTGTGTGTATATATATCTGGATATATAATCCAGATCTTAAAATCCTCTTCCAGCAAAGCATCTACCTTTAAGGCTTGGGTACTGTAGAAATACCTACAAATGAAGAAAGAAAATAAATAAAAAAAGAAAAATTAATTATTTTCTTTATTTTACAGTCCCATCGGTGATTCCTATGACACAAAAGACACAAACTGCATCTGTCCACAGACGAGCGGTTGGACTTCTGAACAACTACTCGAACATCAAAAGAAAATGAATATATCAGGAGAGCCATTGGACTGTTTTTGTCTAGGGAATAGAGGCTATATTTTGATAAAACTAAAACCGGATACAAATAATAATAGACCGACCATGGATTGCTTTTGTCCAAGGCCTCCAGGCTGGAGTACTGAGCAATATAATTTACTATTAAAACAGAAGAATTTCTCAGGACGTATGAATGACTGCTTTTGTTCAAGTCCATTAGACATTCCGCCGGAGCTTAGAAATGAACTTATCTCTTCAAAACTCTCACCACCGGAAGATGAAAAGCAGAGTCATCTATCTGTAGTATCTCATGACGGGGCTCTGAAAGAAGTTCATCTGGGAGCTTTGCATGTATTTTTACATTAAACGGTTAGCGTAATGGCGGAATTACGATCGACATTTGTTGATGTGTTTCTTACGTTGCGTTGAGAGGAGAAGCCACAAAGCACAACTTGAATAGGTGCATCATGATCAACGACCATTGACTTTTATAACTGCTAGCTCACTCTGTTGTCAGTTCGATGAACTTACACTGATGTATTTTCATTTTTATGTACTGTACTTAAAGAAGGGAAAATGCTAAGGTGAAATATGGTAAATATATGGCAGTACTTGCATTATAAAATGTGTCATATTTATTTCCAAATAGCTTCCTTATGTCCCTTTATTTTTAAATTATGGGTGATTTTGGTTGTTTATAAATGCTGTTTTTTGTTTATGTAATTTATTTGTTTATAAAATTCTGTTTAAAAATATTGTTGTTTATAAATCGCACAAACTCAATAAGCACACCGTATCTCATGTTGAAATAATTAATAAAATATCGAAATATTGTAATTTATTGGCTCCAACAAGGTCAACAATTGGCTAGAAACAAATGAAATGCGGGATTCGTCAATGTCAGGTGATTTGAATGATTGACGTTACGTTTGTGTTTGTTGAAGCTTGATCTTGTCAATGTACAGCCAGCGCCATCGTGCACGGCATAATTGCAAAATCAGCTTTATTAATAGGAGAATGGAAACCTGTAGAATCAGTAACAATATTTCTAAGTTCAAAATTACGAATCAAATTATCAATCGCATTTGCATTGAAACCATTACACTTTGTCTTCTTTACCATTTTATTCAAAATTAAGTTTTATTTCATTTTTATTTATTTGAGAGCGATAGCTTTAATGGTTTGTAATTCTTTATTACCGGTATATCTACTTTTACTTAACGGAAACATGGCAAGACGGTGGACTAAAAAATTGAAACTAGCCATTTTATGTTGATTACAATGATAATCCGCAGCGATATACCTAATGTACTGGTTTCTTTTCTGTAAATTTCAAACTCTAATTTATAAATATTTCTCATTATTAGCACATCCAGAAAAGGCTGCCTTCCATTTTCCTCCTCTTCGTAAGTAAAAATTATTCTGGGAATCCGTCATTTAATATTTCAATAAATTCCCGTACGTTGTATATTTTATATTAAAATAGCAAAAATATCGTTTACATATCTCAGTCAGAACCTGGGAAAATAATGTAATTCCTTTTGTAGGTCTGTCTCAAATCTGCTCATAAAAAGATCAGTTAGGAAGGGAGACATAGAATTACCCATTGCAGTATCCTTTTCTGGCCAATCCAATTTATTTTCCTCTTCCTTATGATTTCCATCATTGTTCTTCCTTCACCCACTCTGTCTAGCACATCTTTATTTTATTATTTTGATTGTCCATTTTATATTTTCCAACCTTCTCCATATCCGCATCTCAAAAGCTTTCAGTCGCTTTTCTTCATTCAGTCATAATGTCCACGTCTCTGCACCATACAATGCTACACTCCACACAAAGCACTTCAGAAGCCTCTTCCGTAATTATTTTGCCAAAGGTCAACAGAAAATGTTTCTCTTATTGTTAAAATCATCTTTTGCCATTGCTTATTTCTTGACCGCAGTTCATGTTACTACTGATCGTAGGACCCAAGTATTTGAATCTCACCACTTGCTCAATGGCCTCTTCATCAATCCTCATGTTTATCTTCCTTGGTTTCCTTTCTATAACCATGATTTTCGTCTTATTTATATTTATCTTCATTCCATAATCCTCACACTTGTCATTTAGTTCCATCAGCATGTTCTTCAGTGTCATTGCAACTTCTGCCAGCAAAGCCATATCATCAGCAAATCTTATGCAGTTAATTCTTCTTCCTCCCATGTTTACGCCTGCCGAATTCATGTTGAAAAGAGGACATCATTACCCGTACACCCCTTCCCATTTCTTTTCCTTCTGACATTTCTTCTCCTATCTTCACTTTTATTTGCTGTATCATATAAAGATTACTTATGAGCCTCCTCTCCTTCTAGTTAACGCCAATGTTTTTCAAGATCCTCTTGAATGTATTCCAATTCACTCTGTCAAAGGTCTATTACTGTTCAACAAATATTGAAAAATACATTTTTATCTTTTTCTATATACTTTTCCCCTATTGTTCGTATCAATCCAATTGCAACTCTCGTGACTTTTCCCTTCCTGAAGCCAAACCGTTCTTCTTGCAATTGACTTTCCATCGTAAAACGTCGATTCAGTATTCGCAGGAGAATCTTTGCAGTTTGAATCGCCACTGGAATAAAACATTCTAAATTCATCACTCACTATGATATTCCCGTCATATCCACTCTGTTTCTTCTCTTTTCGTCCGTCAAATATTCCAGCTTCCCGGGTGCAGAATAGTTCTCATATTCCAGCCTCTAATTCTTAGTGTTCGTTTCTTCTGAGTTTCCATCTGAGTTCTCACATTCCAGGATCCAATTCTAAGTCTTCTTTTCTTCTGTTCTTTTTATTGCATGATTTCTCCTTCCGCAGTGTCCCCCTTTTGGACATCTGAATGGAGGTGGGGATAATTTACGTCCTGAGTCTTTTCCAATGGAAATACTCATCATACCATATTTGCAGATGTATGAGCGATATATAAGTGTGTTAGCTTGCCGTTTCTTTCCACACACCATTCTCTCTTTTGCATCATAAAATCTTTATCTTAACAAGGTATCGAGGGGCCCCAACTTGGAGATGGGGAGAGTGGATTTGGCTACGTTAGACCCTCCCGACTTCCCTGAAATTCACCCCATAGGTTGAATATCAGTTCCATCAGGGATCAAAGATCTGTAACTATTTTAGATGCCTAAAAGTGCAATTTTAATGCCTAAAATAGGATTTATACTATTTTACAGAGGTGTTTCGATTAATATAAAACTTCCCTTTTTCATTGAAAGTATGAAAGCCACAATTAATTAAAAAACTTACAGATTCAAAGATTTTGTTGCGTTTTATCATGGATGGAGGAAAGGAAATGCTCAATCATCGCAATATATCAAATTGATAATATAAATCTATAGTGTAAGAAATCCCCGAAGCTTAACAAATGGCTAATGTTAATGTGCAGATCATATTCATTGACCTTGAAATCTATTATTAGACACAACAGTAGCATAGCAGTTAACATTGAAACTTGGCAGAATTTCCATTACAACAACTTGCACAACTGCATAGGAATCACGATTTAAGGATGTTTTTAATATATGCTGAAAATGTAATAATAACTTGTAAAACCGACTTAATATTGTTATGTTCCCCAATTATCTTATCCCTTTACGCTAGTCTTAGTAAGTCTATTATGCCTTTTTGTTTCTTATTTGATTAAATTAATTCAGATTTGATTTAGCTAATTTGGAAGGATTTTAGCTATTGGGACTGATCTCATCATTTCTTAAATTTTTACAAAAACCATAACCTATATATATACCAGCAAATATACAACATGCGCTGCTACGCGAAAAATTAAATATTCAAGGTAAATAAAATTACAGGCTACGGTAGACATATATACTGCAACAAACCAAACATGGCGGTATTGCAAGAATCGATTTTTAATTTAGGATTTCTGGTAAACCCTCACTTACAACGGCCGAATTTCGCTGTTTTTTTAGATAATCTCTACCAGGGGTTATTTTAATAATATATACTGATTTTCGTTGTGAAATATCGAAAATTGTGACCGGCAGTAGAGCGATTTTCAAATTTTTACATAAGGTAAACTCCTATACCTAAGGGTTTTAGAACTTTACAGATAGCGGCAAAACAACCTCTGATTTAGATGCAATAAAGTTATTCAGAAGGAAGCAAACATCCCATTTGACGCCTATCTATATTACTAGCTATTTTGCGCCTGTACTTGAAAACATTCAGGCCTTTGTAAACATTTTCAAGACAATCGATCGATAACGTTTCGAGTTTAATGCGCATAACACGCACAGAGCCTGCATACGTTTGTGCTATTTGGTAACTTAACTCGGTATAGCCTATATCATTAAAAAAGAGTTATTATCCGAAAATCAGTGAAACCCGAACATTAGAGGCGAAATCGAATCAGAAATTAGATTTTCTCAAGAATTCGCTTAGTTTACCTGTTGCACGGACTATTATTATTTTATGATTGAAAATAATAAATTCAGTATGATACTCCAACATTTACATAATATTTTACTCATTCTTCATGATAAAGTAAATACACAGCTCTATATCAAATTGGTAATATGATCCTATAGCGTAAGAAATCCTCGAAGCTTATCAAATGGCTAATGTTAAGGTGCAGATCATATTCAATGACCTTGAAATCTATTGTTAGATACAACAGTAGCAAACCAGTTAACATTGAAACTTGGCAGAATTTCCATAATAACAACTTACACAACTACACATGAATAATGATTTAAAGATGTTCTTAATGTATGCTGAAAATGAATAATTACCTGTAAAAATGACGTAATATTTATCTCCGATTATATCTTCTTCCTTAAGCTAGTCATAATGATTTAAGTCTATTATGTCTCTTTTTTCTTGATTTAATTAATTAATTCAGATTTGATTTACCTAATTTCGAAGGATTTATAACTATTGAGACTGATCTCATCACTTGTATCTTTTTCTTTTTTTTATAAACACCATAACATTAACTACGTATATATATACATAGGTTGTTTCGTTAGTTTTGGCAACTATTTATTTTCTGGATCCATAGCATACATACATGATTGTAAGTTTTAGAGGCCATCGGTGTAGTACCAGCATTGCGTACAATGTATTCCCAGCGATGTGGCAGCCGTCGAATGCCGTCGGCACTGCCTAATATCTGGATGGTGCGTAGAGACGGATTAACTGCACTCAGACTGTCGTCCACTGTTCTGAATCTCTTCCTTGAGTTTAGGAATGAGGTCGAAGTCACAGGGACTTATGTCTGGAGAGTATGGAGGGTGGTAGAGCACCTCCCAACCCCAGCGATTGAACAAATCAGACACTGCCCCATGGCACATGTGACACATTTTCGTGTCCTCTAAAGGCTTGTACCCACCTTCCACTATTCGTACTGCAATGTATCTGCACCACAAGGCCCTCGCAATCCTTGATGACACTGTAGTGCGTTTCTGCCTCTAAACATTCAATCTTCAACCAGATTCTCTGCTCCTGCTTTGAAAACTTGTTCTACGTTATACTGCGACGCCTAGATCTAAACAGACAACTTTGGGCTCATTGTTAGATGAGGAGGGGAGTGGGGAGAGGCGAATCCCATTTGCTCGGACGGAGGGGAGACACTGAAATTATATATGCGATAAACAGAATTGTCAATCCTAGTTTTATTTGGATTCCACACTATTGTTTCCAAAACTAAAGAAACAACCCTTGTATTATACACTAGCAAATACCCAGCGTACGCTGCTACGCATAAAATGAATCTTTCAGGATTAGTTAAATTGTATGGTATATACTGCGACAAAACAAAACATGTCGGTATTACAAGAATCAATTTTTAATTTCGGATTTCATGTAAACCCCCACTGGTAGAATTTAGCTGATTTTTAGATAACATCTATGACGGTTTATTTTAATAGGATATACTGAGTTTGGTTGTGAAACATCGACAATTGTGACCGGTAGTAGAGCGATTGTTACTTTTTTATATCAGGGGAACTGTACCTAAGGTTTTCAGAATATAACTGATAATAGCTAAACAACCTCTGATTTTGATGCAATTATTTTATTCAGAAATAATCAAGCATTCCCATTAACGACTAACTATATTTACTCAGGCTGGCAAGGTCAGACTGCCCTTAGGGCCACGATCTCAAATATATATTGCGCTATTCCAGTGTTATGGAGATGAGTGGAATGAATGTGTGATGTCAGGTATTATACAAATAGTGTCATCTTTCAAGTCCGAAAGTTGTTCTACTAACATAACTCATATCGACATTTTTTAATTGGGCCTATGGCCGCGAATATAGACTACAATCCTCAGGTTGGCCCCTTTTGCTCTTTTTTTAATCATCAGGTTCCGAGTCATGAGGGAACTAGTTACCCCCCACTATACCTCCACTACCTCATATTTTCAACACCTGTTAATTCCCAAAAGCTATTTTTCCTAACTTGAGATGAGATGAAGGGTGACATGAAATGATATGAAATAAGCCTAACTAATTAGGTTGGTCAATAAGGGAGCACCCCTTTCTCCACGAGAGTCATGTAGGTTAAGCCCTATATACATATATAGATATACACGTACATAATACTAAATTTTCTAACGGTATATTAAGCTCTAAAACACATGTATATTTTTTAATATCTTAAACCATTGAGTCTGAATAATTTATAAATAAAACAACTACCGAGAAACCATCCTATAGTTACACTTTACTCAGGAACTACTTGAGGTAGATACAAAATATTCAAATACTTTATGCATTATATGAAGTTTCTGTATTAGATTCGGTAAAACTGTCCTTCAGATCAATACTTTCATAAATAGTTATTATGAAAAATAAATCTATTTTAATTTAAAAGTACCTTATCCCTCAATCAAAACGTGAGAGTTACAAAAATGAAATTACTAGGCAGATTTCTATTCATAATAATTATTAGGTGCTAAAATTTCACTTTCTCTTTTTAAAGAAGATAAGAAACTGTAGCTCAATGTAGATATCCGATTACCAAACTTTAGTAATTTAAGAATTAATTTACACGGTTTAAAATATCTAAACAAATGCTATAATTATTGTAAAGCTTTCATAGTTAATTTAATAAATTTTAATAACGTCAGGTATTTAGAATTATAGATACTCCATTCCATTTATGAAATTTAACCAGACATTTTATAGGCACAGTTATGTGCCACGCCCCGGTCCTTAGAGTGGCACGACCTGTAAGGAAGAGAGATTTTAACTGTGGATCACATACACACGGTTTTGACAATACAAGGGCGTGAAGGACCTCCGCGAAAGAGTAATCAGCTCAATATCAGGGCCTCCTCCGATACAACACAACATTAAGACGAAACCCATCACACAAACACACATACACACACATTCAGGCTAAACATGGTGGATATGATAATGATGATTATGATGGCCAGATGAAGTTCGGCGGGGACCGTTTTGGCTTTAAAATTACTCGACATTTGTCTTACAGGTGAGGAAAACCCCGAAACGTTCGTCACCAAGGAAACTTGTCACAACCCGCTACATACGAGGCAGCGAAGCTATCTGAATACCACAGCGCAGCGCTGGAAACAATTATAATGTATGTAACCAACTAACCCACTAGCACTATCGAACCCGTATGTTCATGGACGGGCGTACATACATCCTTATCTTGAGATAATGTTTTTTAATCTTCCCCTGTATAATCTACTCTCCTCAAATCACGGTTAATCTTAATTTTTCACCTCATTCTTGGTCTACCAACTGGGAGTTTACCTATGATTTCCCTATATAATTATTTTAATTTCGGCTTAGTTTATAAGCGTTTAAAAAACCGTCTCCTTTTAACAAAATTTGATGATAGAAACTAGTAGAGGAACCAGTAAGGTACATCATCATCATCATCATCATCAACAATCACGGATTAAGCCCATGTGGCTTGTTCCGGTCTCATTCAAAAGTTGGATCCATGTCTTCTTCGGTCTACCAACATTCCTGCGTCCTTTTGGTTTGTACTTAAGTATAATTTTGAGAATGCGAGGAACCAGTAAGGTACATTTTCTTAATAATTCTACTTACACTTTGGCACATATCACCACATTGTTTGGAATTATTTTGGAAAATAAGCTCATGTTAAGTTTATGCTTCGGAAAGCAGAATATAAAAAAATCATGTCTGGTGCTTTTTATTATGTATTCACTTAAGAGAATCTTAATTCCGCCTCAAAGTGGACAGAAGGTGACCTTGTAAGTGGGGAGTAAACAGGATGACCTTTCTAATACCTGACGTTTTTTATGTCTGGTGTAATAGCAAAGCTAATCATTGTTTCTCCAGCATCCACAACATGAACAAGTCTGCTTATATTTTGGTGTTCTGCCTTGTTTTGGGGCTCCTCATCACAGCTGAGGGTATGTATAATAAGTACTGCTTCATGGGTAAGGCAGCAATTTGTATTTATTTCCCCATCTTTAATTTAATACATTAATATTAGTATCGAATAAATATTATTAATAATATTTAATTGAAAAATCATCCAAATTATACGAAATATATAAGAATTTAGAGGACAATTTTTCATGAGGGCAAATAAGAATATCAATAAATTTTATTCAAAAATAAATACTGTACACACCATCGACACCCGACTGAGCAAGTGCTCGTGCTCGGGTGCAGTTCAGTTTCAGTTAGAGAAGCAATACATGAAAAAAAAAAAAAAAAAATTATATATATATATATATATAGATTACATAGTTTTAGTTAAAGGAGGAGGAAAAACAAAATATATAAATTTAGGAGCCAGTTTTTTAGACATAAAATAAATTCTGGAACATAAAAATTAAGAAATAAATAAAGGGATATAAAACAGAAAATCGGTATAGAATAGTTTAATACTAGATTGAAGAAGGCAATTAAAGACATTCCGAAATAGTATAAATTCAGATTTTTTGTAAATTTTCTATATTTCTCTCTTCTATTGTTGAAAATAGATAGGTCTATATGGTATCTAAAGCAGCTTCATATTTTAGTCTCTATCTTTGGATGTATGCTATATTTTTCGTATCAAATTATTTAGCTCAGAATGATAGTATTCCAGGATCATGATCGGATGGTCCTGATTCCAATTCACGGAGCCGTTCTACACAATTTGTTTAATGTAATCTTCCTATGACATATTTTAATGTTGAAATGTAATTTTAATAGGCATATCAGTTATACTACTATAATGGGCCTAATTCATCTAAAATTAAATTCAATGTGGATATGAATACCATCCATTCTAATCCTTGGAGCAACATGCCTAATGCTCTTACCCTGCTAGTCTATGCTGACCTCACATTCTCATTTTCTTATATACCTGGATAATAATCATCCAATCAATACAGGTATGACATGCGGTCAGAATGTTAGCTATATTACATGGTTTTCTCAACATGTCAATTAGTATATCAAATACATAAGCCTACATAAGGTAGAAATTCATAGACTACTAGCATGCAGAACAGTAAGTTTACCCTGGAGTAAGGTAAACTCTACTCATGTACGGCCCGTAGATGAAGGGCATGTACGGTATTAAGTTATTGGTCTGTGAAAAACAGGCTTGTCGTATCATATACTGAATAGATGAAATCTAATGAAACGAAATGGATGAGCATTTTAGAATAAGTTTTAAAGAAATATTTTGGACAGAACGAGACGAACGATATGTGAATTAAGGAAAGTACATAATAGTGAAATTCATGAGCTTTATGAGAAACCAGATGTAATAAAAGCAAGTTACAAGTCTTCTAGATTCAAATGTGAAGGATATGTGGCACGACCGGGAATGAAAAAGGAGTAGGAAAATTTATTTAAAAAATTATAGCGGTATCGTCGAGTAAATAGTCCAAGAATTAGAGGGGGGACTAACATTAAACAGGATTTGAGGAAGATAGGTACCTGTAGGGCCTCCCATGCAGGACAGGTCAAAGGGTTGGTGTCAGATAAAGAAAGATACCCTAGTCCTCAAGGTGAGGGGTTGGGCGTGGTCCGACAATCTCACCTCGAAAAAAAAATGTTGAGAATCCCCATAGCGTAAAACTGGACGGAACTTTCTAGGAGGACTTATCAACAAAAAGGAAATAAGGCGGAGAAGAGGCTTATAGCAGGGGCGGTCAAGGCTTAAAAATACGTCAGAAAATAACCTATTGATAAGTTACGAGTACCTATATTTACCCTAAATAAAAAAGATATTAACTAAGCTGTCTTGAACAAAATATACTCTAGGCCCTAAGATCTGAATCTACTATTTTGGTCATAAATGTATTGTGGAAAGAAATATGCTCAGAAATGTATATTGAATTAAAATGTTTGGACGAATATCCCTGAAACCTAACGGACACATCTTACCGTCGAAAAAACTAGTGGTAATACTAAATTATAACTCACAATAAAAAGATGTTTTATTTTAGTTACAATCTCTATCATTACTATAATATTGTAAACAGACTTACTTGATACCTTTGTCCAATTATCACATATACAGAGTGGAGCATCAATTATTTACTGACAAACGTTCACAGGTTGAACTGAGATTTTAATGAAATATGCTTGTGATTTTAAATTATAACAGGTACCATACAAGTATACCTTGAACGGCTGGACAATTATTTAAAAGTTGTATCACGAATTATTAAGAAAATCTCTTAAGAGGCTCCCCAATATCATTGTTCATAGAATCAGTATCTTCAGTCCTTGACAAATTACAACCATGTAATTTAGGGTACTTGAGTTAAACAACTCCACCTTCAGGTTGGATCATTTAAAAATAGTACAAAACATCTACCATGAGTTAATGTTTTATTTTTATAAACTTTTATTACAGGGATTCTAGTATCCTAGTAACCCCGCCTTCTAACATAGATCGGTAAAGTAAATGCAAAATACCTATTCTCCCAGTTATATGGATATGAAACATCGCCCCTTGCCATAAGGAAATAGAAAATATTATACGAATACAGTTCTTAGAAAAATGTTTTGACCAAAGAGAGATGAACAGACAGGTGAATGGAGAGGTCTTCAATGTCATGAGCAACATTATCTTTATGGAGACTAGATGTAATAAGAACAATTAAGTCTCGCAACAGCAATGTGTACGTCAGGGCATGAGGCAAAACGGGGAATGAAAGAAAGGCGTGGAAATGTCTTGTAGGAAAATCAGAGGATAGCGCCTATTAGATAGACCAAGAATGAAGTGGGAGAACAACATTAACCATGACTTGAGGGGGGTGATTGGAAGATATTAGCTCATAATAGGGATGATGCAGAACGTATGTCCGTAATATAATGAATATCCGGGTTCGATAGTGCCAGTGAGTTAAGTTGCGTATTATATGACGCCTTAAAATATATATATATATATATATATATATATAGGCCTATCCATCCACCCCTTGGGATACCTCGGTCGTCATGACCATACTCCCAAGTCCTAGTTCTAGTCCTCCCTATCCTATGTTCACGTCCACGTTCAAGTTCACGGTCCTTAAACCAACACCCCAGGGAGAGAGTGTTGGAGTTAGCAGTTCTGGGAATTGCTGAGCTACATAGTACATCAGGTCGCTCAATCCTGACGACCCCACAGTTGGTCCACGGGCTCCATGAGCCTAGCCGGGAGGACTGCTGTCGCAGATCCACCAACCATTCCCCTGTTCTGCCTCCAGGGACGTGTCCTGCAGCCGTTGTGAGACCGGCTAGGGCTACAAGCCCAACAGTGTGAGACTTTTAGTACATCCAGGTGCTCATCTCCTGGCGACCCCACAGTTTGTCGACGGGCCCGTAGGCCGAGCCAGGAACCAGTACAGTAGCTACCCTCTGGACTGGTCCGAGCCGAGCCCTGGTGTGCCCCCAGGGACGCCTTCTGCAGCTGTTGTGGGCCAGCACGGAGCTCGCAAGCTCCAACAGATGAGCAACTAGTACGACAAGGCGCTCAACTCTTGCCTACCCCACTAATGGTTCACGAGTCCCTTGGACTTAACCGGGAGGACTGTCTAGCAGATCCACCGATCTTTCCCCCAGTGCACCAGCTGGGGACGTGTTTGGTTGCTGAAGTGGGTCCAGCCTGAGCATTAGTACGTCAGGTCGCTCAACTCCTGACGACCTTACAGATTGTCCTTGGGTCACTCGGTTCCAGAGTCGGCGCTAAGTCCCAAAAAGCCATAAAAAGACCGCGCTTCCTCCTTTTTCGAGCTTATCGACCTGGTGGTAATTCCCAGCATTACGCCCGGTATTGTCCCAACCAGCCCGTTCTCAAGACTAAGCCTAGTCGTGCCGCTGCTGTGAGTCAGCCCACTGAGCAATGTAGGCATCCAGGGAGCTCATCGCCCATGGTGCCCCCACAAAGGACCTCGGGATTAACCAAGAGAAGGGAGCTTCTGATCTCCACAATCTCCCACCGCCTCGCCACCTTGATCCCGCTGTGGGCCGGGATATTTGAGCTTTAGTACAAACAGGGCGCTCGTCTCCTGTTGACCCCACTTATGGTCCGCGAGTCCATCGGACTTGGAAGGGAGGACTGACTAGCAGATCCACCGACCTTTTCCCCACTACGCCACCGAGGGGACGCGATTTGCTGCTGAAGTGGGCGCAGCACGAGCTATGTAGTGCATCAGGTAGCTCGAGTCCTGACGACCTCACAAACGGCCCGCGGGTCCGGTCTGGACCTAGCCGGGAGGAGTGCAAGCAAACCACCAACTCGTATATGAATACAAACCAAAACTATCGATTTACAAAAAAAATGTATAAATTAGAAATGTCAAATATACCGGTATTATATGCCACCTATCTCATTTTCGTAAAACTGAAAATTTTCATTATAGGTACACATGCCTTTTTTTAACGGGATAAATTATAAATGTACTTTCAACATTGGAAGTAAATTAAATACTTTTATTATAAATGTTTTATTATTGCAATAAAAATTGCGTGGAATCTCTATGACAGCATGTCACCAACATAATTTCAAAAAAAAAACGAAAAACACAATTTATTGTTGCAATATGTGAATAATTACCTGATATATATATATATATATTTATTTATTCACATACTGCAACAATAAATTGTGTTTTCCGTTTTTTTATTTGAAAATTTGTTGGTACAGAATCCATGCATTTGTTATTAAAAATTAACATACATATATATATTCCACCGCTGTGGTCTCGAGATAGCTTACTGCCTTATCACGCAGCGGGCCCGGGGTCGATCCCTGGACAGTTTTTCTGGGTGAGGTTTTTATTGGGGTTTTTGCTCACCTGTAAGACAAATGTCAGGAATACTTCAAGGCTCAAACGGTCCCCGAAATAATATGGCCTTCATCATCATCATCAATAACATCACAATAATCATCCTTCACCGGTGTGGAAAGCAACGGGAAGCTACAACACCTACAATTCCCTAGTAAAGCTGCAAAACATAGCAATAAAATGCTATGATTGCAGTGAAAGGCCTGCCCTCGGGCAGAATTAGTATGGATGGATCGATATATATATATATATATATATATATATATATATGTATATATTAATGTTGCTTTTTTCCCAAAAATGTTAAAAATGACTTGAAATAAAGTGAGAAGTTGAGCTCAAAGTATCTTAAAATCAGAATGTTCCTATTTAAAATGTGTATTATTCATTGCTCAGACAGTGTAGCCAACTGATCACTAAAATATGCTAACAAACAAATTAACTCTAAACTGGTCTGGTGCTCTACTTCGCCCATTTTCTTGCGCAAACTAACACTAACTTACCCATTTTATTACCCTAACTTGTCCACTAACTTAGGTCTACTATTTTGGATAGAATTCCTTTATATGTGAGCAGACAAGTTGCCAATGTGTCTATCGGGAACATGTGTTATCACACTGACCAACATGACGCTACCAGATCTTGTTCTGCAATCGTATATTCAGTGGTGGCACGGTGGCAGAACATCCAAAATTCCTTATATAAAGGGCTTAATTATATTTTATATAGTTGCATTAATTTGTCTAATTTAATGTCTCCTTTTTTCAGCTAATCCTCAGCGGCACGATCCAGGTACTTCCCAAGCACATCTCACGTATGTTAACATATTTAATGCAAAACTGAAAAAAAAGCTTAATCATGAATCAGTCTTACTTGCATCTATGTATATTCCAGTTAAAAAATGAGAAGACGCCAGAGGCTACATTTTGGGCAGACATTGGGATGCGCACGCATATATTTGCATGCATAATTAAACGTTTCATTTTTTATAAATGATGATATCTGCGGATGATGTCATGGACATGACATGCCTAGCATCCGGAAGACAGAAGGTTTGAACTATTTAGGGAAAATCTAGTTTCAAATGACTTTCCATTTTTTGACTTCAATTTGTTTTATTACCAGTCATTACATAGAAGTATCAAAATGCAAAGTAGAAGCTAAAAATTCTAATGAAATCGAATTATACCACACACAATTAAAATTAGCATTCAATTTTACACTATTATTAAAATGTGCTCACTTATGAAAATTTTCCACAAAAAGGCGAGGTTTAAAAATCAATACGATATCAATAAATTGTATGGCGAATTTCCTTTGAGTAGTTAGTCACGGTATATAAAAAAATATAGTATTATAAAATTGTGTCCTTTGTGTTGTACCTCCTGAACTATTAAGATAATTAAAACAATATAGGTATTATGCGAATAGTCCCATCCTCAATAGAAGATTTTTCTCAATCCAGCTATTGACTGATTTGTGATCATCTTGTATATATGTAACGTTGTTTCAAATCAAACTGTTGTTGACTTCCATTACAATCTCTAACTCTCCAATATTTTTATCTTACTGAGGTCCATTCTGTGTGTATTAATGTGAGTGTGTTGTCTGTATCCTTCTTATAATGCTCTTCTTTTATTATATGTCCACCGCAACTTGATTCACCTTTTACATACATCGTATTTAAAGTGTTTAAAATGTTATTTAAATATAATATTACATTTTCTGCTGCTTCCTCCTCTGTAAATTTTATTACAATCTTTACACGTTAGTCTACCGAGAACATTTCTAAGATTGTTAAGGAAGCTGGCTGCCATCTCGGTAGTCGCGTGGGTAGCATGCACGGCTGCGGCTGTCGAGACTCGGATCCTAAGTTCAGGAGGGGTACTGTTGGTTAGTTATAACGGTATTTTCGGGGTTTTATCGGGGTTCTCCCGTATCCACGATTTCATTCAACAAACATTCTCCGCACTCTTTCCTCCCCTGTCATTACATTTCATCTTCATGCATTCATTATCCGTTTATTAGGAGTCCGTAAATTAATCAGTTATCGAAGTAACGTGAATTTTACTGTTTGGGATTTGCTGATATTAAGTGGCAACTATAACAAAACTATTACAGTCATATTAATTTTGTGGGGACATCGTAAGAAGTCATTGCCCTAACAATAAATTGGCGAAACAATAATTTATCCTGTCAGTTA
Source organism: Diploptera punctata (assembly GCA_030220185.1). Classification (NCBI taxonomy): domain Eukaryota; kingdom Metazoa; phylum Arthropoda; class Insecta; order Blattodea; family Blaberidae; genus Diploptera; species Diploptera punctata. Next base: position 1,130,250 of record JASPKZ010006856.1, read on the forward strand.
TTTAAACGTTCCTAACTACAAAGAAAACAAGATCATGTAAAAATGTAAGATATTATTATACATTATTATGTAATTTGATACATATTAACTAATTTCTCTGATTTGTTTGCTATTGTTTTATCAACAGTAATCTAACCAGAGGTCGTTTTTCCGAGAAAAAAATCACAAGCGACGAAGTCGAGAGTGAGTTTGTCTAATGAAAAACTCAATCTCGCGTTGGATAATAATTATAATGTTTATATTTACCAAATGTGAGATTATGTATTCCGATCTTAATACCGGGTGATTTGTAAGCCGGCAGTATAGTTATAAATGGCATATATTTTCTGTTAAATCTCTTTGGGCTTGGAAATGTCAATAACGAATGTTTGTATGACAAATAACTATGAACAATAATGCTGATTCACTATACAACATTTAATAAACTTTGGAGAGCTACAGAACTTAGTTTATTTTTATTTTTCTAATTTTTGAAATTGTTTTCTTTTGGCTTCTGTTGCTCTACCATATCGTTCATACATTGCTGAATCGATATCCTTGTCAAAGGAGTTAATTTGCGGAAATATCTCTCATTATGAATTTTAAATGTGAGGTTATGTATTCCCATCTAACTTCCGGGCGGTTTCTAAGCCGGATGTACAGTTATAAATTGCATATCTTTAATGTTAAATGAATTTTGGCTTTGCACAAATCATTAACAGATGATTGCATGAGAAAAAGTTATTAACAATAATGCAGAATCATTACACAATGTTTAATAAATTTTTAGAGCAACAGAACGTTTTTTTTTTGTATTTTTTTTAAGTTTTATTCTTTTGGAATTTCTTGCTGTACCATATGGATAGTTTATTTTGGATCGATATCCTTAACTAAGCAGTTAATTTGCAGAGATATACATCATTACCAACAGGAAGAGGCACGGTTTTCGGTCTACGAGTCAAATAGTCTATATAAACGAATGTATGTCTGTTTGCCCTTAACAGACTTCTAACAGTTCAACCTATCTTCGTGAAAATTTGTTTATACAGTTTCAGATGCGGCGAGTGTTTAGTCGTTATCCATTATGTTCTAAAATCATTAGGTGTAAAAGTTCACCAGAAACGAAAATCTAAAATTCGCTCAAGCAATCGCAATTTCCTATGTTTCACAACAAATCTCGGAATATTGTATAAAATAAACGGAGGTATGTAGGCTATTATCAAAAAAATCAGCGAAATCAGCGGGGGTTTACCTGAAATTTGAAATTAAACATTTACTCTAGCAACATCCATGTTTGGTTTGTCGCGGTGTATACCATATAATTAATGAACCTTGAATATCTCATTTATTTAGTCGTAGCAGCGCACCCCAGTCATTTGCTAGTACTTAAAAACGAAAAAGTTCTGGAAGGGCTGGAAATTACCGAAAGTGGACCTGATCTCCTCTCCTTGTACAGCCTAAAAGTGCAAGAGATAATTCCAATTCTATGTAAATGTTTAGACAGACAAATGTGACACGTAGTATGAAAACGTAAATCAATAAATCATTAACCTGGCGATTTGATATCTATCAAATAATACATAGTAATTTAGTTTTAAGGATTCAGAAAAGTCAGATCCTGTTCAGGATGCATTTTTAATATCAATCAAGTAATTAAGCAGCAGGGAATATAATCTAACAAGTTTAATGAAGACACGGGCCAAGGAAGTCTACGAAATGTTATTAGTATTGTTTATGTTTAATATTTTCCGTTCTAATGTGGCTCCATGGCACAAGCGGTTAGATGATCGTCCCTCACTGCTGGGGTCTCGTGTTCGCGTCTTGACCACTTCATGTGGGTTTCGTATTTGACGGAACGGAATTTGGGCAAGTATTTGTAGGAATATTTCCTGTTTTTTTACTGGCACATACTTTATTCCACCATTTCTCCACATTCATCTCATTTCGTTTTATTTAATCCATCTGCCCCTGTGACGGTGCGTCCGGAATGATCGGTTGGCATCTTGTTTTCAATCATTTCCAATGCAACGGGTTTCATCGCATCTCATCCCTTGACCCGGCCCTGAGTCACTCACGTGTTCAAGACTTTCTTTTAGTAAACTACTATTTTAAGTAGGAATTCAATAGTGAAAGAGAATTAAATTGCCAGGAAACAACCAATTACAAATATGAACAATGTGCACAAACAAATTAACATACTATTATGCATTACACTGCCTCTGGTCGTCCCAACTTCTCTCAAAAAACGTTAAACCTGTAAGGTAATATATAAAATTGTTATTCTCACAGTTATATTATATGGATACGAAAAATGGACTGTTAGTTTAACGGAGGACAAAATATTACGAGTATTTTAGAATAAAGTTCCTAGGAAAAGAATTGGACTAATGGAATAGACTGCATACATGATCTTTATAGGGAATCAGGTATAATAACAACAGTTAGGTCTCGTAGAATGCGATGGGCATTACTTGTGACACGAATGGGGAATGAATGAGAGAGGAGCACGGAAGTTTCTTGTAGGAAAACCAGAGGGTAAACGCCCAGTTGATAGACCAAGGATGAGGTAGGAGAATAACATTAACCATGACTTGAGGGAAAAGGCGACGGTTGGAAAACAGTTCAGGATAAATATGTATGGAGAGTTTATCTCAGCGCGGAAATAAACATTACATTCATAATGATTAAACAAATTTGTAATCTTATAACTTCAATTTCAGGGTTGTAGATCTTACACAACTGAAGCAGGAAGATCTTGGACCCATCCGTGGGACTCTTGGACCCAGCCATGGGACTCTTGGACATTCAGAGCTCGAGAGGTCGCCTAGTACATTGAGCTCATAGATATTCCGGCCCTCTGAGGTAGTCGTGGAAGCAAACAAATAAGACTAAAATTCTGCGACTGCAAAAAAAAAAAAGTATATAGTTTTCTTAAGTACAAAATTTTAGTTAACAAGAAGGAATTTTAATACATAAACGTAACATAGTTGATTAACAATATTTTTTACATGGTGTTAGGTTTTCTAAAAAAATATTTCCTTAAAAAGTAACGCTTAAACACACAATGTACTAATATTATAATTTGTACACAAATAATGTTTATGGTATCAATAAAATGATCTTCTTTTATTAATATATTTCTTATTTTTTCCTTGTTTACATACGATTATTCTACAAAGGTTTTATAAAAAAGGCAATGCTTAGGCCTATTTATATATTGATTTAGGCTTTCAGGGCCGGAGTTAGTATGATGATTTGAAGAAGATTTTTGAGTCTCAAGATAACCCTTGATGATGCTGGACGTAGTGTCTGGCGAAACGTCGGGGATCTTCACCTCAAGCCCACGACCAATAGACCGGAAATCTCTTCAAGATTGTATTCATACTGTTCAACTGTCTTCTCTGTCTAAAAATTTAAAGATTAATTATACAGAGGAAGAATCTCACCTAAGACACACAGAAAATAAACTGCAGAAGAGGAATCCCAACTTTTGTCGAAAATATTAAACTAAAAAAAAAATGTTCTTCTTTCCAATGCCAGTTCGTCATTTGGACATTTATGTGTTCCCTCGGGGCATTAACGTATTGCAACCAACTTCTGAGGTTGAAATACCTGTCACCATGATATTATGGGTGATTAAGATGGTAATGATGTGCCAGGAGAGGCCTTAATCCTAAGCTTAATCCAATGGGGTGAATACCGCTGGTATCGAGGTAGCGTGCTTTGTCGCGCAGCTTGCATGTTTTTGATCCCCGGTCGGGACAAGTTTTCTGCATGAGGTTTTTTCGGGAGTTCTCCTCACCTTTAAAACAAATGTCAGGAACATTAAAGGTCTAAATGGTCCCCGAAAATCATACTCCAAACATAAAAAAATATGTTCTTGCAGTTATACGGATCCGAAAAAATAAAAATTTCGAATATTCAAGAATAAAATTCTTAGAAATGATTTTGGGCCGAAGAGAGATGGCCAGATGACTGGAAAAAACTACACAACAGTGAACCACTTTTACTTTAAGGGATGAAAAATGATTAGATGTATTTGACGATAAAGTTCTTAGTAAAAGTGTTTGACCGAAGAGAGACGGAGAGGCGACTGGAGAAGACTACTTGATATTTATAGGAAACAAACATAATAAGAATAGTTAGGCTAAGTCTCGTAGCCATGTATCACCAGTGGAGAATAAAAGAGGAGATGTAAACTTCTAAACGAAAAGCACAGAGTAGCGCTCTATATGGGACGGGAGAACAATATTAACCATGATTTTAGGGAGATGAATTAAACAGAGAATGACTGGAAAATATCAGCTCAGAATAGCGATCTGTAGTGTGCTTATGTCCGGCGCAACCACAAATCTCAGGGTTCGACAGTTTTTAATAGGGAATATTTATCAACTACCGATAATTATTTTGTCAAATCAGTCTATTGGCTTCAGAAACATAGTAAATTCATTAAGGCATTGGATTATGGACATGTATTTATGTGAAGGAACTAACTGTGGACGACCCAATTGCTTAATTATTACAAACCTAGTATTGAAGGCACTTATTTAGGTACAAAATTAGACAATTTAGGCGATAACACAGTGAAAATTAAAAATAGCATCGCACAAACAATACAAGCAATATAGTATATTGCGATACGAGTGCGATAAACACATGATACGGAATAGAGGAAAAGTTTAAAAAAAGAGGCGCTTGAGCCGAGTTTTTTTTTTTTAATTTGCGAGATTCCGTTATGTGTTTATCACATGGGTATTGCATACTATGTTTTGCACTTTCTGTATTTATTTTAGGAAATAAGACAATAGCTAATATATTAATCTATACATCAATACGTGAAGAAAAAATGTTGGATCCGTTTTTAAGCACATTGCACGCACGGAGGACTGTGATATATAGCATAATTAAAGTTCATACAGGGAAGAAGTGCAGAAAAATAAAATGTATGTGTAACATGTGTTACAAATAAATTAAAGTAAACAAAATAAAATAAATTATCGCTAAGGAATTTGTGTGTATTGCTCATTCATTTGTTTACGTTCATACTGAAAGTGTACTGTTGTAAAAAGAAAATTGCCAGCTGCAATTTGAATTGATTTACTCTCGCGTATTTATTATTAGAGATTTATTATTAGTGGTCTAAAAAAGTGAGTACATTTAATTATTTAAATTTAAATTAAACCCTGTCTAATCTTGGTTTCAGTAATTACATTACTTATATATATTTTTTATATTTAGACATTCGCACCAACTTCCATTATGCCTCGACATGGAACATGTTTGACGGGTTGGAGTGAGAGACATCGAAAAAGGAATATTTATATTCCCATACACATAATAATAGGCCAAATGCAAATTTAAACAGTATAAATGATATACAAATGTCAAATGACGCGTTATCGGTTTTTAATATGGCTTAGCCAAGCTGTACCACACATTTATTATCGTTCGTATTTTCAAAATATATCGCAAATGAATGCATAATGACGTATTTGTGACATACGTAAAAATGTAATGAATTATGGTCGAATTTCGACCGCTGGGCGACCACTAGTAAATACTAATTGGAGATAAACGTTAGATTTCAGAAGGTGAATCGGATATATGTGTTGCTATGGAGAAATAACAAGTGTTGTTGGTCATGTCGCCATCTTATATTTGTTAAAACTGTAAAATCAATTTGATTTGGGATTTATTTCTGATTATTGAGACAGTTTTAGACGATGTGTGCAGTGATGATGAAATAGAAGAGGCGTGGAAAGCTGGATGTAATGAATTGATACCGAGATTAATACAAATTGCAGTATCGCAATTAATATTTGAAAATAAATGTTTTTACTTACCGCACTAGTGCTTTTGGTCATTTTTAAAGTATTGAGATTTATTTTGTTTTTTAGTAACCAAGATTACTTCAAGGGATGCTATAAAAATTGTTTTATCCCCAAACCCTACTTCCTTGCAGGGAGTCCATTTCAATGCTCAAAGTATAACTGCACATATAGATGAAATCAGAACAATTTTATTCTCTTTAAATATCCATGCTCTTCTTGTATCTGAAACGTGGCTAAATCCCAAAATCCCACCATTACCTCTTCTTTAATTAACATGGATGGTTATAGTTTTCTTAGACACGATCGTGTTTACAGTCACGTGGGTGGCATTGGAGCCTTCGTTAGAACGGACCTTAGTCCTAAAATTGTGTATTTATCTAATAACGAACCATCTGCTGAAATTATGTTTATAGAAATATTAGTCAGTTTAAAAAAATGTCTTCTCGGTGTAGTATACCAACCTTCTAAAATAAAAGCAATAGCTGAAATAGAATCCACTTTACAAAACGCGCGAATACAATATGAACACGTTATCATTATGGGCGACTTTAATATAAATATACTAGACACTGATAACAGGCATACACAACAACTGATGGCTACGTTCCAGGCTTGTGATATGACTCTCCTACCCCAACAGCCTACACATCACACTCATCACTCTGAGACGTTACTTGACTTATTGCAACTAATAATCCAGACAGAGTACATACACATGGGCAACTGCCAGCCCCGGGAATATCAGCACATGATATTATAATCTCAGCATATTCGCTGCAGTGTCCTAAACCGATTCGAAAGACTATTAGGTTTTTTTTACTTAAAACATATAGATAATGCAGCCTTAATTGAAGAAGCTATGCAGATGCCGTGGCATTCAATATGGACGCTGCATTCTGTAGACGAAAAATTTGAGGCACCAAATGACCTTATACAACAATTATACAACAGACACGCCCCACTAAAAACTAAACTCATAAACGACGCCCTGCACACTAGATGACTTTTTCAATTCGTAACTTGATGGCTGATAGAGACGCAGCACATAGGAAATACAGACTCGACAAAACAGACACAAATCTTAATAAATATAAACAGTTACGTAACAAGACAAATCAATCTATCAGAAACCCCAAACTTAGACATTTATACAGCTTAACAGATACGAATACTTCAGAAATTTGGTAAAACTTTAATAGAATGGGAATTGGGAGGTACGACATTCAGATAGATAAACTACACACTCCACACAAACCACTATATGTTCCTATAATATAGGTGTAATTATTATAATATCTATAAAGGTTCCGGTTGGCTTCAAATTTCTTGCAAAGTTTTATCTTTAAGGGGGGTAGAATTTAAGTTGGAATATATCTCCTCATCCGTAATTTTGTTGCCAAAGGTACGCAGAAAATGCTTCTTTTCTTGTTAAAAGCTTCTTTTGCCATTGCTATCCTCTACTTCACTTCTTCACCGCAGTTCATGTTACTACTAATAGTTCAACCCAAGTATTTAATGCTCTCCACTGCTCATTGGTCTCATCTTTAATCCTCATGTTTATCTTCCTTGGTTTTCTTCCTATAATCATGGCATTCGTCTTATTTATATTTATCTTCATTCCATAATCTTCTCACTTCTCATTTAGCTCCATCAGCATTTCCCTCATTGTCATTGAATCTTCTGCTAGCAACGCCACATCATCAAATCTTATGCATTTAATTCTTCTTCCTCCCATGTTTACGCATCCCGAATTCATGAAGCAGTTCTTCATTAGGTCTTCCAGGTAGATGTTCAAAAAAGTAGGTGCAAGAGGACATCCTTGTTCTACTTCCCTTCAAATTTCTTTTCCTTCTGATATTTCTTCACCTATCTTCACTTTTATTTGCTGTTTCATATAAAAATCACTCATGAGCGTCCTCTTCTTCCAGTTAACGCTAATTTTCTTCAAGATCCTCGTGAATTGATTCAAATTCACTGTGACAAAGGCCTTTTCCAGTCAACAAATACTGCATAAACTTCTTTATCTCTTTCTATATATCTTTCTCCTATTGTTCGTATCAATCCAATTGCATCTATCCTTCTCTTTCCCTTCCTGAAGCCAAACTGTTCTTCTTGCAATTGGCTTTACATCGTAGAACGTAAATGTCGATTCAATATTCGCGGGAGAATCCATGCAGGTTTAAATCACCACTGGAATAAAACATTCTAAATTCATCACTCACTATGATATTCCCATCACATCCACTCTGTTTCTTCTCATTTCTTCCTTAAAATATTCCAGCTTCCCGGCTTGCAGAGGAGTTCTCATATTCCAGGCTTCATTTGTTCTGTTCGTTTGATAGTATGATATCTCCTTCCGCAGTGTCACCTTTCAGACATCTGAATGGGAGGATAATATACGTCCGGAGTCTTTTACCGTGGAAAGACTCATCATGCCATGTTTGCAGTTTTAATAGGTATGTATAGATGTGGTAGCTTCCAATTTCTTTCCACACCCCACTCTCTCTCTCTCTCTCTCTCTCTCTCTCTCTCTCTCTCTCTCTTGAATCTTAAAATATCATAAGAAGGTTCCGATGTGCCCCAACCTGAAGGTGAGGAGAATGGATTTGGCTAATTTAGACTTCACCGAAATTCACCCCAGAGGTTGAATATCAGTTCTATCACGGTTTTTGATCAGATCAAAGATCTGTAACTATTTTAGATGCATAAAAGTGCAATTTTAATGCCTAAAGTACGAGTTCGACTATTTTAGAGAGGCGTTTAGATTAATTAAACATCCCTTTACTCATTGAAAATAAGGCCACAATTAATTAAAAATCGTTACATGTTAAATAATTTTGTTACGTTCTATCACGACAAAGGTGCAGGAAATGCCCAATCACCACTCTATATCAAATTGATAATATGAATGTATAGTGTAAGAAGTACCCGAAGCTTATCAAATGGCTAATTGTAAGGTGCAGATTTTATTCACTGACCTTGAAATCTATTATTAGACAACAGTAGCAAACCAGTTAACATTGAAACATGACAAAATTTCCATATTAAACAACTTTCACAATTAACATAGAAATCACATGTTAAAGATGTTCTTAATGTATGCTGAAAATGTAATAATTACTTATATATATATGACTGTATTGCAAAAATCGACTTTTAATTTCGGATTTCAGCTAAACCCACACTTATAATGGCCGCATTTCGCTGATTTTTAGATTATATCTGCCTGGGTTAATTTTAACAGGATATACTGAGATTCGTTGTGAAACATCGCTAATTGACACCGGTAGTTGCCGATATTTATTTTTTTTTATTTCAGATGAACTGCTACACCTAAGGGTTTAAGAACATAAATATAGTGGCAACACAACCTCTGATTTAGATGCAATTAAGTCATTCAGAAAGAAGCAAACATTCCCTTTAATCTCTAACTATATTCCTTGCTACTCTGCGCCTTCATCTGAAAACATGTATGTAAACATTTTGAACTCAATCGACAGATTACTTTTCAAGTTTAGCGAGCATAATCATACACAGCCTGCGTACATTTGTGCTATTTGGTAACTTAACTCGGTGTATATCATTAAAAAATAGTTATTATCCAAAATTCAATGAAATCCGAACATTAGAGGCGATGATTTATATGAAAGCCAAAAATTAAAAATGGCTCTAGCAGCTGACTTATTGATTTTCTCGCAAATAAACTGGGCAACGCTGTATACGATTAATCAATTAACTGATGACAGTAAAGGAATAAACCATCATAGCAAAACAGAAAGTTTGGTCCTTGCTTCTCAGTATCTACTCTTCAGCGTAGAAGTTCTTGACAAGAAGTCTCTATGTCCATCTCTATTACCCATTCGTGTCACTTGTTCTGCCCATTGCAGACTTCGAGACTTGACATGTTTATGCTATATCTAGTTTTTTTAATATTTACTCAAGCTGGGAGGACAGACTGCCCTTATCGTCACGACCTCAAAGATCTATTGGGCTATTCCAGTATTATGAATATGAGTGGAATGAAAGTTTGATGTAAGGTATTATAAAAATTGTTTCATATTTCAGATCCGATACACCAGGTTCTACTCACATAACTCATACCGACATTTTTTTTGAATTGTGCCCATGGCCGCGAATATAGACTACAAACCTCAGGTTGACCCCTTTTGCTTTCTTTTCTTTTTTTATTCCTCAGGTTCGGAGTCATCAGGAAAATACCAGGTACCCTCTACTGTACCTCATATTTTCAACGCTTGTTTATTCCCAAATAAACTATTTTTCCTAACTTGAAATGAGATGAAGGGAGACATGAAATGATATGAAATAAGCCTACCTAAATTAGATTGGTCAGTAACGGAGCACTCATGTCTCCATGAGAATCATATGGGTTAGGTCCTATATACATACATAGATACACACGTACATAATACTAAATCTTCTAATGATATATTAAGCTCTAAAACACATGTGTATTATTGGATATCTTAAACTATTCAGTCTGAATAATTTATAAACAACTGCTGAAAATCACCATATAGGTATACTTTCCTCAGGAACTACTAGGGGTAGATATAAAATTTTCAAATACTTTGCTCATTATATGGTGAAGTTTCTGTATTAGAATCGGTAAAACTGTCCTTAAAAATCAACAGTTCCATAAATAGTTATTATGAAAAATAAATATATTTTCGAATTTAAAACTATCCTAACCCTCAATCAAAATGTGAGAGTTACAAAAAATGAAATTACTAGGGCCATTTCTATTCATAATAACTATTTTTTTTCAAATGCCCCAGGTTGTCGATCGACATTACTAATGTTCTCTCCTGGCATGGCGTACATGGAACCCACATCTGAGGTAGGGGCGCCTGGATGGCGGGGTTACGTTGCCCCGATGACATGATGGGTGATGATGATAATGGTGCGCCAAGAGAGTCCCTAATCCTAAGCTTAATCTAAGATGAATATCAATGATGATGATTACGATGGCCATACGGTTTCGGGGACCGTTTGGGCCTTAAAAGTTTTCCTGACATTTGTCTTACTGGTGAGAAAAAACCTCGATAAAAACCTCACCCAGAAAAACTGTCCCAACCGGGGATCGAACCCGGGCCCACTGCGCTACGAGGCAGCACGCTACGTCGAGACCACAGCGGTGGACTATACTGTATATATTCAAAATTATTACCTCTGTATAGAACATAGGCTCAACTCTGGAAAAGCAAGCTACTATGCACTACAGTGTCTCTTGTCATTCCGATTTCTTTAAAAATATTAACCCTTAAATTGGCGTAATAACTATTTGTAACTAAAAGTTCACCTTCTTTTTTTATAAAAAAGATAAAACTAAAGCTCAATATAGGTATCCGATTAAAAAACTTTAATTTTTTTTTTAGTAATTCAAGTAATATTTTAAACGGCTTAAGATATCTAAACAAATGCTATAATTATTGTAAAGGTTCCATAATTAATATAACGAATTTTAATAAAGTCAGGTAATTAGAATTATAGATACTCCATTCCGTTTATGCAATTTAACCAGACACCTTAATGTGCCCCACGCCCCGGGTCTTAGAGTGGCACGACCTGTAAGAAGAGAGATTTTACCTGTGGATCAAAAACACACGTTATTGACCATTCAAGGACGTGAAGGGCCTCCGCGAATGAGTAATCAGCTGAATATCAGGGCCTCCTCCGATACAACACAACATTAAGACGAAAACCACCGAACACACACACATTCATACTAAACACAACGAATACCATGATTATTATGGTGGCCAGAAGAAGTTTGGCGGAGACCATTTAGGCCTTAAAGTTTCCCGATATTTGTCTTATAGGCGAGGAAAACCCCCGAAATATTCGTCACCCAGGAAACTTGTCTCAATCGGGGATCGAACCCGAACGCGCTACATACGAGGCAGCGAAGCTATCCAAAGAACACAGCGCAGAGCTGGAATCAAGTATATATGTAACCAACTAATCCACTAGCACTATCGAACCCGTAGGTTTATGGCCGCGCGTACATACATCCTTATCTTTTTTTTAATACACAAGTTATCTTCTTGGTGATATAATATTAAAATATATATGTAGTCAATATGCCCATTTCACCAATTAATGTTTTAAAATGGTCAACAAGTTTCTACAGCCAAGCTGTCATTCTCAAGACCAGATATTGACTGTTTTTTTTTTTTCAAATTTTAAGCCTTTATTTAACAACTGCAATTCTTGGTCATTAAAAGTTTGTGAAGAGAGATTCTCCACAATATTGACCCTATCGGAGCATACCCCGGATCCCCTCCCGTGATTAAGAAGTTTTTTCAATTTGATCTGTTGGGAAGAACGTTTTTTCTGAACCTTAAAATTGATAGATCGAAACATATTTCTTTGAAATTCACACCAATCTAAAAATTCAAGTTCATTAAGATGTGCTGTTAATATTTTCCACAGTTTATAAGATTGAATTTCCAATCTGCTCCTCTTAGAATAAAGGTATTTAATTTCCGAATCTAGCCACTTTTGTTTAGTAAATTTGGTTATTCTCTCTCTATCTCTACAATTTTTGACACATTACCTGAATGAACTTTGGAAAAACTGATTCTTTTTTCAATTCTTCAAAAAGGCAATGTCCAAACCAATGAAACTTATTTTCATACTTATTTTATGGTATAAATTGTGATCAGGTTTCCTAGTCATCATATTGAAATCAGTCTAATAAATCACAATATCGGTAGCGATAAGACTTACAAGCACAATGTGGTTATAAGCTGAACATAAAGAAACCCAAGAGTAGAATACCAAAGTGTGGTTTAGTTTTGAAGTTGAAGAAATTCGTAGTCGTTCAAAAGTCGAATTGTATCGTGGCAGAATTAAAACAGGCAAGGTGATATATTTGCTGAAGATTTATAAATCCGCTGTGTAGATGATTAATTGAAGTTAATAAAATCGTAGATTCTTCCACTGATGAAATACAACACTGAATTACACACCTAAAATTCACAAGCAGGGTCCGGTGCACAAATCCGACTGATAACAATATGTCAAAACATCAAATACTCATAGCTATATTATTTGTCAATAGTCAATAAAGATCGAATTGACCTGGATGTCCAATGTATTTAATACACAAGTGATCTTCTTGGTGATATAATATTAAAATATATATGTAGTCAATATGCCCATTTCACCAATTAATGTTTTAAAATGGTCAACAAGTTTCTACAGCCAAGCTGTCATTCTCAAGACCAGATATTGACTCAGTCAATATCTGGTCTTGAGAATGACAGCTTGGCTGTAGAAACTTGTTGACCATTTTAAAACATTAATTGGTGAAATGGGCATATTGACTACATATATATTTTAATCCTTATCTTTAGCTAATGTTTTTCAATCATCCCCTGTATAATATACTTCCCTCAAATCATGGTTAATGTCAATCTCTCACCTCACTCTAGGTCTACCAAATGGGCGTTTTCCCCTGATTTTCCTTATATAATTATATTAATTTCAGTTTACTTTACACTCTTTTAAAAAACCGCCTCCTTTTAATAACATTTCATGATAAAAACTAGTAGAGGTACCAATAAGGTATATTTTCTTAACAATTCTACTTACTCTTTCCCACATATCACAATATAGTTTGTAATTATTTTGGAAGACATGCTCATGTTAAGTTTATGCTTCCGAAAGCAGAATATAAAAAAAGTCTGCTTCTTTTTATTATGTATTCGCTTGGGAGAGTCTTAAATGCGCATCAAAGTGTACATAAGGTGACCTTGTAACTGGGGAGTAAACAGGATGACCTTTCTGAAACCTGACATTTTTATACCAGGTGTAAAAGCAAAGCTAATCATTGTTTCTCCAGCATCCACAACATGAACAAGTCTGCTTACATTTTGGTGTTCTGCCTTGTTTTCGGGCTCCTTATCACTGCTGAGGGTATGTATAATAAGTACTACTTCATGGCTAAGACAGCAATTTGTATCTATTTCCCCATCTTTAATTTAATACATTAATATTAGTATCGAATAAATATTATTACGGTAATCATTTTTAATTAAAAAATCGTTCAAATTAAACGAAATATATAAGAAATTGGAGGACAATTTTATTCAAAAATAAATATTGTACACAGAATTGACACCCGAATGAGCAAGTGCTCGTGCTCGGCTGCAGTTCAGTAACAGAAACAATACATGTAGAAAAAAAAAATATAACATTAAAGGAGGAGGAAAAACAATATATATATAAATTTAGGAGCCAGTTTTTAATACATAAAATAAATTCTGGATCATAAAAATTAAGAAATAATATAAAGCGAAATAAAACAGAAAAACGGTATAGAATAGTTTAATACTAGATTGAAGAAGTTAATTAAAAACATTCGGAAATTGTATAAATTCAGATTTTTTGTAAATATTCTATATTTCCCTCTTCTATTGCTGAAAATAGATAGGCCTATATGGTATCTAAAGCAGGTTCATATTGTAGTCTCTATCTTTGGAAGTAATTTATGCTATGTTTTTCGTATCAAATTATTTAGCTCAGATTGATAGTATTCCAGGATCATGATCGGATGGTCCTGATTTCAATTCACGGAGCCGTTCTACACAATTTGCTTAATGTAATCTTCGTATCACATGTCCTAATGTTGAAATGTAATTTTAATATCAATTATACTACTACAATAGGCCTAATTCATCTGAAATTAAATTCAATGTGGATATGAATACCATCCATTCTAATCCTTAGAGCAACATGCCTAATGGTCTTACCCTACTAGTCTCTACTGCCCTCTCATTCTCATTTTCTTATATAGTGGATAATTATTCTGTCACTACAAGTATGACATGCGGTTAGAATGTTAGCTATATTACGTGATTTTCTCAGCATGTCAATTAGTATATCAAATACATAAACCTACATAAGGTAGAAATTCATAGACTACTAGCATGCACAACAGTAAGTTAACCCTGGAGTAAGGTAAACCCTCTACTCATGTACGGCCCGTAGATGAAGAGCATGTACGGTATTAAGTTATTGGTCTGTGAAAAACACGGCCAGGCTTGTCGTATCATATACGGAATAGATTAAATTTAATGAAACGAAATGGATGAGCATTTTAGAATAAGTCCTATGGAAATATTTTGGACAGAAAGAGACGAACGATAGGTGAATTAAGTAAACTACGTAATACTGAACTTCGTGAGCTTTATGAGAAACCAGATGTAATAAAAGCAAGTTTCAAGTCTTCTAGATTCAAATGTGAAGGATATGTGGCACGACCGGGAAATGAAAAAGGTGCAGGAAAATGTATTTTAAAAAATCATAGTGGTATCGTCCAGTAAATAGTCCAAGAATTAGACGGGGGACTAACATTAAAAATGATTTAAGGAAGGTAGGTATCTGTAGGATCTGCCATGCAGGACAGGTCAAAGGGTAGGTGTCAGACAAAGAAAGATACCCTAGTCCTCAGGGTTAGAGGTTGGGCGTGGTTCCACAACCTTACCTCTGAAAAAAAAATATTACGTTGAGAATCCCCATAGTGTACAAGCCGGACGGAACTATCTAGGAGGACCTATCAACAAAAAGGAAATAAGGCGGAGAAGAGAGAAGAGGCACATAGCAGGGGCGGCCAAGGTTTAAAAATACGTCAGAAAATAATCTGTTGATAAGTAACGAGTTAACTATATTTACCCTAAATAAAAATATATTAACTAAGCTGTCTTGAACAAAATGTACTCTAGGCCCTATAGATCTGAACCTACTATTTTGGAGGAAGAAATATGCTCAGAAATGTATATTGAATTAAAATGTTTGGACGAATATTCCTGAAACCTAACGGACACATCTTATCGTCGAAAAAACTAGTGGTAATACTAAATTATAACTCACAATAAAAATATGTTTTATTTTGTTTACAATCTCTATCATTATTATAATATTGTAAACAGACTTACTTAATACCTTTGTCCAATTATCACATATACAGAGTGGAGTATACATTTACTGACTAATGTTAACTGGTTGAACTGAGATTTTAATTAAATATGCTTGTGTTCTATTTTTAGAAACGTTTATTACAGGGATCCTAGTATCCTAGTAATCCCGCCTTATATCATAGATCGGTAAAATAAATTATACAAAACACCTATTCTCCCGGTTATATGGATATGAAACTCTTAATATAAGGAAGTAGAAAATATTATACAAGTACTTGAAAATACAGTTCTTAGGAAAAAATTTTGACCAAAGAGAGATAACAAACAAGTGAATGGAGAAGTCTTCGTAATAATGAGCTGCATTATCTTTATGAAAACTAGTTGTAATAAGAACAATTAAGTCTCGCAACAGCAATGTGTACGTCTGGGCATGAGGCAAAACGGGGAATGAAAGAAAGGCGTGGAAACGTCTTGTAGGAAAACTTATTAGATAGGCCAAGAATGAAGTGGGAGAATAACATTAACCATGACTTAATTTTACAGGAGATGATTAAAATATATTTGCTCATGATAGGGATGATGCAGATCGTATGTCCGTAATATAATGAATCTTCGAGTTCGATAGTGTCAGTGAGTTAATACGTAAGTTGCGTATTATATGACGCCTTAAAAATAAAAAAAATATATATATATATATATATATATACACAAACCAAAACTATCGTTTTACTGAAAAATGTATAAATTAGGAACGTCGAATATACGGTACTATATGCTGCCTATCTACACCTATCATCTTTTGATAAAACTGAAAATTGTCATTATTGGTACACGTGCCTTTTGTTTTTATACGAGATAAATTATAAATATACTTTCAACACTGGAAGTAAATTAAAGATTTTTATTATAAAATACGTGGATTCTATACGAGCATGGCAGCAACATAATTTCAAATAAAAAAACGGAAAACACAATTTATTGTTGCAGTATGTGAATAATTATCTATATATATATATATATATATATATATATATATAATTACTCACATACTGCAAAAATAAATAATGTTTTCCGTTTTTTTATTTGAAAATATGTTGTCATGGAATCCATGCATTTGTTATTAAAAATTAACATATATATAGTCCACCGCTGTGGTCTCGACGAGGTGTACTGCCTTGTCACGCAGCGGGCCTGGGTTCGATCCCCGGTCGGGGCAGTTTTTCTGGGTGAGGTTTTTATCGGGGTTTTTCCTCACCTGTAAGACAAATGTCAGGAATACTTCAAGGTCCAAACGGTCCCCGAAATCATATGATCATCATCATCAATATCATCACAATCATCATCCTTCACCGGTGTGGAAAACAACAGGAAGCTACCACATTTAAAGTTCACTAGTAAAAGCTGCAAAACATAGCATGGAAACACTAGGATTGCAGTGAAAGACCTGCCCTCGGGCAGAATTACTATGGATGGAGATATATATAAATATTGATTTTTCCCCAAAAATGTTAAAAATGACTTACAATAAAGTGAGAAGTAGAGCTCAAAGTAACCTAAAATCAGAATCTTTCCTATTTAAAATGTGTACTAGTCATTGCTGAGACAGTGTAGCCAACTGATCACTAAAACCTGCTAACAAACAAATGAACTCTAAACTGGTGTGGTGTTTTACTTCACATATTTTCTCGCCCTATCTTGCCCAAACTACCACTAACATACCCATTTTATTACCGTAACTTGTCCACTAATGTAGGGCGACTATTCTGGATAGAATTCCTTTATATGTGAGCAGACAAGTTGCCAATGTGTCTAGCGGGAACATGTGTTATCACATTGACCACATGACGCTAGCAGATCTTGTTCTGTAATCGAATATTCAGTTGTGGCACGGTGGCAGAATATCCAAATTGCTTATATAAAGGGCTTAATTATATTTATAAAGATGACATAAATTGTCTAATTTAATGTCTTCTTTTTTTCAGCTAATCCTCAGCGGAACGATTCAGATACTGACAAACCAAATCTCAAGTATGTTAACATATTTAATGCAAAACTGTAAAAAAGCTTAATTATGAATCAGTCTTACTTGCATCTATGTATATTCGAGTTAAAAAATGGGAAGACGCCAGAGGCGACATTTTCGGCAGACATTGGGATGCGGATGAATATATTTCCATACAAAATTACACGTATAATTTTTTATAAATAATTATATCTGCGGATGACGTCATGGACATGCCATGCCTGGCATCCGGAAGACAGAAGGTTTGAACTATTTAGGGAAAATCTAGTTTCAAATGACTTCCCATTTTTTGACTTCAATTTGTTTTATTACCAATTTTATTACCAGTATTAGAAGTATCAAAATGCAAAGTAGAAGCTAGAAATTCTAATGAAAGAAATTATACCACG
The DNA here is from genome assembly GCA_030220185.1 of Diploptera punctata. Taxonomy (NCBI): domain Eukaryota; kingdom Metazoa; phylum Arthropoda; class Insecta; order Blattodea; family Blaberidae; genus Diploptera; species Diploptera punctata. The sequence goes on from JASPKZ010006856.1 coordinate 1,148,416, forward strand.
AACATTCAATTTTACACTGTTATTATAATTTGCTCACTTATGAAAATTTTCCACAAAAACTCGAGGTTTAAATATCAATACGATATCAATAAATTGTTTGGTAAACTTCCTTTGAGTAGTTAATCACAGTATATAAAAAAATATAATATTATACAATTGTGTCCTTTGTGTTGAACTCTACAAATAATAAACTCTACAAATAATAAAAACAGTATAGGTATTACACCAAAACAGTCCCATCCTCAATAGAGGATTTTTCGCTAATCCAGATACTGATTGATTTGTGACCATCTTGTGCATAGGGTTGTAACGTTGTTTGAAATCAAACTGTTGTTGTTCTTCCAATATATCTCTAAATCTTCGAATATGTTTATATTATCTGAGTTCCATTCTCTGTGTATTAATGTGAGGGTGTTGTCTATACCCTTCGTATAATGCTCTTCTCTTATCATATGTTTACCGTAACTTGATTCGCCTTTTACTTGCATGGTATTTAAAGTCTTTGAAATATTCTTTAAATATAATATTACATTTTCTGTTGCTTCCTCCCCTGCAAATTTTATTACAATCTTTACACGTTAGTCTACCGAGAAAATTTCTAAGATTGTTAAAGAAGCTCGCTGCCATGTCGGTAGACGCGTGGGTAGCACGCACGGCTGCGGCTGTCAAGACTCGGATCTTAAGTAAGAATCCTGGCAGTTCTGGAGGTGTACTATTGGTTAGTTATAATGGTATTTTCGGGGTTTTATCGGCGTTCTCCCGTATCCAGGATTTCAATCAACGAATATTCTACGCACTCTTTCCTCCCCTGTCATGACATTTCATCTTCATGTATTCATTATTCGTTTATTAGGAGTCCATAAATTAATCAGTTATTGAAGTAACGTCGATTTTACCGTTTGAGATTTGCTGATAGTAAGTGCCAACTATAACAAAACTATTATAGTCATGTTCATTTTGTGCGGACACCGTGCCAAGTCATTGCCCTAACCATAAATTGGCGAAACAATAATTTATCCTGTCAGTTATTTAAACGTTTCTGACTACAAAGAAAACAAGATCATGTAAAAATGTAAGATATTATTATACATTATTATGTAATTTGATACAAATGTAACTAATTTCTCTAATTTTTTTCTATGGTTTTATCAACATTAATCTAACAAGAGGACGTTTTTCCGAACAAAAATCACGAGCGACGAAGTCGGGAGAGATTTTGTCTAATGAAAAACTCAATCTCGCGTTGGATAATAATTACAATATTTATATTTACCAAATATGAAAGTATGTATTCCGATCTTAATACCGGGCGATTTGTAAGCCGGCAGTGTAGTTATAAATAGTATATCTTTACTGTTAAATCTCTTAGGGCTTGGAAAAATCAATAACGAATAATTGTATTACAAATAAGAAATAACTATTAACAATAATGCTGAATCAGTCCCAACATTTAATAATCTTTTTAGAGGCACAGAACTTACTTTTTTTCTCTTTCTAATTTTTGAAATTGTTTTCTTTTGGCTTCAGTTGCTGTACCATATCGATCATACATTGCTGAATCGATATTCTTGTCAAAGGAGTTAATTTGCGGAAATATGTCTCAATATGAATTTTAAATGTGAGGTTATGTATTCCCATCTTACTTCCGGGCGGTTTCTAAGCCGGCCGTACAGATATAAATTGCATATCTTTACTGTTAAATCCATTTTGGCTTGGAAGAAATCATTAACATATGATTGTACGAGAAGAAACTATTAACAATAATGCAGAAACATTACACAATGTTTAATACATTTTTAGAGCAACAGACCTTTTTTTGGTAATTTTTTAAAGTTTTTTCTTTTGGAATTTCTTGCTGTACCATATCGATCGTTTATTTTTGTATCGATATCCTTAACTAAGCAGTTAATTTGCGGAGATATCTCTCATTACCAACAGGAAGAGGCACGATGTCTATGAGTCAAATAGTTTATATAAACGAATGTATGTTTGTTTGCTCTTAATAGACTTCTAACCGTTCAACATATCTTAGTGAAAATTTGTTTATACAGTGTTCAGATGGGACGAGTTTGTAGCCATTATCCATTATGTTCTAAAATCATTATGCGTAAATTTCATCTGAAACGAAAATCTAAACATCGCTCAAGCAATCTCAATTTTCTTTGTTTCACAACAAACCTCGGAATATCAAATTAAAAATAAACCGAGGTATGTAGGCTATTTTAAAAAAAATCAGCGAAATCAGTGGGGGTTTACCTGAAATTTGAAATTAAAAATTTACTCTAGCAACAGCCATGTTTGGTTTGTCGCGGTGTATATCATATAATTAATGAACCCTGAATAACTAATTTATTTAGGGGTAGCAGCGCACGCCGGTCATTTGCTAGTGCTTAAAACGAAAAAGTTCTGGAAGGGCTGGAAATTACCGAACCTGATCCCCTCTCCTTGTAGAGGCTAAAAGTGAAAGAGATAATTCCAATTCTATGTAAATGTTTAGACAGACAAATGTGACACGTGGTATGAAAATGTAAATTCATAACTCATTAACCTGGCGATTTTATATCTATCAAATAATACATAATAATTTAGTTTTAGGATTCAGAAGAGTCAGATCCTGTTCAATTTGCATTTTTATATCAATCAAATAATTGAGCAGCATAGAGAATATAATCTAACAAGTTTAATGAAGACACGGGCCAAGGAAGTCTATGGAATGTTATTAGTATTGTTTATGTTTAATATTTTCCGTTCTAAGATTGTTCCATGACACAAGCGGTTAGATGATCGTTCCTCACTGCTGGGGTCTCGTGTTCGCGTCTTGGCCACTTCATGTGGGATTCGTGGTTGACAGAACGGGATCTGGGCAAGTATTTTTCGGAATATTTTCCTGTTTTTTCTGCCACATACCTTATTCCATCACTTCTCCACATTCATCTCATTTCGTTGTATTTAATTCATCTGCCCCTGTGATGATGCGTCCGGAATGGTCGGACGGCATCTTGTTTTTAACAACTTTCAATGTACGGGGCTTCATCGTCTCTCATCTACAACCCGGCCCTGAGTCAGTCACGTGTTCAACACTTTTTTTTAGTATACTAGTATTTTAAGTAGGAATTCAATACGGTGAAAGAGAATTCAAATGCCTAGAAACTACCAATTACAAATAAGAATAAGGTGCACAAATAAATTAACACAGGGTCAATTCTGGAAATGCATGCTATTATGCATTACACTGCCTCTAGTCGTCCCAACTTCTCTCCAAAACGTTAAGCCTGTGAGGTAATGTATAAAATTATTATTCTCCCAGTTATATTATATGGACACGAAACATGGACTCTTACTTTAAGGGAGGACAAAATGTTACGAATATTTGAGAATAAAGTTCTTAGGAAAAGAATTGGACTAATGGAATAGACTGCATACACGATCTTTATAGGAAACCAGGTATAATAACAACAGCTTAGGTCTCGTAGAATGCGAAGTCCATTACTTGTTGCATGAGTGGGGAATGATTGAAAGAGGAGCATGAAAGCTTCTTCTTAGAAAGCCAGAGGGTAAACGCCCAGTTGATAGACCAAGGATGAGGTAGGAGAATAACATTAACCATGACTTGGGGGAAGTGGATTATAAAGAGGATGCTTGGAAAACAGTTCGGATAAATATGTGTGGTGAGTTTATCTCAGCGCGGACATAAACATTACTTTCATAATGAGTTAACTAATTTGTAATCTTATAACTTCAATTTCAGAGAAGTACATATTTCAGAACTTCAACCCAAGCTGGAAGATAGTATTGGAGTCAGCCCTGGAGCTCATCGACATTTAGTGCCGATTTTTACCTCATCAGGCTAATTTGAGCTCATAGATATTCCGGCCCTCTGAAGTAACCATGCAAGCAAAAAAAAAAAATACTAAATTTCTGTGACTGTAAAAAAAAAGTATATAGTTTTCTTAAGTATAAAATTTCAGTTAACAAGAAGGCATTTTAATACAAATACGTAACATAGTTTATTAACAATATTTTTAATATGCTATTTGGTTTTCTAAAATGTATTTACTTCAAAAACACAACGTACTAATGTACTAATATCATAAACTGTACACAAATCATGTTAAAGGTATCAATAAAATTATTTTCTTTTATTAATGTATTTATTAATTTTCCCTTGTTTACATACGAATATTCAACAAAGGTTTTATAAAAAACAATGCTTACTTATAAATTGATTTACGCTTTAACGGCCGAAGTTAGTATGATGATCTTGATGATGGTGGACGCAGTATCTGGCGAAACGTCGAGGAACTTCAAGCCTCAAGACCACGACCAAAAGCCCGGAATTCTTATTTAAGATCATTATAAAGTTTACTTACTTTTCCATGTAAGTCTAAATACCTGAAGTATTTGTATCACCATTCAGTCCATAATCTAAGCAAAACCTCATTTCATATTTAGTGGCATGTACTGGCTGAGCAATGCACCAAGTCATTTCGCGAACGGGTAGATAATGCAATTACGGGACTATGATTAGGGAAGGATGATCAAATAACTCTTAATTATCTTCGGAAGTAGGGCATGTTTATACTTTAATGAAGTGGGATACGATGATGAATTCATTTTTAGCTTAATCAAAATTATACGGGTGATCATATAACAAATTCATATGTGATAAATAAAACTCAAATACCAGATAGTTAAGGCGAGGTTGTCGACCCAGTCTTCCCCTATTGTATTATTAAGAACTGGTAAACATAATATAAAGGGAAAAAAAAGTTAGGACTTCCTTTTGTAAAAGGGATTTACAATATAACGTTATTGTGTGCGATCCCCAACAATAGGATAAAGAGTCAGACAGCCTCGAACAAGAGCCAAGATTTCCCAGTCTGGACGTGATTAGGAAGCGTTTTCACGTCCATTTAGGCTGGAGATATTTGTCACGCAGCGGGGAGTAGCTTTGGCGGTATGAATTGCATACCGACAAACAAGGCCAATAAATTGGAGATAAGGAATGATTGGGCAAACCTGGGGAATGAAATCGGGGTGTGAATGATCCGAGATGAAAGTGTGGACGTCCAATACCCGAGAGTAATCTCCGAACAACGAAAGGAGGGAGCCGAATCAGTTTCACTGTAAGATTTTAATATTGTAAAAGGCCGAAAGCACATATGTGGGTAGAGAGGGCAAAATGGACCGCCTTGAAAATTAAAAAATTATCCTTAGTGAGTATTGAACACAAGTCCGTCCGCAGTCCACATCTTCATATCGTGAAATACTAGTCCGCCCGACACCAAAGGGGCACATTGCGTCGCATAGTACTAGTGCGCCGAGGAGGAAAAGGGCGCAATGAAAAGTATCCAAACTGCACACAGGGAACATAGCTCATTATACGTTTACGCATTTCGAATAGGAGGCGGGTAGTCTATGCTGACACCGCTCAAGTGAGGGTAGTCATTGCATTACTATCGGAAGTGGATTACTGTCGGTAGATTGTTCACGTAAGCTTGTGAAAGTGTCAGTGAAACGAACGAAAATACTTTAGAATTTCGGAGCCTAAGTTACTAGAGCCCGGGAAATTACTGATTAATAAATGGCGGCGACATATATATTACGTGTGGCCAACTTAGAAGTATTTCAGGCCAATCGGAGAACCCACAATAGGTCCCTGAAACCAAGTGACAATATAGTGGATTAAGACTGTCCCCACATTCTGCTTTCGGCATTCCAATGAGTAGTCGGAACACCGGCTAAGTATATCCAATAAAATGGAACATTGTTGTTAAGACTACATTAACCTTATCGTATTTTCCCAAGGCAAAGTATTACTCTCGTATACGGTACCTGAAGAAGATATCTGCTCCCGAAACCGTAACCCAGCTATTCCGGTGCCATATACTGTCGATACACCCACATAATTTTTCTCATCCAATGTAACGCCCAACGTTAAGGGTGTATCAGACTTATCCAACGACCCCATTAGAAGATCCTGTTTCATATGTAGCCCAACGTAATTTCCATCAAGTAAAGCGGACAGAACAAAGAAACCAGTGTCCGCGCCATTATTTCCCTTGTAATTAGCGCTTGTATAAACCGATTGATTACTGACACAGGGCATTGTATTCATATTGTTGAACTATTTTCTCTGTCCAAAAATGTTAAGGTTAAATATACAAAGGAGGAATCTCACCTAAGACGCGTAGAAAATAAACTTCAGAAAAGGAATCCGAACTTTTATGGAAACTATTAAACTGAAAAAACATGCTCTCCTTCTCAAATGCCAGTTCGTTATTTGGACATTTATGCTGTTCCCTCCGGGCTTGCAACCTACTTCTGATGTTGAAATATCTGCCCCAATGATATTATGGTTGATTAAGATGGTAATGATTAGCCAGGAGAGGCCTTGTTCCTAAACTTAATCCAATGTGGTCTCGAGGCAGTGTTCTCCTTTGTTACGCAGCTGGCACCTATTCGATCCACGACCGGGACAAGTTTCCTGGGTGAGGTTTTTTCGTGAGTTCTCCTCACCTGTAAAATAAATACCAGGAACATTTAAGATATAAATGGTCCCTGAACATCAAACTCCAAATATTTAAAAAAATATATATATTCTTCCAGTTTTATGGATGCGAAAAAATATAAATTTCGAATTTTAAGAATTAAATTCTTAGAAAAAATTTTGGATCGAAACGAGACGGCTAGATGACTGGAGAAAACTACACAACAGTGAACCACTTTAATTTTAAGGAATGAGAAAAGATTAGGAGTATTTGATAATAAAGTCCTTAGGGAAAATGCTTAATCAAAGAGAAACGAACAGGCGACTGGAGAAAACTATACAACACTGAACTACCTGATATGTAGGCTATAGGAAACTAACCTAATAAAAATAGTTAAGTCTCGTAGTCATGAATCACGAATAGGGAATAAAAGAGGAGGATGTATGTAAACTTCTAAAAGAAAAATACGTGTGTAGCGCTGTGTATGTTGGCAGAGAATGGGACGGGAGAACAATGTTAACCACGATTTGTGGAAGATGAATTAAACAGTGAATGATTGGAAAATATTAGCTCAGAATATAGATCTAAAGGATGCTTATGTCCGGAGCAACCACAAATTTCCGGGTCAGATAGTGTTAATTGGTTAGTTAAAAGTGAATTCGTAGCAAGTCGAATACATATCAAATGCCGATAATTAGTTTGTCAAATCAGTTTATTATCTTCAGGAACATAGCAAATTCATTAACGCACTGGATTAAGGACATGTATTTATGTGGAGAAAATAAACATGGACGACCTAAATTGTTCAATTATTATAAACCTAGTATTGAACGCACTTATTTAGGTACAAAATTAGACCATTCAGGCGATAACACAGTGAAAATTACAAGTAGAATCGTACAAACGTATGACGCAATATAGTATTGGAACAAAATGGTTGATTTAGAATGAATTCCCCTTTACACTGAGGAATTTTGTTAGCTCGGTAACGTAGGCTGGATTGTTCTAGGTCTCGGGAAACGCACGGATTGGCGGACACCATTATGTTTCGTTGTTTGAGAAATGACGATACAGTTGTAGATTGAATTTAAGTTTAATACTTCCTTTCACGTCGCACAAGTTCAGAGACGATTTTAATCGACACTTTATGATCGGCATTTATCATGTAGTCACACTTTTATGCTGAAGCGGCTTAACTACCGATGGATTAATTAATAACACCGCGCCTATAGTGGTATATAGTATCACTCGATTCTATAAATTAAGATAATTATCAATTCAAATTGATATATTTAAAGTGTGCGGTTCGTGCTGCTTTTTTACTAAGTCCATTACAAGGCATTTGATCGAGTATTTATAAGTTCTTTAATCAGTGCCGTCGACCGCTAGACAACGATTGTATATGTGCCCGTGTTAGCACTTACAAGTAATTATGAAAACAATGACTGTAAAGTATTTGTGCCGATGTTGGCACAGCAAGTAAGTGAACTACTTTTGCGTTGGGGCACCACAAGAAATGATTAGTTCAAGTTCTTTTTTCAAGCCAGAAGGTAAACTCTGACCCCCACTCATCGTAGTTTGTTTTCACACGAAAACTCCCACTTTGAGATGTAAAATTGCAAATCATTGGTATATTTATCTCTAATGTTTAGGATGAAAGGGCTTGGGAACCAGTGATTCGCCGTGTCGTCAACAAGTGTCTTAGGGCCGCCTTTCTACGAAATTATATACAGTCAGAACATAAGTTCATGAAGTCCAAAATCTGAAAATTCCTTCTAAATCGGCATTAGGCTTCGCTTCTAATTTAAATTGAGTTCGTTGACCGATCTCGCGTGTGTTTAGTACTTTGGCGTCTATTTTTGAGTTACCGCGTTTGAAAAAACACCTGTGTGCTGAGTTAGCGATATTTCCAAGCAAAATATCACTTACTGAAATACTAACGTCCAGTCAGGATGATTAGTCATTGATATGAATTTACTCCACAAAGAAACGCTTGTACTTCCTCCAGAAGAACAATTTCAGAGATGTTTAACTTATTGTATATGCGTCTAGTGGCTGCCACCACAAAATAGTGAAGGGTTCACCTACCTGTTTATCCCGGATTACTCAGGACTGAACGTTTATTAATTCATCGTATCAAATCCTCCAGATCATCTAATTTATGGATAATAATTATATAATTAGATTCTACATGTTTTTCTGGTTTAAATGAATATACACAAGATAGAGGTCTGATTACTTCCATTATCTAATTGATTATATATACATTTTCTTCCTATCTCCTGATTTATTAACTGACTCAGTTGAACATTGTAAGGGAGGCTGAGTAAAACGACGTGGTGCAGTATATTGCGATACGAGTGACATAAACACTTGATAAGCCTCCTTTTTTTAAATTTTCGAGATTCCGTTATCTGTGTACCACATGAGTAACGCATCCTATTTTTTGCACTATCTGCATTTATTTTTAGTAATTAATATATTAGCTAAAATATTGATAACTATGATTGAAGATAAATGTTAGATTTCAGAAGGTGAATCGGCTATATGTGCTGCTATGGAGAAATAATAAATATTGTTGGCCATGTCACCATCTTATATTTGTTAAAACTGTAAAACCAATTTGATTTGGGATTTATTTCTGATTATGGAGAAAGTTTTAGACGATGTGTGCAATGATGATGAAATAGAAGAGGCGTGGAAAGCTGGATGTGATGAATTAATACCGAAATTAATACAAATTGCAGTATCACTATCAATAATTCAAAATAAATGATTTTACTTACCAGACTAGTGCTTTTGGTCATTTTTAAAGTAATGACGTTGCTTTTGTTTTCATAGCATCCAAGATTGTATGCGGGAATGTCAAATTCACATAACAATAAAAGTAAGTATTCAATATTAGATACATAGTGCAAAAATAATATTAATAATATAGTATAGTAAATTATGAGCTCTAAGATTAAGAAAATGACGACGATGATTCCCCAAAAGACGAGACGCCACTAAGTTATGGATGTAAGTAAGTAAGTAAAGTGATCCCACAACAGGCCCGGTGGCCCTTGTGGTAGTAGGAGGTTAAGGCTCCCACTTTTCTAGACAATCGGCACTTTATATGTCAGCCGGGTTGTCAGCCCTGCGTGACGGCCGCCTTTACCCCCAGAACAAGCGTCTGGTACTCATTTCAGTTAGAGGCTGAGTCGACCCCAGGGCCATAGTGCCGCCAGAGGGTATGGGTCAGTTTAAAAATCCTGACCCCAACGGGACTTGAACCCTCGACCCTCCGGCTTGTAGCTCAGTGCCTTAACCACTACGCTACGGCGTGCCCCAAGTTATGGATGTAGTACACTCAAATTATATCAGAACACCTAGTTAGATGTGTGACAGTGATAACATATATTCTAACATTTTTTACAACTCACCTTGCAATGGAACCTACTAAACGCCCTTTAAAGGAGTAATTAATTTAGACATCGTTCAATTCATATTTATAACATTTCATATAGGCCCTAGTTAATATTTCATTGAGGAAGAACTTTGATAAATAATTCCATGAATATATGAATCAAAGAACGAAGGTAAAATTGAACGGTGTTTAAAATAGACAAACAAAAGGAACTCACGGTTTGGGGTAAGATCACATTCAGAAAAACAAAGGAAAACTTATGAACTCCGAAATTCCCGCAAATTTTGACCTGATCCAGAGGTACATCGGTCCACCAACAGAGGGAAGAAGAAAAGTTTCATCCGCTCGACATAACACCAGTCGCCAAGAAAGTTCTGAGGATGAGACATTTATAGTCACGAAATCGCGATCAACTTAGAAGATTTATATGAGGAGAGGTAAGAAACATTTAATTTCACCATAAAAAGTAAATATGTTTAGTTGGTTGATAATGCTCAGCATGTTGGAATATTCCCAATATATTTAATACACAAGTGATCTTCTTGGTGATAAAATATATATACAGTCAATATGCCCATTTCACCAATTCCCAATAGTTTAATGATAGATATAGGCCTGTTAAATCTGGACAAATCATAGTCATTGGAGTGTTTTATTTTCTTCAAAGAACACAATGTGGAATAGGGAAAAAATTTAATTTATGCAGATGAGCAAAACAATAAATGCCCTGTGTATAATTGAAAGAGAGAAACAGCATTGAATTGTGAACATTCTGTAATTAATCTTTTTCTTTTCAACAAGATTTTCCATTGCGTATTTACATTCTTTCAAATTAAACTCTCATATGCATGGGCGTAGCCACGATTGGATTAAGGGGGGTGCAATATTTTTTTCGTCTGCATACCTTCCGGGTGCAAACGAACAAATAAAAAATATAAAATATTACCTTTATTGTTTAAACTAACGTCAATATACAGTATTTCGGAAGAAAACTACAGTGCTAATGAAGAGTAAATATGAAGAATAATGGTGAAGTAATTGCAGAATGTTTTGGCTTGGCGAATTGAATTTTTTGTCAAGATTACTTGTTAATTTTTATACTTCATTTGTATTTAAACTATTAGCCATATTTTAGCTACTAATAAAATACAACTATACACACAGTTCAACTCACCTTTTCGTTTAAGAATATTTTAAAGCGCGTTTTGTTTGAATTATTCAGCATCATTTTAAACAAGTTTTTTTTTTGTGGAGACTGAACATACACAAGCCATTAAGGCAATTTTATGTCATTGTAGAACGGCACCATATCTTCACTCTTCGTAGGGTGCTAAAAGTGCATTCAATCGACGCCGTGGTGCATGGTAAAGACAGGCATATTATAATTGATTTTTTGATGGATGGGGAAAAATCGCACCCGTCCTCGATGTTAACGAAATCACCTTCTTTATCCTTGTCACTTCATTTCATCCACATACGATGCCATAGTTCAATTTCGGTGGACAAACCCTCGATTTTATAATACTCTTAAATATTGCTCGCCGTTGCTTGGACATCATTCAGAGATTTTTTAAGGTTCTTAGGGTGCAACATTTGAAGTTCAAAAGCAGATCCCTCCTGTTCTCCAAATCTGTATGACAGAACTGTGAGAAAGGAATCCAATAGGTATTTCAGATGGCCACCTTAAAGTAATCTTCGGTATTACATTGTAGATTAGCTCGACGTATCTGCTTATTGGGTATTCTCGGTAGTGTGATTTCTGCACCTAGCTCAGAAGCAATAGTCTCCATCTCTTTAATGATGCCTTCGTAGATCTCATAACCTTTCTTGCGATTATCTAGTACTATGCTTTTAATGCTTTCAACAGGGGCCATGCATTTAATTAAATCTATAGCCACGGCGTGCACCGAATTAACGACAGGTTCCAAATATCTAGAATATTATGCTATCACGCACAAACAAAAAGATGAAAGTACTTCTACTTGCAGCAGCATGCAACTGATCAGCTTGTTTTTGGCTTGGAGCGTTTCTTTCTATGGCAATCAATTTCAGATCGTTTATCAATTCCAAAAAGTGTTTCTTAAATATTCTTTCATATTTTTGCGACTAACGTGTTTCGCAGAGTACGGGGATGCTTGTGACGTGCTGACTTATGAAAGGCAACTTTCGAAAAAATGTTTATACCGGTAATATCCTTAATTGTAGCTATCGTGTTTCTCACCTCGGGCACACTATTCAAATCATTTACCACAATAATGATTTTGTGGCTCGTGCAGAGGAAGTTTTACTTTTGGGGAAAAACTCTCGCAGACGTTTCTGGGTCCGTTGTCTTTACTTGTCATTGTTGAGCAACCGTCATAGCCCTGGTCGACACATTTGTGCGGGTAAATATCTATTTCTTTAAAAAAAACTAAATTTCTGCAGCAATTGAATGGGCGTCCATTCTTTTCAGTTCAACAAAGTCCAAACACTCTTCTCGAATTTTATTCAGTTTCTCAAAAAAAAAGCACATGAATGGACAATTTCTCTTTTCCAGAAATGTCACAGCTTTTATCAGCTAAAACATTGTAAGCGCTTGCAGTTTTACATCATTCGCAATCATTTTCTTTACCTCAAGTCACATAATTCAATCAGTTATTAATTTTTAATTAGTGGAGAAAGGTAGGTAGCACTATCGGCGTTTGAATGTGATTTTAAGCTTATAACACCGGCATCAATTCTCCACTGAATCAAATCCCTGAAGACGTCTTCGTTCGTTGTTTTGCAAGCCACAGAACATAATTTTATCCAAGAGGGAAGACAAATATTTCAAGTTACCCGCCGCAATCTTCTTGCAGACACTTAGGAATTTTTTGGCTATTAGGGGCCTCATTTAAAAGCAAGCGAGCTAACTGCGCAGCTTCCACTTGCCAGCGTCTCTCACAACGTTTTTTGGCGAATTCATGCAATTTGAAAAACTTCAGCAAGGACCTCACAATGAACGACCCTTCAACGCTCCTCACAATATGTGGGGAGAATAGAACACAATATATACAGAGTACACCTTTGAGTCTTGCGGAATATTTTAGCCGGGGTGAATACTGTTGGATCCAACAATGCTTGAATTTCCGTTTTAATCTTTGTTGAAATTGTAGTTTTCGGGTGGACTCCAGTAGTTTGTCAGAATTTTCACTTTATCTTCTTTAATCATTAGCTCTGCTCTCGCGAACCAGTTGCAAATATCATTAGGTGGGTAAACGATGGTAAATCGTATTCTTCGGATGTTATTCATTCTAAACAACCCGGGAAAAAATAATATTTCATTGATACAACTTGTGTAGGTACGTTTTTTTACATTTTTACGCATACACGCACGAATACGTGTAGTTCAATGTTAAAACACGAGTCTAGAACCTTCGAGTAAATAATATGTCAATTGGATAATTATTTGAGCCTATCGAACGTACTAGAAAATATGAGATACAATCATGACGAACCTTTAACCATTCACGGTATGTGGGTGTTGGCCAATATGAGGCTGTAAAAAAATAAATCCATTACAGAAGTGTGTGCGGCCAATGAAGAGTCAAGGTCAGGCTAAGCTTCTATAAGCATCTACGCGTTGAAAAACAAACTCAGGTACTCAGTTAAAATTCGAGAAGTGAATGTTGCGTTATCCGTTAATAATAGAGGTCTACAATTTTCTGTCGTGCTGGCGATGCTCATGTCCAGGTACTTGATAAACTAATATATCATATAGATTGGGTTTGGCGGGCTTAATATTATTATTTTATTTTTTAAATCTATTTTTAACATTTTACCTAATTTCAGATAGAAGAAAACCTCATTCTATGTAGTGTTAATTAGTCGAAAATCAAGAGGGTGCAAGTGCACTCCCTGCACCCCACCTCGCTACTCCCATGGTCATATGTATTTTGTTGGATGGTTTTCTGAATATTATTTTTGACGAGTGAAATAATTAAGACGAATTTCTAATTTGACATAACAGTGCTTTTTTTTACTAAGGAATGTCTCCTTTCACTGTAAAAAATTCTACAGAGTGAATGAATTCACTGCAAAAGTATCGATCTATGAAGAGATATATAAGTGTTCAATACTTTGGTAGATTTCTCAAGTTCAATTTGTTGTGCAGATATAGGTAAAAATAGCTTCTATAGTAGATATATATTTATAAAAGAGATTAATACCACGAAAATTGTTTAAATGCGGTAGTGATTGTTTCAAGTTGATCGTCGAAAGAGTTTGAGTTTGACCAAGTAATGCTAGTCGCCAAACCAAGTGCATTAGAGGTTGAAATGGCGATAGAAAAATTGAAGCTGTATAAATCATCAGGTTCAGATAAAATCCCAGCAGATCTGATAAAATCAGGGGGAGAAAATTGATGGAAAAGATACGCTGGTTGCTTAGTACGATATGGGAAAAAGAAGCTCTTCCAGATGAATGGAAAGAATCGATTATCGTACCAATTTATAAGAAAGGAGATAAAACTGATTGCAACAACTGCAAGGGCATGTTGGTACTCTCAACTTCGTACAAAATTATATTAAATATATTCGTAAGAAGACTTACTCCCTATATTGATGACATTCTAGGAAATCATCAATGTGGATTTAGAAGAAACAGGTCTACAATAGATCAGACTTTTAGTATAAGACAGATTTTAGAAAAGAAATGGGAATATAATGGTACTGTGCATCAACTAAACCTAGACTGCAAAAAAGCATACGATTCAATTCAGAGGGAGAAGTTATATAGTATCCTGTTGGAGTTCGGAATTCCTAAAAAGTTAGTAGACTTATACGAATGTGTCTAAATGGCACAAAGAGAAGGGTGCGTGTAGGCAAACAGTTTTTGGACACTTTTGAAATCAGGAATGTGTTGAAGCAAAGAGATTCACTATCTCCTCTACTATTTAATTTTGTAAAAGAGCACGACATCAAATCTCTAGCGGATGAAGGAGGCCTACAACTCAATGGTATCAATAAGCTGTTAGTTCATGCTGATGATGTAGTGCTATTGACCGATAGCGAGGAGATACTACAGGACAACACGCGCACACTATTAAGTAACACTAAGAAATTAGGACTAGAAGTAAATATCAATAAAACTAAATATTTGGTCACACGTGAAATACATTATATAATGGAAATGGACAGTTAATGACAAATGAGGGAAATTTTGAGGAAGTGGCTGAATTCAAATACGTAGGAACAATAATCACAAATAGGAATGAGATGCACAAAGAAATTAAACATAGGCTCAATTCTGGAAATGCGTACTATTATGCATTGCAGAGACTCTTGATGTCCCAACTCCTTCTAAAAAACGATGAACTGAAAATATATAAAACTATTATTCTACCAGTTATATTATATGGATGCGAAACATGGACACTTACTTTAAGCGAGGAAAGGATATTACAAGTATTTGAGAATAAAGTTCTTAGGAAATTTTTTGGACCAAAGAGAGATGAACAGACAGGTGAATGGAGAAGACTACTTAACAATGAACTACATGGTCTTAATAGGAAGCCAGATATAATAAGAACAGTTAAGTCTCGTATACTGCGATGGGTAGGACATGTGGCACGAATGGGGAATGAAAGAGGTGCTTGGAAGCTTCTTGTAGGAAAACCAGAGGAAAAACGATTAGTTGATGGACCAAGAATGAGGTGGGAGAATAACATTAACTATGATTTGAGGGAAGTAGATTATACAGAGAATGATTGGAAAGCATTAGCTGAGAATAGGGAAGTATGGAGAGCTTATGTCCGCGCGGCCATGAACCTACGGGTTCGATAGTGCCAGTGAGTAAGTAAGTAAGTAAGTAAGTAACCATTTAAAATAGCAAAACACATGTCAACGTATTGTGAACGTTATATGTATACATATATATATATATATATTTTTTTTTCATTCTTCCTTTTTTTTCGCAGGAAGCATTGCTATAAATATAACATTTAATATTAATACGAAAATTATTTTAAATAATCGCCGCTATTATCACAATAGCTGCGACGTGTGGTCGTGTTTCATTGTTGTCCTGCAGTAGTGTTACTATCTACCTAGACAGTGAAGCGTGGTAAGATATAATACATATAGGCTACTAGAAACGATGAGACATCAGGATCTATTTCGCAAAAATTTGGCGTAAATTGTCACATGTATACTCACTTGTAGCATTCATTATCAGAATAGTGTTCCACAAAGGTTTATTGTACATTTGTACAACATTACTCATATATATATATATATATATATATATATATACACTGCTCAAAAGCATTAGAGGAACACTGTGAAATATGCAAATATTTTTTCATTGGATAAAGGTACAAACATGGAATTAATAAAGTACATTATTTGTGGTTATTTATTTATTTATTTATTTATTTATTTATTTATTTATTTATTGCTCATGTCAGTAAAAACAAATGAATAACGCTGACAATTAACTTTTCAAATAATTCCGCTATGTACGCAATTTAATCTTGTGCTTATTTTTCAAAGTTAAACACTCGTTATATAGAGTTAGTATCGTGTATGGCCTCCACGACATTCGATGACACTTTGGCACCTTCGTGGCATGCTCCCAATAAGATTCTGGATTTCCTCTTGCGGGATATTCTGCCATTCCTCCTTCAGAGCATCTCCAAGTTGCTGCAGAGATTGTGGAGCTTGATGTCGGTTCCTAACCTTCCTGTCTAGAAGATCCCACAAGTGTCCAATAGGGTTGAGGTCTGGGCTGACCGCTGGCCACTCCATTACCTCAATTTCATTCCTCCTCAGGAAATCCCTGGTACAGCCGCAGAATGTGTCCTGGCATTATCCTGCATAAACAGAAATCCAGGGCCTACTCCAATGGCAGCAGGTATTACATGCTCTTCCAGAACGTGCTCGATATACCGGACAGCATTCAGTCGCTGGGGAACAAGTACAAGGTCCGTACGATTGTTGTACATAACTCCGGCCCACACCATTATAGAACCTCCTCCGAATCTATCAATTTCCTGTACAGCCTCTGCAGGAAATATTTCTCTTGGCCGTCCCCACACCCTCAATCGACCATCACAACGTACAAGACGATACCTGGATTCGTCCGAGAAGAGCAGACTCCACTGGTTCAGGTTCCAATCACCATGGTTTTCAGCATACGTACGTCTTGCTGCCTTATGCCCATTTGTTAAGCATGTTTTTTTAACGGGCCTTTTTGGACGAATATTCTGTTTCCTTAATCTGTTCCTTATGTTTTGGTCTGAAACCCGGATTCCGGAAGCCATATGAAGGTCATTCTGTAGGTCTTTTGCAGTTTTTGTACGCTGTCGAAGAGCAGAAAGAACAACGTATCTGTCATCCTGGGGGCTTGTTTTAAATTTACGGCCCTGGCCACGTCTTCTATAATATTGACCTGTCTCTCTGTGCCTGTTGCATAACCTGGACACCACGGAAGCAGAAACCCCAAGCTCTCTAGCCACTTGTCGCAGAGATTAACCTTGACGTAAAACATGTAGAGCATGGTACACTTCAAACTCATTTAAATGCCTCATTTTGTCAGAGACTTCGATAAAAAAGGCAATAATCAACATTCGTCACTATAGAAACTCAGGAAGCTTACCAATTAGAAGAGGCCAGTGCCTTCCAAAATAAAAAAAAATCTCTATATTTGTTATTTGAGGTAATTTCTCTGTATTTAAGCCATGGATCTTTAAAATTTGTATCCAATGATAAAAATTAATAATTCAATTTACATATTGTCCAACTTTCAGCATCACAGCTTTAAAAAACAATTACTTATTAATTTATTACAAGTGTTCCTCTAATTGTTTTGAGCAGTGTATATAAGAGAACAAGACTTTTCCCCGTTTGTTCCATAGAAGTAATAAACTCTTGTAATTTGTACAGAATTTTATACAAGTGAATGTAACTAAGCAATTAACTACCTCACTGGCACTAACGAAACCGGTAATTCATGGTCGCGAGGACACAAGCGCTTCATACATCCCTATACTGAGCTAATATTTCCAATCATTCCGTATATATTCTACTTCCCTCAAATCATGGTTAATGTTATTTTCCACCTCATTCTTGGTCTACCAACTGGGTGCTTTCCTTCTGGTTTTCCTACAAGAAGCTTCCATGCAGGTCTTAGATTCCCCGTTCGTGCCATATGTCCTGCCCATCGTAGTCTACGAGACTTAACTGTTTCTATTATATCTTATTTCCTATAAAGACCACGTATCTCACTGTTGGGTAGTATTTTCCATTTACCTGTCTGTTCATTCCTCTTTGGTCCAAAAAGTTTCCTAAGCACTATATTGTCAATGTCCCGCGCCGTAGCCGAGTGGTTAAGGCAGGAAGCCTTGGCGCAGAGCGCTGGTTCGAGTCTCCATGGGGGAAGAAATTTTCTCATGGTATTTCGGCCAGTATGGGACCGGTGTCCACCCAGCATCCTGAGGCATTTGGGTAGCTACAACAAGTAGCGGCTCCAGGTTGAGAAAACCAGCTATAACGGCTGGGGGACTCGACATGCTGACCACATGTCACCCCAACACTGGCCGATTATCATCTACCTCTGTGATTGACACATGTGGATATTAGGCCAGCAGCCGGCTGGTAGGCTAAGGGCCATCTAGGCCTGTCGAGCCAGGAGTTTTTTTTATTGTCAATACTCGTAATCTCCTTTCATCCCTTAAAGTAAGAGTCCATTTTTCGCATCCATATAATATAACTGGTAGAATAACAGTTTTATATATTTTCAGTTTAAAATTTTTTTAATGTAGTTGGGACGACAAAAGTCGCTGTATTGCATAATAGCATGCATTTTCAGAATTGAGCCTATGTATAATTTATTTGTCCTTCTCAGTCCTAGTTGTGATTATTGTTCATAGGTATTTTAATTCAACCACTTATTCAAACTTTTCCTAATTTATGTACATTAATAATTTTAAAAACTAAAATGGACGTTTAAGTTTACGATTTAGAGTAAAGCAACCTCTTGTTAAAAATTGGGACTTTGATTTTTGTCAAGATATGCGGTGGTTTTTAAGACATTCTTTAAAAAACAGAAGTAATGTTTGTACTCTTTATTAAGTATTTATTCGACATTTCAGTGCAGGTAATACATATACATATATAAGAGATATGTGTATATACTGATAAACTTTGCGGGTGTCCAAGTCGGTAAGATGATTTATCGGTAGAGCATTAAGGGTTATCAGGGGACAACACGATCAACTTTATGGCAACTACGAAAGTAATAAGTTGATGATACCAATCTATATTGCGTGTAGATTTTATTTTATAATATTTTTGAATAATTAGCTGGAACACTTGAAGATTATATTCACAAGAAAATGTATCATTTCACTTTAAATTATTACCCTTGAGGCTCTCAAAAACAATAGGTATTCAGGAGCGTTGTTTCAAAGATCACTTAGACCGTTTAAATAGTACATACTCTTATTTCGAACGGGAACTAACTAATTATATTCTCCCGTAATTTGTTCATAATGACTAAGTGATCTCTATTATTCTCGCTATCATATCACGTTTGAGGCGCGACATTCACTCAGCCTCCTCCGTAAATGAGCAGCCCAATCATTAATAATTAGGTAAGAGAAAATAAATTGATAAATAATAAATTAATTAGATAATTGAATAAATCATTATTTATATTCAAACTAATCTGAAAATAAGTAGAATATAATTATAAAATTATTATTGCAAATTATACCACTGCTCAAAAAAATTAGGGGATATTGTAGAATAACCTATTAAGACTATGTTTTTAGGAACAGTATTAGATGCAATCACTTTCTATTACTCCAAAAGAATGTCAACAAGAGTTTGAAGTCATTACGTAACCTCTGTACCACACCAGATGTCAAAGAGATCCTGATTAGGAATATGGCAAACAAACAAAGCAACATTAACATGGGTGAAAATGTTTCTTTAGTATGGTGTATGGTCTCCTGGAACGGCCAGCACTGCCTCACACCTGTGTGGCATTGATGCAATGAGGTTAGCAATGAGTTCTTGGGGGATACGTGGCCACTCTTCCATAAGAGCAATGTGCAGCTCTGGAACAGTTGTGGGAGGTGCTGGTCTGCCTGCAATGCGCCTGCCTAATGTATCCCACACATGCTCAATCGGATTTAAGTCCGGGGAGGAAGCTGGCCATTGCATACGCTCGATACCCTCCTCTTCCAGCATGTCGTCCACCAAGCCAGTTCTGTGGGGTCGTGCATTATCGTCCATAAAAAGAAAAGAATCACCTATGGCACCAGCATAAGGCATGACAAAAGGTCGGAGAATCTCATCTCTATACCTTACCGCAGTCAAAGTACCACCTCGGATGACGTAGTGGTCCGTACGTCCACCACTACTGACTCCTGCCCACACCATCAATCCACCGCCACCATATGGGGATCTTTCACGTACAAGCTGGATTGTTTCGTGTCCCTTTTTCTCTCCAGATGAATACACGCCGACTATCACATTCCACGTTGAATCGCGACTCATCAGAAAAAAGAACTGATCTCCATTCAGCATGCCTCCACCCACGATGTTCCTCCGCCCAGTTTCTGCGATCTCTACGGTGTCGTGGAGTTAACCTGGTACACACCATGGGCCTACGGGCATAGAGACCACTTCCATGCAGTTGATTAGGGACAGTTTGAGTTGACACCCTGCGTCCTGTTGCTGTTTGAAGTGTATTTCGCAGTTGAGTTGCATTCTGCTTCTATTCCGACGGGGTGTTAACAAGAGGTAACGGTCATCCCTTGCTGTTGTTGCCCTTGGTCGACCTTGTCCGGCTCTTCTGTGAACAGTATGTTCTTTGAAAATGATTCCAAAGTCGGGAAATCACGCTTTGAGACACCCCAATGGCTTGTGCCAACTCTTGTTGTGTCCAGCTTCCATCCTTCCTATGGCCCTCCAAGCCATTAAATCACGTTGTCGAGGCATCACTGTCCCTAAGGCAAGTCATTCACTAACTGAAAACTGGACTGGATTTAAAAACAGCAACAAAACATTCACCCCCAGACCACCCTTTCCCATCAACAGTACAGACACTGCCCTCTGGTGTGGTACCGAGGTTACGTAACAACTTCAAACTCTTATTTACATTATCTTGGAGTAATAGAAAGTGATTGCATCTAATACTATTCCAAAAAACATAGTCTTACTAGGTTATTCTACAATATCCCCTAATTTTTTTGAGCAGTGTATGATTTCATAGAACCAATACAATGAAATAAGGTTCAGTTATGACTGATATAGGGAAAGGCTGATTGATGTCTGTATCGCACTCTATTGTACGTTGATGGGCTCGAGACATTCGTTCAACAAGATAAAGATCAAAATAATCCTTTTCAGTACAGAGGATTAGATGCATCTTATTCAGCCGGTTAGAACTGACAATGTACGCTGGACAGCTGAATTCAATAAAAAAAAAAATATTGCTGGAAATTTTAGAAACCCAGGAACCAGGCATTTTTACAGAAGATGATTCAAACTAATTAAAGGCGAACGAAGCCACCACAACATTCTAGAAAATATTAGAAGCCTTTTTACAAAATTAGTCCGGATTCCCGGGCTGCTTGTGTAAACTTATGTCCCAATTTTAGCCAACCTGAAAAGTAGGAGTGTCCTCAAACTTTTAGTGACGTCACAACGAACCAAAGGGTCCAGAACCCTACCACCTGAAATTATAGACAAATGCACCAATTGGGGTAATGTATTTTATCTTAAGGTGGGCGTTATCATATGGTCGCAAAATATATTGAGTGGGAGTAAGTGTTAACCTCATAACAAAAATTACAGACTAAAATTCACTTCACTTCTTCTATTCTCGTGGTACCACTGGCACGAGTAAAACTTCTCTTCTCGCGGTGCTACTGACACGAGTAAAACTTCTCTTCTCGTGGTGCTATTGGCACGAGTAGTTCATTTAACATTCATCGTGACTTAAAGTGCTAATGCGAGCACATATCCTCGTAGTCTATCGATCATCGGAAGTAAAATATAACAATATATGCGCGGTGCATAAAGTGTAACCATATGATCGTGCCAATAGTACGTGCTTTGATTTGTTCTATTGTGTGTGCAACGTGAAATAAATTATTTGCATCTCCAACTTGTCGTCTTTTCTCAACGAGATAGAATCGTGTCCGTACAATCCTTGTGTATCCCGGGACCAAGAGCATCTCATCCTACCGCAACCCACTGAGCTACCCGAGGTCCTCGATTAGAATAGGAATCCTTTCGAAATCCTAGCGCCCGAACATCATATCTTCACCTCACCATATATACAAACAATATTTTTGTTCCACGTTTAGATTAATTAGTAAAATAACCCGCATACTCTTAGGCGAAAAACAGAAAATCAATAAAGACCCGAACAAATATATATCTTGCCAAAAGCAAGATCGCGAGAGTCAACGCCCCATATTTCACGAACAGAGCAAGATAGCGACAGTATTTCTCGCCAACAGGCAAGATCGCGATTGTTCTGATAATTTTTACTTAGGCTTCTACCAGCACCTATTCCATGAATCTGTAGGACGGTACTTTTTATTTCTAACACTCACTCGATTTGTTTACATGTTATTAATATAGATATACATATGTTCATTGGCTGCATCATTCACGCCTACAAATTTGACATCATGACAACATTCACACGCTTTTGGAGTTGTTTGTTTCCCCGGAGAGCTAGCTTGTCCTCGTTCTCTGGACCTTGTTTAAATCTTTTTTTATTAGGGCGGCGAGAGACATTTGAGACTTCGGCACCCTTTATAGATGGTTTTCCAAAAGACCAAAAACTTTATTAGTGCGGGCTACCCTCAAGATTATTCCACTTTATTTTTTCTATTTAATTGTATTGCCTCTATGTGTTCATTTGAATAGAAACTGCAACTAATCTGCCCCTGTAATTTTGCAGGTGCTGTCTTGGACTTCACTACTCTCATTCGAATCAAATTTTGTTTGTTGGACTACAGAAATGTATATAAATGTATATTCTATCTAAAATTACTATGCTTATTCCTATAATTAAATTATAATAATTAAATGTATAATGAGAGTAATACTAAAGAATTAGGACTGGAAGTAAATATCAATGAAACAAAATATATGGTCACAAGTAGAAACATTACATAATGGAAATGGACAGCTAATGACAAATGAGGGAAATTTTGAGGAAGTGGCTGAATTCAAATACCTAGGAACAATAATCACAAATGGGAATGAGATGCACAAATAAATTAAACATAGGCTCAATTCTAGAAATGCGTGCTATTATGCATTGCAGAGACATTTTATGCCCCAACTCCTTTAAAAAATCGTTATAAAATATATAAAACTATTATTCTACCAGTTATATTATATGGGTGCAAAACATGAACACTTACTTTAAGGGAAGAAATGAGATGACGAGTTTTTGAGAATAAAGTTCTTGGGAAATTTTTTGGACCAAAGAGAGATGAACAGACAGGTGAATGGAGAAGACTACATAACAATGAACTACATGGTCTTTATAGGAAGCCAGATATAATAAGAGCAATTAAGTCTCGTAGACTGCGTTGCCCGTATGGGGAATGAAAGACGTGCATGGAAGCTTCTTGTAGGAAAGCCAGATGGGAAACACCCATATGGTAGACCAAGAATGAGGTGGGAGAACAACTTTAACTGTGATTTGTGGGAATGATTGGAAGACATTAGCTCAGGATAGGGATGTATGGAGAGCTTATGTCCGCGCGGCCATGAACCTACAGGTTCGATAGTGCCAGTGAGTAAGTAAGTAAGTAAGTATGAGGGGATAAATACTAATCGTTTCATATGCCTCATAATAACAATTATTAGATAAAGTTAACTGATAATTTTTATGAGCAATATTATCGCTTCTTGATTGCTAACCTCTCAACTTAAAAAAAAAATGTTTTAATTATTGAGTTTCGTTTTGGTGATGCATTTAGGGACTCATTTATTCTACAACAGGCATCTATATTACATTGATAAATAAATATAATCACTGACAAAAATATCATTCTTACCTTTCTTAAAAAAAACACTTTTTTACATACAACATATTAATTAATTCAGTTTTGCCAGATATCTTGTTTCACAGAGGCACTAATTAACACTTCCAACAGTAGTTTATTAATCTTTTATATATGAATTTATTTATATTTTGTTCTGTTAAGCACAAGCAATTTATTTTCTTATTCGATGGCGTCTGGTCCGATCAATTATTTTACACATGATTTTATTTACTACATTTCACTATCTTTTGTACTCATTCGGGGACGTCTGGTTCAAAACCCGTGAGTTATCACTTGCACAATTATTTTGACACCACATTTTTTTCTCTACTATTATTATATATGACATTACTAATAGTATACAATAATTGTTTTCATTTATCCTGTATGCAAACCGATACAGCGATACGACAATCTAAATGGTTTCTTCTTTACAAGGGCGTATTGGCATTATTTTCGCGTTCATATTTGTATTTACCGCTGAATACATCACGGCTACTGGATTTAATTGCCCAGAATCTCTTTGTATCTCACGATTGTTATAAAAATGGTTGGTTATCTGATCCTCAGCTTAAATACCCGACCACTGATCATTTCTGGTATTGAACTGGGGACCATGGCATACATAATTGTTACCCCGTGATATCCATTGTCGTACCATCTGAGAATATCTCCTCTCTCGTTTTGATTTTGGCGACTGTGAGGAGAATACATGACATATCTATCTCCCTCGAGACGGTCATTAAACCCGCGTACATTTCCTCGTGTTAGCCTACATACATTCACCTTTCGCTTCTGCGGCCTGTTATATTCCTGTCTATTTTAGTTTCCCCTGAACGGCCTACTTCTGTTCTCGTCTGCATCATAGTTCGCGTTTTCGCGCCTTCGATTTTGAGTGTCGTACGAGGAATATTGTGTCTCCCTATCGCTTCGTTTTTGAGCTCATTCTGGGGCTTAAAACCTTATTCAAGTCTTCCGCGTCTGTCATTTTCAATTCCACGAGGAAAATTCGTCTCGTGACTATCCATCGGTTCTAACATCTTCAATATTTCTAGTAGCTGGTCTATATTTTGTGGTCTCGCTACGAATAAACTGGTTCGCACTAATCGCGGGAAATGATAGGCTATCTAATATAGCTATAGGCCTACGAATGAATGTTTGATTGTTCGTACTTTATGCGCGGACATACCGTTGATCCGATTGTGATGACGCTTTTTGCAGAATGTTCAGGGGATTCCTGGGATTAACATTGGCTATAAGAGAGTTGTGATACTCAACTCCTACACCCCTTAAAAATCGTCCTTTGTAGTGGAAACCATGGAAAAAGTAGCTCTTTGGACGCTTAAATGGCTTACGCTGCCTAAACCAAAACAAATACACAACATTATTGTACACAGAATTGAATATCTCAAAACGCTCTACAAAAAAGTCCGCGACAGCATGTTTATCTCTTACGGGTAACCCATAATAACAATTTTTGTCTTTCATTGAAGCCAAGAAGATCGAGACAAGTAGACCTATGTAGATTCCTGTGCAATCTTAATAGTACATGGAGGATATTCTTTTACGGATAACTCACAATAACGAATTTTGTCTTTTAGCTAATTTATGCCAAGAACATGTCCACCGCTCTGCTCTCGAGGTAGCGTGCTGCTTTGTCACGCAGCGGGCCCGGGTTTGATCCCCGGTCGGGGCAATTTTTCTGGGTGAGGTTATTATCGGGGTTTTTCCTCACCTGAAGACAAATGTCAGAAAAACTTTAAGGCCCAAACGGTCCCCGAAGTCATCATCATCATCAACATCCTTCACCGGTGTGGAAAACAACGGGAAGCTACCACACCTAGAATTCCCTAGTAAAGCCGCAAGCATAGCAAGAAATTGCTATGATTGCAGTGAAAGACCTGCCCTCGGGCAGAATTACTATGGATGGATGGATGGATGCCAAGAAAATCGAATAAGTAAATTCCCGGGCAACACCGGGTAATCAGCACGGGTAATCTGAATATCATCATCATCATCATAGTACATTCACGAATTTAGGCCATTTGTTGACCTGTTTCGGCCTCAAGAGAAACACCATCCAGAAGTCTTTTGAGTGGACGTCCTGGTCTTCTTCTTCCTGCAGGTTGATATCTTAACATTTGTTTGGGTATTCTGTGATCTTCCATTCGATGAACATGTTGTATCCATCTTGACTTATAATCAGAAATTTTTGTTTTCTAAAGATTCCATGTGTAATTCTTCTAAGATGTCTTCATTTTTTTGTGATCTAGTAGTGTGTATCCTGCAGTCCTCCGAAGATATCTCATTTCAGCAGATCTAAGTCTCTGTATATCCTTCTGTTTCAACGTCCATACTTCGGTACCATACAAAAGAGTTGGAAGAGCCAGTGTTTTATACACTTTCAGTCTTGAATGCTTTTGGACTAACTATGGCTTGAAGATAGAATTTATGAACCCTAAAATTCTTAAAAAATTAGATATTTTTGCATTTACATCCTTTTCTTCTTCATATGAGATATTGCATCCTAGATATGTAAAATTATCTGAATATAATAACGATATGTATTTATATAATAATGATATATATTTATCCAACTTACTTATTCAACTAATGGTAAGAAGTACATTATTTTTTGTCTTTCAGCTCATTTATGCCAATAAGATCGGGATGAGTATATCCCGGACAACGCCGGGTAAGCCTCAAGGGGTATCTAAAAATAATTACGATATAGGCTAAATGTTTCCCTTACTTATTTAACTAAACATAAAACACATTAATTGTGGTATTTCAGCTCATTTATGTCAAGAAGTTAGGGATAAGTAGATTCCCGGGCAACGCCGGGTAATCAGCACGGGGTATCTAAAAAATATATATTTATAATTATTGTTCCTTTTATTTATTCAACTAAACATAAAACCACATTAATTTTCATTTATTTTGGCGTAGCAGTGCACGCCGCGCCGGGTAGTTAACTGTAAAAATTCTTTATTACTAACGGCAGGACTAATAGACTTAGCTTTTTTCGCGAGAGAGAAGACATATTCTCCATAGGACTTTCCCACACTCCATCGATAGATCCAGCTGTAGATTTCTTGCCTTATTTGAATTTCCTTTTCAATACTAAAAAAAAATATTTTTGAAAAAGTGTTTTGAACATTTCATACGACATGCAATCTGAAAGAGTTGGATTTAACCAGTCTCTCGTGTTATTTTTGAGACTTTTTTTACCACAAAGATACGAGTATAATGCTCGTGGGGAATATTTTTCAAAATCAAATGCATGTCAAGATCATGTAGAAATTGTATGGGGTTATTCCAGTGTTTCTACTCAAAGACCGGCAGTTGGCTGTCTAGCACTTGTTATGGATGCGTCCCATTACTTCTACTGTATCCACTCTGCGTACAGCTATTTTCAGATGAAGTAGCTGAATTATTGTTTAATGAAATTTGAGCTTTAATTTCAGCTGAGTAAAATTTTCACTATTAGGCCTACCTAATATATTTGCCGGAACCAATTCAATTGGCGTTTCGCGGTGTCTCATCGTGTTAGAGTTCTCTATCATCTTCTCTAATTTGTTATTAATTTCTACTTGTGAAGGAGACAATCTATTAAATTCCTATCAATTGTTAATTTGACATCATGCCAACATTCACACGCTTTTGGGGTTGTTTATTTCCCCGGACAACTAGCTTGTCCTCGTTCTCTGGACCTTGTTTAAATCTTTTGCATTAGGCTGTGAGAGACATTTGAGACTTCGGCACCCTTTATAGATGGTTTTCCAAAAAACCATAAGCTTTATTAGTGCGGGCTACCCTCAAGTTTATTCCGCTTTATTTTTGCTACTTAACTTCATTGCCTCTACGTATTAATTTTAATAGAAACTGCAACTAATCTGACCTTGTAATTTTGCAGGTTTTGTCTTGAACTTCACTATTCTCATCTGAACCAAATTTTGTTTGTTGGGCTACAAAAATGTATATAAATGTATATTCTATCTAAAATTACTATGCTTATTCCCATAAATAAATTATAATAATTAAATGTATAATTAGGGGATAAATAATCGTTCTAACTTGAACGTGTGTCGGGTAACATGACATTCTGAGATGCCTGTACAATTTACCTACGAAAATTATCAGAATACATGGAAGAGTTTTTAATTGGTTGTTATTGCTGATGAATCAATTTAAGTTAGACAATATTGTGGAAATATTACTATCTTCTGCGTGTGTTTTAACAAGATGATTGGCATATCCTAATTCAAGAAAATAAGTAACAACCTTACTAAATTTATGACATCACTCATACCATTTGAATAATGATGTATGTTTAAATAATGCACTCTTTTACTAATAATGTATGATAAACTTGGCCAATTTCGTGACACAGATAATTTCGTTATATTTTTGTTTCATTTGTAACGAAGTTGTACTTTATTTAAAATAATAATTATTATAAAATAATTCTTACAAAATTAACAAAAAATAAATCAAGTTATACTGAAGAAAAGTTATTTTTCTGTCTCACAGATGGCAATCTACTTTCTTGCTGTGTTTTCATATTTGTGATAACAACACTCCATAGGTGTATTTTGTTAATTTGCAGATGAGGTGTTTTCATTCATGCTAGCAGTTGTTAGAGTGAATACTTGTCTGTGTTTGAAGAACATTTTTGAGTAGATATTTTCGACACTGAAGGTGAAATATGGATACAATGTCGAAAATGGACCTGTGGGTCCATAAGAAGAGGTAAGCTTTTAACTGTTTATAAGTGGTATTTCAAATGCATGGATGTAACATGGAGAGTGATTAAAGAATTTGTAACGAATTTATGTTTATATTATCACGAAATACCCAAGTTCTTCAAACCTCCGGAAAAAATATATACGTAATATAAGCCATATTAGTAATGAAATAAAATACATATTCGATAACTCAGCATATATATTTAATTCACCTATCCTTAACTTCAACTGTCTTAAAACTAACGAGAAATTAAAAAAAAATATTAAGGTATAATACTCTAAAACCATAATATCACGTTATTTTATGGAGCAAATATTTACAATTCCATGCTTTAACAAAATTTTTGCTAGTAACTAATAATGAATTACACCACACTTTTGAAGAATACGTCAGCAGATGGATCATATAGAGACAATGTGTTTTGTGTAACAGTGTAGTGAACATGGTTAAGGTAGTCTGGAGCAACATGCAAGTTCTCGAGGAAAAGTTCCAAACATTGTTTTCGCAATTTATACAATTACCACCGCTGTGATCTCGACGTAGGGTGCTGTCTTGTCACGCAGAGGATCCGGTCGGGACAGGCTGCTGGGTGTAGTTTTTTCGGGGTTTTTCCTCACCTGTACGACAAATGTCAGGACGTTTAGGGTTCAACGGTCCCTGAAAATTATCCGGCCATCATCATCATCCTTATCATTATCATCATCTTTCACCGATGTGGAAAACAACGGGAAGCTACCACACTTATAAATCCCTAGTAACGCTGCAAAGCATACTATGAAAATGCTATGATTGCAATGAAAGACCTGCTCTCTGGCAGAATTACTATGAATGAATTTAATTTATTCACTTATTTGTGTATTCGATTATTTTTGCTACATCAAAATATGGTTACAAATGAAAACTTTCCAATTAAACAAAATAGCTAAAAATTATTTTAAAATACCTTTTAACAAAACACTAGTCATGGTAATATGCTGAAAAAAATCAATGGGGGATAAATTTGAATCAGATAAAAATATTAATGAACAAGGATCCGAATTTAATTGCCTTTAAATGGCCTAATATCAGAAATAAAAAGTCATATAGAGTTGAAATTACAGAAGTATAATAAGATATATGAAATCATTGAATGATAATTTTGGAAACAAATGTCCAAATAAATTAATTTACAATTACACAATTTATAAAAAAATATCCTAAAATATAACTAACAAACTAACTCACTGGCAATATCGAACCCGTAGGTTCAAGGCCGCCCGGACATAAGCTCTCCTTACATCCCTATCCTGAGCTAATGTTTTCCAGTCATTCCTTGTATAATCTACTTCCCTTAAATCATAGTTAATGTTATTTTGCCACCTCATTCTTGGTCTACCAACTGGGCGTTTTCCCTCTGGTTTTCATACAAGATGCTTCCATGCACACCTTGCATTCCCCATTCGTGCCAATGTCCTGCCCATCGCAGTTTACGAGACTTAACTGTTATTACGTATTATATCTGGCTTCCTATAAAGACCTTTCAATTCATTGTTATTTAGACTTCTCCATTCATCTGTCTGTTCATCTCTCTTTGGTCCAAAATTTTTCCTAAGAACATCATTCTCAAATACTCGTAATATCCTTTTCTCCCTTAAAGGAAGAGTCCATGTTTGGCATGCATATAATATAACTGGTTTAATAATAGGTTTATATATTTTCAGTTTAATGTTTTTGAAAGCTGATAAAGGTGATAAGCGAGACGATAAAAGTACCTTGTTCGAAAAAGTGACGATCTTTCACCGTAAAAATACAACCGTCAAGAAATGCGGACATGTGTTGCACTGGGGTAAAAATTCTCCTAAAATATAGCAGTGGAAATTGTATTTTGAATTGTGATATAAAACAAAATTACAAGCTGAATGGATGATATTTTAAGTCCTCCTCTAGGTCTAACAAGGGAAGTACTTATATTGGACTAGTTGGATTGTAACAAAAGTTGGAGGATATGTTGAATGAAGGATACTAAACACCGTGATATTAGTCATGTCACTGCAAAATCAATAGTATGCATAATATTTAATAGGAAATAAGGAACAATAAAAAATTAATAGAGGCTTAGCATCCGTATATGTCAGAATAAATAAGTAAACATTTGGTAAAAATAAAATAAACAAATAAAAATAGAAAATGATAGTATGGTGAACGAGGGAAGAACAAAAAAGGGGCAGGGAGAGAGAGATAAATTAACGAAATAAATATTTCAAAGGAGCGGCACGGTTACGTGAACAGCGCACCGTAGTGTGAATAGTTTTTACACTCCCGCAGTCGAGTATTTGTACAGTATATACGAATTGTTTCTATTTAAACATAAAAACAAAATAAATAGAAAGTACAATAGAATATTTGTTTTATTATTCACTAGCTAATACCCGGCGTGCGGTACTACGCCTAAATAAATGAAAATTAATGTGCTTTTATGTTTAGTTATTATTATATAAAACTTTCCTCATTAGAGGATTGCCTCAAGGACAAAGTGATACAGACAATCAATTTTGTAATTGATGAAATACATTTTGTAAATATATTTTTAAAACTTCAACTTGTAGGCCTAATTGAAGTATACATACTACAGGCCTAATTGAAGTATACATGCTATAAAGTAATTTTGTAAATATGGTTTCTTAAAATTGAAATTGATCCTCTAATGACAGCGATGGCAATTCTAGAAAGATACACCCTGATCAAATCTTAGGAATTCCAAAATTTGGCTAAGAATCCTGGTATAGTAGGTCTACCTCTTGCCCCGATCATCAATCCTGTGACAGTTATACTATCAAGTTGGTATTTATCTTTGCAAAAGTCAATTGTTGGCTCATATATGGCTTTCTTTTCAGAGTCAACTTCCTCAGGTTGGCCACTATGAGTCTCAAAACGAATTGTGGGATCTAATATCATACCAATTTTAGAGGATGGTCTAAATGCAATAATATATATTCGTCTGTTACTCCCATTAATGGCCACACCATGAACTTCCTCATAAACTGTGTATCCAAAATCTCGCAAGGCTTCTGCCATCATATTTCGAATAGTGTGGTGCCGAATATTTCTCAGTGATTCTCCAAACGGACAGGCCCCAAGGACGTGTGCAACGGTTTCGTGCTCTCTGCAACAACATCTACAGAGGGTATCGTCCCTAGACCTGCCCGGCAAAGAACGCACCGCCGATACATTGGCTTGCATTTTAATCGCTTCTCTCCATTCGTAACAAGACAATCCCTGATGGTCACGAATCCATTGATTTTGCCGGTGTATATTCATTGTAGAGAAGAACGCATTTTCCTTTATGAGGAAGTTGACTCCAGAGAAACTGCTTCTTTGTCTCTTAGTTGTTTCCTGAGTTTCCTTGCATCTGGTAGAAGACTTCGAGTGTTAATGTTGATGTCACTAGGTTCAATGTTAAGGTCTCCCACACATTGTAAACTTTCCTCTTTTAGGTTTCGGAGAGAAGTAATGTATGTATTATACTGTCTTGGTGAAGAATGTGGCAAATGTTTATATGCTGTAATCTTGTTTCCCACGTTGCACAAAATAAACCAAGTCCTTTATTCCGACGTTCAGTATATAACATGTGATCAGGGACATCCATCGGAAGATGTAACATTTCTTTAAGTCCACTTCTCAAAAGTTTATCACAATTCACTAAAAATGTTTTTGGTATTTGATTTGGTGGTACTGTTTGAAACGGATAGATTAGAGTTGGAGATATGGAACAATTTAAAACTGTAAATTTCTGATCAGGCTGTAACAGCGGTGAAGCAATGAGAGTTTCAATATTATCCCGTAATTTAGTAAGGGTTTGCTTAGAATCAAAAAAGTTATATGACCTGAAAAGCTGACACCTAAGTAACGAATAGTGTCAGCGATTTTATGGGCACGAATAGCATGTCCATCAAATTGGAGATCTTTTTCGTATAGTTTACCTTTCTCGACTGAAAGCACTGCTGATTTGGAAACATTAATTTGAAGGCCTATTTCCTGAAACCTCTGTAGAACAATTCTTGTCAGTTCACTGGCAGCTGCTACATCTTTCCCTATAATCACCGTGTCATCAACAAAGCTCATAATTGTTAGATGAGGTTGATCCGGAAGTAGATAGTAGATAACCATATTGACTTTTTATTGATTTTTCTGAGAGTTCATCGAGAATATGATTAGTTGCAATGTTATATAAAGACGATGATAACGGAGAACCTTGTAGAACTCCTCGATTGATAGTAATTGGTTTAGTTTTATTTTGATGGGTTTCAATCTGAGTCGTGTTTCCTTCCTGGAGATTTAATATTAATTTTGATAATTATTTTGGCACACCGACAGTTTGTAATGTGTTCTTAAGATGATTATGTCCTATATTATCAAAGGCTTTACTTATGTCCAAAAAACTATACATGCAGGCTCTTTCTTTTGTTTTGCTGATTGTAAGATGCTATTTAGGATAGATGTATTAATGTGTGTGCCTGGAGAATTTATGAAACCTCTCTGGTGTTCATTGAAGGTTATGTAACTACATAGGCGTTTATTAAGGGCTCTCTCGATTACTCTCCGAACTACTGAACAAATGATTATAGGACGCCAGTTTGAAAGTTCGTTTTTATCACCGCTCTTATGAATTAATACAGTTCAAGCTTTCTGTAATACGGGTGGCACAATTCTGCTGAAACTAGCATTCTTGTAGCAATTAGAGATATGATTTCAGCGGCGACATTGTTTTTAATTGCTCTTACAATTACATGATCTGGACCACTGGCAGTGTCTATTGAAATTTTCCTAGTAGCCTCAATAATTTCATTTGTACTTATAGAAGTATCAAATGTTTCATCTAATTGAACAGCTTCAACTTCACCTAGCTTGTTTGGATATTCTTCTCGAACAAGGTCATTGTGTGTAGAAAACAAATTTGAGAAATATTCATGTAATGTAGGGCAATCAATAGAACATGAAGTATTGTCTCCTTGAAATACTTGTCGGAGAGCCTTCCTACATTGGTTGTAAAAATAAAATTGAGTCAGCTGATACCTATATTCATTTTTCCTCTTTAGTCTATTTCGTTTCGAAGCCCTTTCAGGATTAGTAGATGTTTTATAAGTTTGTTGATTATTTGCAGCTATTTTCTTTTTTTGTGCATTAAAATATGTTCTAGCAGGATGATTGGGACCAAGTAAAATATGAACTGCAGATGCTAAGAAGGAAACGAATTCTTCAACCAAATTATTAAACTGAAAATCATCAAGTTCCACTAAAAATGTCTCCTTCCAAGTGGCTATTTGTATTTGATATTCACTTAAGTCATGCTTTGTAAAATTTTTGGAATCATCAATATGGGTGGAGTTAACAATTGCTTGAGGAGATTTACCTCCACGGTTTACCAATTTATCTCGGTATTCTGTTGGATGTGAACGACTTATATGATTTTTTAGTCCTCTGTCATTTTTTAAATTTTTACCACAATGTTTACATACAGTTTGATTATTTATACTTTCCTGTGTTAATTTATCATTTGCAGCCATTTTATATTGATGTATCTAGTCCTGAATTTCCCATATTGTTATATCGTTAAAGAATGTTTATAGTCGTCCATTAACTGACACTATTAATAATTATTAAATTACTAACTTTAACTCAAGAATTGAGTAATGAAAGAAACATTCATTGTTGTTCTTTGACAACTGAAAGTACTCTGATTGTAACGTAATATCCATACACACTAAACAGAGTAATAATAGAGGTATTTTGAATTTTAATTTTGTTGATAGCGTAATGACTATTAGAATCACAGTAAAACCACTTGCATCAACATATGAAGAATCTTAGCAGATTTGGTATGTCCGTTATAAGTACCAATAACTTCTGCTATGCTAGTCGAGACGAAAGCAGTTGGATTCTTGCTATTTCTCTTTAACTATTTCACATTTCACACAAATTTAAATTGAAAATCAAACATTTCCAAAATTCATAAATGTTCTTTAAGTAATTTCAATATATTAAATTATACCATAAAAACACGACGACATTAACGCGGATAGACCAACATATCAACTGATCTAAGCAACAATAAGTAAAAGGAAAAAAAATTATAAATGTATATTGTAATTACTTTAAGATTCCCCGTACTGATTACCCGGTGTTGCCCGGGAATTTACTTATCTCGATCGTTATGGCATAAATGATCTAAAAGACAAAATTATTTATTGCGTGTTATCCCTAAACGAATACCCGCCATGTGCTGCTATGCTTGCATAGGAATCTATGTGCTTGTCTCGATCTTCTTGGTATCAATGAAAGACAAAACTGGTTATTGGAAGTTGTCCGTAAATGATATACATATGCTGTCGCGGACTTTTTTTTGTAGAGCTTGTTGAGATATTCAAATCTGTGTACATTACTTTTGTGTATTTGTTACGATTTAGGCAGCGTAAGCCATTTAAGCGTCCGAAGAGCTACTTTTTTCAAAGTACGAACAAACAAACTAACAAACAAACAATCATTTTTATATATTAGCAATTTTATGGCCTAAATTAATACTTCTTTTTAGGACATGACAGTATATTTACACGTAAATGTGTACATATACAGGTATTAGTCTTGTGAGTCCATATAATATTTCATCAAAACAATAAAATGGGCATCATAAATTTATTTCACATTTTAACTAAGTTAGAATCTTGTGAGAGGAATAATTATGGGTTCGTTCTTCTATCTTAAGGTTTATAGGTTAATAAGGGATGTTTGAGCGCCATGAGTATCAAAGGGAATCTCCATGTGTGAGAATTTGGATTTGCTCAGATTGGAAGATAGGTAGAATTGAAGTTCTTTTCAACAAGGAAAGCAAGGATCTGGCCGGCGCAAGACTACGCTAGATGAAATGTAATATATCAGCTTTATTAATCGAAGTGGACCTCGTTACACGTATAATTGAAATCACTTATTACTGGACAAGGCATTAGCCACAGGAGCGCGCCTTTAGAGTTCAGAATCGAATCTCTGAGAGTCTATCATGACCGAATTATTTCTAAGTATGAAATTACCGAAGTTAGGTTTTTTGCCAATTGATGGCATCGTGCCGTTTAACAACTATGTCGATGAGTAGCGGAGAACTGCCGTCTCCGTGAGTTACGCAGAACGCTGAACCAACTTAACATAATTTAGTTGGATATAAGGTAAACTTCGTTTACCCTCTCCCTGTAATCGTTTCGTCATGAGGTCATTACCTTGTCGTGATATAACTGTTTACTATATTGGCTGATAACCATTACTTATGCCTAAAGAATGGATCGCCGTCTTTTGGTTGGACAAGAATCCACCAAGTCTTCTGGCCGAATACGCCCATTCTAAAATACAGTTTTATCATAAGTTCGAACTCTAGGGAATTCCGGTCTAAGTATATTATATAACTTTTGTTTAGGTCAGTGACTTTTTCCTGCTTGTTTGCTAGCTTGGCGCCCTCGCAGTTTGTCTGGTTCCTTATTAGGAGTTGTTTACTCCACGCTGTAGTTTCCAAGCCCTACATCAATTCTTTGTTCTTAACAAAGATCTTGGATTTCTGGTCTACGAAGAAACGTCTGGTAATCCGCTAGTACAATGTATTCCCTAAAATTATACCCTTTTATCACCGCCTCAAGTATCTGTCGCTTGACAATAGCGGTGCCATGTACTTGCTAAATTATTTCCGTAATAACTGACTGATAGCTTATTCGGGATTCTATCAACTTCTGTTAATTTAATTTATTTATATTGGAATATATAAAAATCAAATCCCTAGTGTTCTCACGATTTTATTGCATATACATTTCGTATATTTTCGATGATTATTTCGTCCTATAGTGATCTAACATATGTCGTAATTAATTAATTATTTTAATTTCTTAATTTAGGAGAGGCTGAGTGAATGTTTATGCTTCAGTCTATAGTTCAGGAAACATTTGAAAAACACGAAGAAACTGGATTGGGTGATGACCAGTTTGCGTATTTTCTGGCAGAACTTATAGAACAAAAATATTGGAATGGGTTAGAGGACTTTAGCGAAAATACTTTAGATTTCGAAGACTATGCCACTTGCAATCAGAAGCTCACACAGACAGGATGTTCTGAAGACATTAAAATTGCCAACGAATCCAGTAAGGAACGTGAGAGTTCAAGTAGCTTTGAGCCGTCTCCTGTTAAATAACCTAAACGTCCTAACGTACTGTCTGCCTATTCTGAAGAAACTTTGGAAAACATTTATGAATATAGGATGTCAGGGAAATTTGGCCCGAAGTTCTATTCACAAAGAATTAAAAAATGGTCATCGTTAATTAATAACCGAAATGTAAGAACAGTTTTGAATTATATAGAAAATAAAACATCTTATATAGCTTCACAATTCAAAAACAGGGGCCCCTACAAAATCGCCCAAATTAAAAACTACATCCTTAATAAGTTTCGAGATTCTCGAGATCGGGGATTGACAGTTGTAAGAGGATTTTACTCTTGTTGATTAATTTTAGGTTGAAGCCCCACTGTTGGGGGACACGTGTAACAGGATTTTATTTGATGTAGGATTAGTTTTGGGTTGAGTAAGTTTGGTGTTCAGGGATATAATATATGGACAGTTTGGTGCTTCGGATAGCTCAGGTTCGGGGTTCGGTAAGAGCTGGATTCTTGTATCTGAGGCACACGAGAGGAAGGATGATCACGTGGTGTAATAACTAGATTATTTCTTCAGGGTGATAACAAAGTTTCAGTTTATTGCGCTTTAGCAGATACACTTGGCCGGAACACTAGCCATTAATTTAAGCTGTAGGCACAATGTGAGCGTAGCTGTAACTGTTAATATGTTTCGTTGCCTATTCTCACTGTTTCTCACGGATCCTACTTTTGTACTAATTTTCTCTACGTTATACAAGGCCTATCTTGAATTATAAGGCGGGGAGAAATGTATACATATATACAGACGTATAAATAATGGAAATCGATATTAAAACTTATGAACTTCACAAGTCGGAAATGTTAACTTTCCTTTAAGTTGTATTCTCCCGTCAGCCTACTATGAGTCCTGTACTACTCGCGACCACTTTTCTTATTCTCTCTATAGTCGCTTCCCTTGTCTCTCAATACTTCCTTTTCTGCAGGTAAATTCATCAGTCGTAGTGATTTTCTTGTTTGCGTTCTTGTTTCCGCCGTTCGTTCACCTCTTAGGAGTGGGATATTCTTTTTGCGCTCGGCTGTTTTGTGCTGAATGTCTGCTGGATCCCTCGGAGTTAGTATCGTAGTACTTCCTCTCTATTTCTCTCGTGTAGAATTTTCTCCCTCCGCTGCTGTAAGGAGACCGCCTCCTGTTGTAGCATCCCCTGTAGATTTTGGGGACCCGCTGTCAATTACCTCTTCAAATTCATTTTCAGGGTTGTCCTTATTTTCTAGTTGCTCCCTGCCTCAGATTCGTCCATTTATAATTAATTTATTAAATTGCAGGATTGCATGGCAGCCCTGCCTCCTCGCCTCGAGCATGTGTCGCTTAACAAAGTCCCTGTCGCGACGCACCTTCTCACTAAAGTCTTCGGCAATATTAATACCGGTCCCTTTAAGATATTTACTGTCTCTAAGGATCCAACGCTTTATTTTGTAGTGTGATAATTTGCATACAATCGGTCTCTTTCCACTATTCCAACGACCTACTCTGTGCGCTCTTTCAATATCACTGTCCACCTAATCAATCCCGATTTGCGCCACTACTCTTTTAACTATAAGTTCAGTTTCCTCCCAGCTCTCCCTGTCATCTCCATCCACTCCATAAACCACAATATTATTACGGCGACTCTGATTTTTGAGATAGTCTAATGCAGATTCCAGCCATTTCAATCTGTCCTCCATCCGATGCATGTTCGTCTCAACACCACTAATTTTTTCACCCACGTTGCACTTTTCAAACCCCTCTTTCACTTCAGTTGACAATTTTTCAATCAGCTTTGTCACTTCTTCCATAATGCTTTGTCCCCTGCACACTTCAACCACTCTAACAAAAACATGCCCACCCTTCTCGACGGTCTCAACTAAACTCCTCCTTTTTGTAATTTGGGTGGGTTTATCATACTTAAGTTCATACGTCCACGTAAGTGCATCTCTCGCATAGGTGCCAAATATTTCGCAAATTGTTTTTTTTTCTAATTCTTTTCCAGAATGTTCTAGTCATTTCTCTGCTATGATGATATTTTTGGCTGATTGACATGTCCACGCTAATGCCAAG
The DNA here is from genome assembly GCA_030220185.1 of Diploptera punctata. Taxonomy (NCBI): domain Eukaryota; kingdom Metazoa; phylum Arthropoda; class Insecta; order Blattodea; family Blaberidae; genus Diploptera; species Diploptera punctata. The sequence goes on from JASPKZ010006856.1 coordinate 1,187,358, forward strand.
GGAGTAGTTATTCATCACTTGAATTTGGAGTTTTCTAACACCATTGTGCGCAACTAGTCTATTTTGCTTCGTTGGGGTAGTTCTTTGTAGTAAGAAGTTACAATAACCCTTTGCTAGTAAGTTTGTGACATAAAGCTAAACGCAAAATTCCTTCCTATTGTGAAAGGATGGGCTTTTCCAATATTACAAATAATACAATACTAGCGACTTCCTTAGTATAATATTAATTTAATATGACTTTTATATTAATTTTGATATAAATGTTATGGGGTTGATCCTATCTTCATGACGTTATTATTTCTGGAATCCCTGTTTCTTGCTGAATAATTTGAGACCGACAACATACATTTGCCGTAATATATTAGATAATTATTTTTAATCATTTATACTTCTCATTGGCGGGGATATGGATATATGGGTGCACAGTGCACTATTGGCATTACAAACGTAGGCTGTTTTTTCGAGCGAACGAATTGGGCTTGAATGAATTTAAAGCTTCAAAAATATTCATTTCAAATTTCAAAAAAGAACAAAATATTTCTTCAAGAAAAATTACCAAATTTATCACTGTCAAGGGTATTGAAAACGAAATTCAAACTATTGAAAATGCAAATAACTTTGTAAGAGACGTTAATCAGATCATTCAAGAAAACTGCATACCAACAAAGAATGAGTGGAACTGTGACCAAAGTCAATTTAATTATGAAATGACAGAAAACAGAACACTAGCAGTCAAAGGCAAAAATCTCACTGTTACTAAAGTTCAAAACCTACATGGAACTACACATTCTTTCACGATAGATGTTCTTATTTCAATGTGTGGGTAACTTGGGAAGAGGTTATACCTCTGTTTTCAAGAACCTAGCGGAAACAAACTCGAGCCTAAAGTTCAGAAGAAGATAGAACAGAATACACCTCCAAATGTGTATGTCGACTGTAGTGCCAGTGGAAAAATGACAAAAGAAAGTTTGAAATTATTCTTAAAACATGTGTTTAGTGAAAATATTGAAATTGATTCACCTTTAGTATGCGATTCGCGGTCCGGGCATAAGGAAGAACAATTGCTACAGGACTGTTTACCCGATAAAAATGTAAGGCTGAAAATTATTCCTGCAGGAGCCACAAAATATATACACACTCGATGCTTTTTTTTTCGTCAATATACGATCTATGTGCGATGACTTGAAGGATATCTGCATCTAAAATGAGATGGTGACGTGAAAATGTCTGACAGATTCTTTATTATAAACCTGCATTTCCTTGTATATAATCAACTGTCAGTAGAAATTTACAAAGATATGCGTATTTATGCTTGGACAAACTCTGGCTATAACGTGGACCAAAGTGTAATGAGATTCACAAATGTGATTGAAAATGCATTTGACATTGGTTTTAGTGAATGTGCCATTTATAACTGCTCCAGTATTGTCATGATCAGATGCTCATGTTCGCAAAAACTTTGTTAACCATTTCATGGAAGACCCTCACTATTACCATTGATGTTATGGTAAATTATAATTTGTTTTTGTTATTCCAGTACACGAAATTATAACCGATTCTGAATTTCAAGTAAAAAAAAAAGTAGTAGCAGTAATAGGACTTCATTAGACTAAAAGTAAGATATATACAATGTTATTTACAAATATGTGTCGCACGGGCAGTGAGCCATACGTGCTGTCGCAGTCCGTTACAATAAAGTTATATTTGGAAAAAACAATAATATTACAATTACATAAAGAAGACACAATGATATTACAATTACATAATAATACAATAACATTATACATTAATCAAGTTATGTAGAATTATTAAGAATTAATGGTATTGCATTATGATAACATGTAGCATATTTATTCATGAATGAGTGTTGTTCTTATTTTCCGCGTTTTGTCCAGAAATTTACCCTCGTTTATCCAATTTTCTGGATTTGCCATTAACTAGTAGCATACAAATCTTTCACGATTTGAATTCAGAAATTTTTCCGGCAATAACTGACGCCTCCAATGTTCTAAATCGTTACATTTTCCTAATATATGTATCTCGTCTTCAGACTCCCGCACATTCGACATATTCGCTTTACATTTAACGGAAAAAATTATACAGTGATCTGCTATCTGTATAAAGTAATCAAAAATTGTTATTAATGTTAACAAGGAGAAAAACTCATATGTACGTTCTTAGCACCGCTATAGTTAGTAGCACTGTGCTTGAAATCAGCTGCAATGAGCAACCGTGCCGTTACGAACCGGTCAATGAGACGCGATTGAAATTTAATGACAAATAACTCGAGTTTTGTTAAATTTGCAGCAAAATGACTAACGCCATCATATTTAATGTTAATCAATTAATATATCCTCCAATTTTTGTTACAATCTAACTGGTCCAACATAAGTATGCATGTATGTTATCAAAATGGAAATGTTGTCATTAGTGAAAGGTTCATAGTTCAAAACATAGTAAAAGATTAGAAGGTATTCAAATATATCAAAACAATGATTAAATCAGCTACACAGAATAGATTCAACTATTTCCAATATTTACACACACTTTAGGCCTGACGAAATTAACGAATACACTGACAAATTAAGCACTGACCTCAGACATATATATTTATGGTCCAGACAATTTGAGCTAAAACTAAATGTAAACAAAATGCAATCAAAAATTATCGGACATCTAAAACCATTAAACTCCATAAACAATAGCAATATGCCAGCTATCATGTTAGATAACGAACAAATTCCTTATACTGACGTCGTTAGAATCTTGGGAGTTTACTTATATTTTAATTTAAATTGGAATACCCAAATAAAACAACATCTAAAAGATCTTCTCTATAATGCATTCCCTAAAGCGTCTCAAAAACTTTGTTCCTAGAGCTCTTAAAAGAATTTTAATTCAAACCTTAGTGATGCCGCATTTTGACTATTGTGACGTTCTACTAACTGACAAAAGTAACGGACTGTCGGACAAACTGCAGCGTGTCCATAATATGTGTATCAGATTCATATTTAATGTTCGAATATACGATAACATTTCTCCATTATTCCACGAATTTTCAAGGTTACATTTTAAAGAGAGAAGAAAATTACACTCTCTAATTCTTTTATTTAAGATCCTACATACCTCGACTTCCAATTATTTATCATCCCGTTTCCAGTATCTATCCTCCAACCATAACTTAAACACATGATCACAACATAGACCATCACATCACTCCATGTCAAATACTATTTTCACTTCTCGGAACTGGAATTCCCTACTACAAGAAATAAGGGGCTGCCAGACATTGGCATCTTTTAAAAGAAATCTAAATTTATATTTGTTGTAACCTCGACTTCATCAATACCCAGTGTAAGGTACATATATTAATTGGCGTTTCTCGTAAAATTTATCATATTTATACTATTATTATTATTGTTATTATTTTATCGTAAGTATTATCATTGTTATTATCGTACAAACTATTGTTTGTATATGAAATTTACATTCCAATATTTAATATATTTTTTACTCTTTATAGTTAGTATAGTGTATATCTACATTTGTCAAATATTTATTTGTGTTTGTGTTGGTTGAGTGCAAGAGAAGGCCTTATGGCCTTAACTCTGCCAAAATAAATAAAACATTATTATTATTACTATTATTATTATTAATATTATTATTATTACTATTATTATTACTATTATTATTATTATTATTATTATTATTATTATTATTATTATTATTATTATTATTCATCCGGTATCATGGCAGCTGCCGCCATCTTCCGGAAACCAAACGCCATTCCTCTCTATCCATCCATTGATCTTCCTCCATACCTCTGATATTCATAGCTGCTTGTACCTCTTCTATCCAAGTTTTCTTCGGTCTTCCTCTCTTCCTCCTTTCCATTGGGATCCATTCCATAACAATTTTTGGCAATCTTTGCTCTGGCATTCGTTTGACATGACCATACCACTGCAATCTTTTCTTTTCTATGATGTCTATGATGTCCGGCTCCTCTTGTACACCCATAATTTCCCTTATTTCTTTATTTCGTATTCTATCCATTCTAGATTTTCCAGCTGATCTTCTTAAAACATCCATTTCTGTATTTAAAATTCTTTTAATTTCCCTGGTAGGAATTTGCCAGACATCAGCAACATATGTTGAAATGATCTGAATTATGGTTTGATATATTTGTAATTTTCTATTTTTTGTAATATTTTTGCTCCACCAAACAAAGTTTAAAGCATTTATTGCTTGTTTTATTTGTGCGATTCTATTTTTAATTTCCACTGTGTTATCGCCTGAATGGTCTAATTTTGTTCCTAAATAAGTGCATTCAATACTAGGTTTTAGTTCTTCTCCATTGTTGAAATTTATATTTTCCATTTCTTCTCCAATACACAGGTTTTCTCAATGTTTATATAAAGTCCCCATTTTTCATATTCTTCTCTTAGTTTTTTAGCCATATATTCTATGTCATCGTGGTCCTGTGCTATTAATACCTGGTCATCTGCAACATATAATGAATATACATGTTATTTTGGATAGGTATGCCCATTTTTTGACATTTTTTCCTCCAGTCTCTTAGTACTCTTTCGAGATGAATTTTAAATAGAGTTGGAGATAAACTGCAACCTTGCCTTAAACCTTTTGTAATAGTAAATCCCTTTGTTATATGATTTCCAACTTTTATTTTCGAAATAGATACTTTGTATAATGCTTTTATAGCTTCTGCTATTTTTTTGGTAATGTTGGAATTGTCGGAAGTTTCCCATAACATTTTCTGGGGAATACTATCATATGCTTTGGTTAAATCGACACAAAGCAAATGTAAATCTCTGTTAGTTGCTCTTTTTTTCTATCTATTGTTATTATTATTATTATTATTATTATTATTATTATCATCATCATCAACTTGAAAATCGCAGAGACAGAGGAAGATCTAAACAACATCTTGAGATATAGGAACAGTCTCAACTGAGCTCAACAAATCTAAAATGTTCACAAATATATTATTTTCTATACACGGCGCGACAGGTCTTGAAGGACCTTTGCCTACCAGCCTCAATACTACATGTACCATTTAAAGAACTCAATGTTCATCCAACCAATATAGGAGGACATATATCAGCAATCCATGGTCCCTAGCAGTTATATCTGGTTTTATAAATCTGGAGCCGCTACATATTATAGGTACCAACATTTCTCACGAGGCTGGATGAGCATCGGTCCTATATGGCCAATAATTCAGTGAGAAAATGTATTTCCCCTTGAGAATTCAAATCAGCGCATTTCCCCCAGCTCTGAGCAAGTAGATTACGGGGCCGGAGACATATATATATATATATATATATATATATATATATACATATATGTCCACCGCTGTGGTCTCCAGGGAGCGTGCTGCCTTGTCACGCAGCGGGCCAGGGTCGATCCCCGGTCGGGGCAATTTTTCTGGGTGAGGTTTTTATCGGGGTTTTTCCTCACCTGTAAGACAAATGCCAGGGAAACTTTAAGGCCCAAAGGGTCCCCGAAATAATGTGGCCATCATAATCCTTCACCAGTGTGGAAAGCAACGGGAAGCTCTACCACACCTACAATTCCCCCTAGTAAAGCTGCCAGCATAACATGAAAAGACCTGCCCTCGGATAGAATTACTATGGATGGATATATATATATATATATATATATATAATAAGTAAAGTTAAGAGGTTTGTATTAATATTAGCCAATTTGTATAATTTATTTTTATTTCAAAATCTAAGATCAGATTAATACATTTTGCATCGCAACAATATTTTAAGGAAATATTCCATGTATCGTATAGTTCTGTAACATATTACATATATTTGAAGAATTAGCTTTACTATTTAACATTTTCCAATACTGTTATTTTAACACAGTTCCAATAATGAAAAGAAAAATTAATATCCGAACCAGGAATCGAACCGCGGACCTCTAGTTCTACAGACTAGTGTGCAGCCCACTACACCATTCTAGATCTGGCACAAACATTAACAATTCTTTCCACATATGTCAGGTAGACAGCGGACGAAACGAGAATTATAGATTTGTATATGTGGATAGAATTGTTAATGTTTGTACCAGGTCTAGAATGGTGTAGTGGGCTGCACACTAGTCTGGAGAACTGGAGGTCCACGGTTCGATTTCTGGTTCGGATATTAATTTTTCTTTACACAATATCATTATAATATTATAGCTTTACTATATCCCCCGATGAAAATGTAGGAAAATGTCAGACATGTATGATACATTCACAAATATTTCAAATTAAAAAACAAAAGTCTTCTTTCATGCCAGAGAAATTATACTTCGCACAACTCTTTGAAATGTTCTGTTTCACAGCACAAAATAAGATTTCCTTAGTTGTGATAAATTATATAAAAAAGTACAATTTTCTGTATCAAAACAAACCCTTGAGGATGCTGGATGCAGTCTCCGGTGAAGCGTTGGGGAGTTTGTGCGTTACTACCACGACCAAAATGCCCGATTATTTCTACAGATCATGATAGGAACTCCGTCCGTGAAAGCCTAAGTGGATAAATTATTTATAAATTGTTACACCAACATGCCAACAAAATAACTGCAGTTGAAAAGAATTATTTGAGAAGAGCTATCAGAAAATCTCAACTGAAAATAATTAGAAATACAGAAATTAGAAAATAGATGAATGAGGAAAGAAGTATAATGGATGAGATTGAACACAGAAGCCTAATATGGAATGGAGACGTAAGAAGAATGGAGGATGGAACACTATCAAAGGCCGTTTTCACATATGGAAAATTGAACAGAAAAGGAAGACCAAGAACAACCTCGAAGAATAACTTTCAACAATAAATTAGGACATTTGGTGCAATGGATGAAGACACAGACGACAGAGAACGATGATGAACTTCAATTAAGGGAAATTTGTGAATGTGTATTACAAACAGTTATTCTATATGTTCTTAGTCATTTATTTACTATTTTAAACTCAATGTTAATTATTATGATTGGTCAGAGAAAAACCTTAATGATGAGGCAAATTCTCAATGAATAAAATGATAAAATTGTTATATGTTTAGATTTAGAATAAGTACTTTTCATATTCTGTGAGTTGACATTACCCAAATTATAGCTTATCAAGATGTGATTATTTTTACATGCACAGTTGTTTTCATAGATACATGGCTGAAATTTTCTCGTCTAATTTCAATACGGTAATAAAGGTAATAAATAAATAATCGAATTTTGACGAAATACGGAATAAAACATGTGAATGTGAGATTAACCACTCGCAACCGTGTGCGTAAACTTTGAATCCAACATTTTGTTTATATTGTCCCCCAACATACGCCGATTGAGGTCTGTCACCGTTAGCATGGCCATCCGCACATCAGGAGAGGGAGTACGTTTCTTTCTTCTGTGTGACTTCTGATAGCCGTAAGTTTCGATGAGTTTGCTGCTCAGAGATATCAGATCATCCAGGCTGACATATTGTGTTGATTGTCTTCGCTGTCTGGTATTTCCGGTATCAGCATTCGGCAATTTTTTTAAACTGTCGAGATAATTCACAGACGTCACGCTAGAAACAAATGTGTATATCAGAGCTGGTATATATCATGTATCATAATGATATTTATAATATATTAGTTTATGCTGAAGATGTATTATTGAGTGATAGCGAGCAGACACTCAGGACCAACGCCCAAACTCTATTGGGTAACACTAAGAAATTGGGACTGGAAGTAAACAACAATAATAAAACTAATATATGTTCACACATAGAAATGCATTATATAATGGAAATGTACAACAATGACAAATGAGGGAAATTTTGAAGAAGTGGCTAAATTCAAATACCTAGGAACGATAATTACAAATATGAATAAGATGCACAAAGAAATTAAACATAGGCTCAATTCTGGTAATGTATGCTATTATATATTACAGGGACTCTTGTCGTCACAAAACGTTAAACCGAAAAAAAAAAAAAATGTTATTCTCCCAGTGATATTATATGGGCGCGAAACATGTACTCTTTATTTAAGGGAGAAAAGGTAATTACGAGTATTTGCGAATAAAAATTTTAGGAAACTTTTTTTATGAAAGAGTGATGAACAGATGAATGGAGAAGACTACTTAAGAGTGAGCTACATGGTCTTTACATAAAGCCAGATACAATAAGAAGAATTAAGTCTCATAGACTGCGACGAGCAGTTGGCACGAATGGTGAATGAAAAAATGTGCATGGAAGCTTTCTTGTAGGAAAACCAATAATGAGGTGGGAGAAGAAGTAGATTATACAGGGAAAGTTTGGAAAGGGATGTATGGAGAGTTTATGTCCGCACGACCATGGACCTACTGGTTCGATAGAGTCAGTGAGTTAGCTAGTTATATATGATGTATCAAAACACAAAAACAACTTACGTGTGGTTGCTGTGATTAGATGAAATGAACTCAATAACAACAATTCTCGCTGTTCTTTTCTTAGCTAATACAGGGCGCCTCGAAAGTCACTATTTCCATGGAAACACTACTTTTTTGTAATTTTTTTTTTGTATAGCCTACACTGTTTGTTTAGCACGGAAGAACGGGTTGTCATTATTTGTGCAGGGGAACGTGGATTGTCATATAAAGATGCCAGAGCTGAACTTACCCGTAAATTCCGAAATAAAGCTCCAACAAAGGCACACATTCGTCTACTTGTAAACAAATTTAAGCGTACCGGCAGTATGTGAAATGAGACACGTCATGGACGTCCACGCATATCAGCAAAAGCAGTGCAGCAGGTTTAAATTACCAGTAATAGTCCGAATGCATCAACTCGACGCCACAGTAAGGAGTTAAATGCCTCTCGCAACACTGTGTGGAAAATTATACATTTCACTCTACGAAAACGTCTTTATCACGTCTGTTTGATTTACGGAATCGTATCACAGAAAAAACAGGATTTTTACTGTTTAAATGTTAAAATCAGCATTTCGTATCACAGCTGAAAGATGGTGTAGGCCTATGTGTTTTCATCTAGATGGCGGTCATGTAGAGTATGTGTAAAACTTCACAATAACATTGACTTTACAATCATTGCCTTCCTTCATTTAAATGGTATGTGACTTTAGAGACACCCTGTACAATCATAACGTAATGTCAGGGTTAGATCGGGAGGTCTCTTGTTTGATCCCAGGTAGATGTTTTTTTTTCATTTTTTTATTTAAACGGTATGGTATCATTGGCATAATTTATGTCTGACCTGCCTCATGGGCTGGTGATTGGCATTACTGACTACTGTTCATGCGGTCCCGGGTTCGATTCCCAGTCATACCATAGGAATCTTTTCTTTAACCCATTCGCCTCAAAAGACGAGGTAGACTCGCCGGCAGTTAAATAGCCTCCAACTCAGAAGACGAGATACAATTGCTAGGCTCAGCTGTTACATACTTTGCAATATTTTGTACATCCCTTGGCAGGGTAATATTTTGTTAACATTTATGAATAGTAGAGGAATGTGTTTTTGCCTTCGCCCCTATTGAGATCTCAAGTATCGTTATCTTTTGTTTGTTTTCAATGTCTGAAAATAGACAATATAATTTATGGTAACTTAAATCCGGGTTTTGAAAAAAAAATGCATTGGCCTTTTAAACCTGAAGCGAATGGGTTAAAGGAATTATTCCTATGATTGCCCAGGGTCCGGAATTAAGGTTAAGTTTAGGTTAAGAACTCTCCTGGCGCTTCATTATCATTTATCACCCATCATATCATCGGGGTGACATAACTCCTCTTTCCAGGTGCACCAACCTAAGAAATGGATTGCAATTCCGGCAATGCCAGGGGAGAAAGCCAGAATTGTCATAAAGACAACCTGGTGGCATTTACAAAAAAATTATGTCTCGATTTTGGTTAATACAAAACATAGAGTACATGGAAGCTGGCAATATTTCCTTCAACAACAAAATAAAATAAATAAGAAATGAGAAATAAAAAACGAAAATGTAGCCTTAAAATAAATAAATTATACAAATAAGAGAATATTCAATACGATCATTTATTCCTAAATTAATCAAATTTAAGTCAAATTACATATTGTAAACAAGTCAGGAATACGTATGATATCACTATATATATTCATCCATAGTAATTCTGCCCGAGGGCAGGTCTTTCATTGCAATCATGGCATTTTCATGCTAAGCTTTAAAGCTTTACTAGGGAATTGTAGGTGTGGTAGCTTCCCGTTGCTTTCTACACCGGTGAAGGATGATAATGAAGATGATAAAGATAAGGATGATGATGATGATGATGACGATGATGATGATCGTCATATGATTTCGGGGACCGTTTGGGCCTTAAAGTTTTCCTGGCATTTGTCTTACAGGTGAGGAAAACCCCCGATAAAAACCTCACCCAGGAAAACTGCCCCGACCGGGGATCGAAACCGGGCCCGCTGCGTGACAAGGCAGCACGCTACCTCGAGACCACAGCGGTGGACACTATATATATATAGCATTTCTGGGCGAGTTGTGTATCGCGGTGATAATGTACCAATGTACGTACCTGACTACAAAACGTAACTCCAAGGGTTCGAATCCATGATTGGCCTATGTGTATTAGTTATAGCGAGATTTCAAGGATTGAAACTATTGATGTTGTTCCCATGAAAATATTTTTAAAACTATGTAGATCTATCTTCATCGATTCTACGTAGTAGGCAAAAAATGACAATGACAAAAATATATACTAATCAATTAAAAAGGTAAAGTATAGTTTGTTAAACTATTAAGGGCTAACACGCAGACTCTATTGAGTAACACTAAGAAATTGGGACTGGAAATAAACATCAATAAAACTAAATATTTCACACATATATAACTTACATGCATTATATAATGGAACTAATGACAAATGAGGGAAAGTTTGAAGAAGTGGTTGAATTTAAATATCTAAGAACAATAATTACAAATATAAATGAAATACACAAATAAATTATTCATAGGCTCCATTCTGTAAATGCATGCTATTATGTATTACAGGGACCCTTGTCTTCTCAACTACTTTCAAAAAATTTTAAACTTAAAGTATATAAAACTGTTATTCTTCCAGTTTTATTATAAGAATGGAAACTTGGACACTTTCATTAGGGAGGAAAGATGATTACGAGTGTTTGATAATAGAGTTCTTAGAAAAAATGTTTACCAAAGAGAGACGAACAGAAAAACGGAGAAGACTACATAACAGTGAACCACATGGTCTTCATATGAAGTCAGATATAATTAGAACAGTTAAGTAACGTAGACTGCGATGGGCAGAACATGTGCACAAATGGGAATTGAAAGAGGTACAGTCTTTGAAATAATTGTTGGCGCACAGATAATTTTCAAGTCCTAGAACGACGCCACTGCGCATGACCAGAGGTCAGTTGTTTGGTTCACAAGTATACAACTATTTGAGAAACTAAAATCCGTTCTATTTCATTGAGTGTCGTGCAATGGAAAATAATTTCGCGTATATAAGTTGTGCGGTAAATGCTGTAAATAAAAAAAACAAAAAAAACAAAGACAATTAATCGAGACAAGGACGAGAGGGATAAAAAAAAAGCATGACAGCGGGATCGAACATTGCGACCTCCAGCATGGGAAATAGAACCGCACTCCACTAGATCACAACCGTTCCCTGTTAGAAACTGTCTGTATGAAGCGATGCAATACTCCAAGACTGACTTGTATAATGAAATTATATATTGTCTTAATTTAAATTAATCAGACGAATTTTACATTAGTAGTGGTAATAAAGAACCTTGTTATGCCTTGTGTTTTTAAACATATATATATATATATATATATATATATATAAACGAATAACGATTGTAGAATCTCGTTACTTTGTTTAAAAAACACAAGGCATAACAAGGTTCTTTATTTCCACTACTAATGTAAAATTCATATATATATATATAATTATATATATATATATATATATATATATATATATATATATATATATATGAGGTGTTTCATTTAATTAATTAATTTCCCTATATATACAAATTTATTTATATAACGTAGCCTGGTAACGTGTAGACATTAAAAAAATAACGACGTTATTAAAATAAATTCCTGACCAGGATCGAACCTGGGCCTTACGTCGCAAGATAGCATCTTACCTACTGCTCTACTGAAGCGAACGATACGAATACTGCATCAGAAGTAAGCGCTAATCTACTATTGATTGGTTTAAGAGACCATTACTTGCTTTCAGTCATCTGATAACTCTCTTAACATAGAAATTCAATTAATAGATTTATTTGTTGAAATTCTTTCAATAACGATTGGTATAAATCTATGATTGACCCCTTATGCCGCCGGATTTGACCTCAAAGGAGACAGCACATGTAACAACTTACTAGTGTGAATCGCTCTTCAAAACTTTTAACTTTCCACCATCAAGAGATGCGCCATCATTTTTTTCAAAGGCTGTACATGGCAGTATCTTCTAGAAAAACCGGAGGGAAAACGCCCAGTAGGTAGACCAAGAATGAAGTAAGAGAATAACATTAACCATGATTTGAGATAATTAGATTCTATAAGGGATGATTGGAAAACATTAGCAAAAGATAGGGATGTGTTGAGAGCTTATGTCTGCGCGACCATGCACCTACGGGTTCGATAGTGCCAGTGAGTGAGTGAGTTAGTTAGTTAGTTATAGTTTTAAGCACGATTATCGGACCATTAGGAGTAGTAGGTCAATTGAAACGAAAATTTAAAAATCGCTATAGCGGTCGTAATTTTCCATTTTTCGCAACGAAACACAGTATATGATATTTTAAAAAAACCGATAAGTCATTTTGCAAAACATCAGGTATATTCGAACATTAGAAGTAGCGGTTTACTTAAAACTCGCATCTGAAATTTGTTAAACATAGCATCGTATTAACGAAATTAGCCCGATATATTTGCACAAGCCTTACGCAAACAATACTTAACATAATTAGAGAAAAAAATCTACCTGAGTCAGTATTTAAATTCAAAACCCCCAGTTTTACGCGCTAGTAATCTACTATTGAACTATTCACACAACATCAGGAGAGGAGACACCAATTTCTCTCTCTTATAACCTCGTTTACTCGTTTTACAATAGGATCAAGATCTGTACCGTAGTATAAATTATCAATTGTTTATAATACGGTGTGATCCCAATATAATGTTTTCTACTTAGAAGCAACTCTTTTTTATTGTGAATAAAGTTTTTCTATTTCGAGTAAGTGAGGCTTAAAAAAACTCTACGGCGCGACACGCCTAGAAGGCCCTTAGGCTACCATCCGGCTACTGGCCTCACATCCACACGTGTTAACCACATAGTTAGATGATCATCCACGTAGTATAGTGGTAATATATGGTCAGCATGTCGGGTTTTCAGCTGGTTTTGTCAACCTGGAACAGTTTGTTACTGTATTACCCACATGTCTCAAAATGCTGGTGGGCTCCGGTTCCATACTGGCCGAAATTCCATGAGAAAATATCTTCCCCCGTGGAGAGCCGAACCAGCGCAAGTCCTGTAACCTCTTCTCCAATGCATCTTGTCTTAACTAGTCGGTTACAGCGCGGGACGAGGTTTAAGATAGATACATTTAAATTTTCTCCTGGAGTTGCTTGAGTAGTTCAATGACAGAGCGGGGACGCTTAAATGTAGAGGTTCGAATCCCGATTCAGACGGAAATTTTTATATTAGTTGTGCATATTAAATTAGTCATTCTTAGTTTTTGACACACGTGTTTTCGGCAAATCTTCGCACACTAACAATGAAATTTTTCATTGGAATTGATCTGCGGGAAAATGTTTGTAAATGAGTTCCATCCATTCACAGTAATTCTGCCCTAGGGCACTTCTTTCACTGCAATCATAGCATTTTCATGCTATGCTTTGCAGGTTTACTAGGGAATTATAGGTGTGGTAGCTTTCCACACAAGCGAAGGATCATGATGATAATGATAAGGATGATGATAATGGCCGGATGATTTTCGGGGACTATTGAGCCCTAAGCTTCCTGACATTTGTCACACATATGAGGTAAAACCCCGGAAAAAAAACCTCAGCTAGGTGCCTGCCCCGACCGGGAATCGAATCCTGGCACGCTACCTCGAGACCACTGCGGTGGACGTAAATGATTTAATAGCTTCAAATGTTCAATAGTCACATATTTCCACCAAGAACACAATACTAGTAGCTACATGAACTTCACTAAATGTCATGATATTAAAACTTAAAAAAAAACTATTTCTACCGCATGTATAGCAGTATAACGTAATTAACCCTGAAACAGTTTATTCAGTACACGTTTTGATAACAAAAAACATAATTATAATAATAATAATAATAATAATAATAATAAAAGAAAATAACATTTTACGTACCTAAGAGGATCAATCACATGCGTCTCCTTCTCTGCGTTCTGTGTTGCATCTGAAAAAAAATTACAATCAAATTCAGTAAATATAATTATACCTAACACATTCAGAAAACAACTGATAGAAAATGGACCTGAATTATGTATTTTGAGATGCGAAACGCAGGTTGATTTTTTTTTATTTTCCAGAAATCACATTTCAGCTGGAGTAAATTTTTACATTAATAACCTGCTAATGTTTGTTGTAAAACCTCTGCGATCTTAAACCAAAAAAAGGATTTCTGGAACCTGAGCAGCAGAGACGAAAACAGGTTTATCTGTGGCCTAAAACTCTCTATGCTGAATGATGATTATTGCGAATTGTTAAGAAAACTTGACATTATTTCGTGGTCATAAAGTAATACATAAAAACATTTCGATATTTTGGTAATAAAACAATACATTTTTAACTAGTTCTACCTCACTGGCACCATCTAACCCATAGTTTTATAACTGCGCGGAGATAAGCTCTCCACATATCCCTATCCTGTGATAATATTTTCAAATCTTCTTCTTCTTCTTCCTTTCCAGGAATAGGTCAATGTGACCTGTTCCGGTCTCAAGTCCATCGTTTCCTTGGCCGTCCCAAAGATCTTTTCCCATGTGGTTTGTAGGTATTGATCTTTTTGGGTAATCTTGTATTGTTCATTCTGTCTAAATGTTCTTTCCATTGGTATTTGTGCTCTTCTAGTTTATCAACCATTGAAAATATCTCCAGTTCATTTCTTATTGTTTCATTGTGTAATCTACCCATGCGTGTACATTCTCTTACAGATCTTAAAAATTTCATTTCAGTGGCTTGAATGTGTGAGATATATTTTTTTGTAAGTTCCCAAGATTCAGATCCATATAAAAGAACGGGAACAGCCATAATTTTATAAAACCTGAGCTGAGTTTCTATTCGAGGCTTTCGGAGGCGGCTTCTTATGGTGCCACACATCATTTGATATCGGTTTAATTTATTATGTATATCACAATCATAGATAGCTATTTGTTATATCTGAACCTAGATTTTCAAATCATCCCTTATATAATCTTATTCTCTCAAATCATGGTTAATGTTATTCCTTACCTTATTCTTGGTCTACCAACTGGGCGTTTACCTTCTGGTTTTCCTACAAGAAACTACCGTGTCCTCCTATTATTCCCCATTCGTGTCACAAGTCCTGCCCATTGCAGTCTACCTGATACTTAACTATTCTTACTATATCTGATATTCCTATAAGGATCATGTACCTCACTGTTTTGAAGTCTACCCCATTCACCTGTCTGCTCATCTCCCTTTAGTCCAGATAATTTCCTAAGAAACTTTATTATCAAATACTCGTTATCTCCTTTCCTCCCTTAAAGTAAGAGTTCATGATTCGTATCCATATAATACAACTGGGAGAATAAGAGTTTTATATATTTTCGGTACTTTATTTGAAAGGATTAGGGACGACAAGAATCCCTGCAATGCATAATAGCAAGCATTTCTAGAATTGAGCCTATGTTTAATTACTTTGTGCATCTCATTGTTATTTGTAATTATTGTTCCTTACTTACTTACTCGCTGGCACTATCGAACCCGTAGGTCCATGGCTGCGCGGACATAAGACCTCCATACATTCCTATCCAGAGCTAATGCTTTACAATCATTCCCTGTATATTCTACTTCCCTCAAATCATAGGTAATGTTATTCTCCCACCTCATTCTAGGTCTACCAACTGGGCGTTTTCCCTCTGGATTTCCTACAAGAAGCTTCCATGCAAGTCTTTCATTCCCCATACGTGCAACATGTCCTGCCCACCGCAGTCTACGATACTTAACTGTTCTTATTATATCTGGCTCCCTATAAAGACCGTGTAATTCATTGTTATGTAGTCTTCTCCATTCGCCTGTCTGTTCATCTCTCTTTGGTCCAAACATTTTCCTAAGTACTTTATTCTCAAATACTTATAATCTCATTTCCTCCCTTAAAGTAAGAGTCAATGTTTCGCAACCATATTAGCCTATATAACTGGTAGAATGTATTTGAATTCAGCAACTTCTTCAAAATTTCCCTCATTTTGCATTAACTTATTTGAAGTATTCTTAAATTAATGATCAAAACTAAATTTAATGATCCAACGTATCGACACTTACACAACACATTATATTTAATTTTCTAAAGCTTAAAATTAAGAATAATATAATTTTATTTACATTTTTTGAAAAATACTGAAATTAATTAAGGAATAAACGTGATAAATAGTTAATTGATTCATACTTTAATTTTGGAGACTCTTTAAATTAAGCAACGCAATTTATATATATATATATATATATATATATATAGACATAAATGGGAACTGTACAATAAATATTCGATAATTATTCTTCTTCTTATTCTTCATCACGGTTTAGGCTTATTTGCTACCCTGTTCCGGCTCCAAATTGCTGCTCTTTCCATCTTTTTTTTTGGTCTCCCCAAACGTCTTTTTTCTTGTGGTGAATAGTGGTATGCTTATTTTGGTATTCTATTCTCAGTCATCCTTGCTAAGTATCCTTTCCAGTTTGTCCTATATTTCACTATTGTTGTGTTTAATTCCTCTACTTTTAATTGGTCTCATTTCTGTGTTGTGTTTTTTGTCAGTTCTTTGATATAATGCTATTGGTCTGAGGCATCTCATTTCAGCAGCTTGGATTCTGTCAGACAGTTTTGATGTCACTGTCCATGTTTCAGATCCATAAGTAATAATAGGAACTGCCATTGCCTTGTATAATTAAATTATAGAGCATTTCCTGGCTTTATTTTTCTAAGTTCTTTTTAGTGTTCCTTATTACAATTAAACTTATTTAGTTTGTTATTTATATTTGATAATTATATTTTTAAAAAGGACACATATATAAGTGGGTCAAGGAAGAACAATGCTCGAACTAATGAAGAAGAGGAAAATATATTGAATTGGCCACTGGCTAAGAAGAAACTGTCTGCTGACGTATGCCCTAGAAAAAATGGTCAACGGAAAGAAGCTTTAGAGGCAGAAAAATGCATCAAATGAGAGACAACATTAAAATAAATTATCAATTGAATTTGCGTTTACTAGATGAAAGTCCATATTCATTTAATTAAATAAAAATAAAACTTAAAGTTTTATATGATTTTCATATTTATTACAATATAAATTTGTAACAGCTGTTTTCGTACTTTGTACCTTCTTCAGACATGAATACAAATGAATGAATTTTATTATATATTAGCTAATACCCGGCGTGCGCTGCTAGCGCCTAAATAAATGGAAATTAATGTGCCTTTATGTTTAGTTGAATAAGTAAAAGGAAAAATAATTATAAATTTATATTTTTAGATACCCCGTGCTGATTACCCGCCGTTGCCCGGGAATCTACTTATCCCGATCTTCTTGATATAAATGAGCTGAAATACGAAAATTAATGTGTTTTATGTTTAGTTAAATAAGTGAAGAGAAATATTTATATCGTAATTATTTTTAGATACCCCGTGCTGTTTACCCGGCGTTGTCCGGGAATCTACTCACCCCGATCATCTAGGCATAAATGAGCTGAAAGACGAAAATTAATGTACATCTTATGATTAGTTGTATAAGTAAAATGAAAAATAATTATATATGTATATCGTAATTATTTTAAGATTCCCCGTGCTGATTACACGGTGTTGCCCGGGAATCTACTTATTTCGATCTTCTTGGCATAAATGAGCTGAAAGACAAAATTCGTTATTGTGAGTTATCCGTAAAAGAATAGCCACCATGTGCTGCTAAGCATGCACAGGAATCTACGTACTTGTTTCGATCTTCTTGGCATCAATGAAAGACAAAATTAGCTATCGTGAGTTATCCGTAAGAGATAAACATACGCTGTCGCGGACTTTCTTGTAGAGCTTTTTGTTATGGTTTAGGCTGCGTAAGCCATTTAAGCGTCCAAAGAGCTACTTTTTTAATGTTTTCCTCTACAAAGTGCGATTTTTAAGCGTGTAGGAGTTAATTATCACAACTCCCTTATTGCCTATGTTCATCCCGGGAATCTCCTGAACATTGTGCAAAAAGCCCATCACAATCGGATATGGCCGCGCATAAAGTACGAACAAATAAACAAACAAACCAACAAACAAACATTAATTTTTATATATTAGATAACATCCAGTACATAACAACTGTAACTATGCATCTGAATGTAAACAAACAATTTATTTTATATAAACTATCTCTATTATAAATTTAAAAGAGGTGATTCATTTAAATCTAGTTGGGAATTTGATAGCCTTTTGCTATTCTTCAATTTACATATCCCTACAATTTCTAAAAGATAAAATTTTTTCACTTTGTAACAAATATGAAAATCGTATAAACCTCTAAGTTTTATTTTCATTCAATTAAATTAAAATAAATGGTTTGCATACGGATTCAAAAAATGAAAGGCTGAGTTAACAAAAGACTGGATAATGCTGAGTTTGCAGTAAAAGACCTAGTCTTGGGCAGAACACAATGTATGTATGATTTAAAACATATACCTGGATTCAAACTCGGAGCAGTGATTCCTATATGCAAGCAGGAGGCTAGACAGACCACCAACATCAAAAGCATCTTGGATGGAAGTATATGATAAGTACAGAATACTTGCAGTTAAATAGAAACTCGTTGGGAAGAAAAATTAAAATTAGTATGTTAAGGCCACAGCTAGAAGACGCCACCCTCTATAATATTTTAATGGTAAACACTGTAACCTACTCTAATCAGATCTTCTTCACTAACATTAAAGTAGTTATCCTTACCTTAAATTCTTTGTCCCACATTTGAATCCATGTATGACGCACTTTTACTTTTTATTCTGAACTTCTAACCTTTTGAAAAGATTGACAATTAAATTACTTGATCGGCATAAATAAAATGATTAATAATAATAATAATAATAATAATAATAATAATAATAATGGATTTAAGAGAGTAAGTTCTTCTCTTCTACTTCACCTGGGTTAAATTGAACTGATATTAAGAATTGTGATTTATCTATAGTTAAATTAATGACACATAACTGGATTGCATATTCTAAGGGCCAACACGCACTCTCTCTCGAATAAGAAATTGGGAATGGATGTAAACATAAATAAAAAATATATATGTAACACACATTATTAATGGAAATGGATCGTTAATGACAAATGAGAGAAATTTTGAATAAGTGGCTGAATTCAAATATCTAAGAATAATAATTACTAATAGGAATGAATTGCATATAGAATTTAAAAATACTCTAAATTCTGGAAATGCATGCTATTATGCATTACAGGCACTCTTACCGTTCCAACGTCTCTCAAAAATGTTAATCAGAATATTTATATATATATATATATGACATAAGTAAAATAAAAGCGTGCTATCCATTACACCACCGGGTAAATCCAATACAAATATTTATCTTTCTTATATATATATATATATATATAGTCCACCGCTGTGGTCTCGAGGTAGCGTGCTGCCTTGTCACGCAGCGGGCCCGGGTTCGATCCCCGGTCGGGGCAGTTTTTCTGGGTGAGGTTTTTATCGGGGTTTTTCCTCACCTGTAAGGCAAATGTCAGGAAAACTTTAAGGCCCAAACGGTCCCCAAAATCATATGGCCATTATCCTTACCATTATCATTGTCATCATCTTCACCGGTGTGGAAAGCAACGGGAAGCTACCACACCTACACAATTCCCTAGTAAAGCTGCAAGTATAGCATGGAAATGCTATGATTGCAGTGAAGGACCTGCCTTCGGGCAGAATTACTATGGATGGATATATATACATATATTTTTTTTTTCCACCGCTGTGGTCTCGAGGTAGCGTGCTGTCTTGTCATGCAGGGGGCCCGGGTTCGATCCCGGTCGGGATAGGCTACTGGGTGAGGTTTTGGTCGAGGTTTTTTTCTTACCTGTAAGACAAATGTCAGGAAGTTTAGGGCCCAACGGTACCCGAAAATCATCCGGTCATCATTATCATCCTTCACCGCTGTGGAAAGCAACAGGAAGCTACCACACTTATAATTCCCTACTAAAGCTGCAAAATATAGCATGAAAATGCCATGATTGCAGTGAAAGTACCTGCCCTCGGGGAGAATTACTACGGATGTATATATATATAACTGTTATATAACTTCTCTCAGTTCTATTATATGGATGCAAAACATTGGCACAAACTTAAAAGGAGGAGAAAAACTTAGGAGTATTTGAGAATAAAGCTCTCAGGAAACTATTCGGACCAAAGAGAGATAAATAGAAAGGCGAATGGAGAAGACTACATAACAGTGAGCTACATGATTTTTATAATAAACCAGATATAATAAAACTGACAAACGAGGAAAAGACTGAATTAAAATATCTAGGAACAATAATTACTAATAGGAATTAAATGCACATAGAATTTAAAAATATTCTAGATTCTGGAAATGCATGCTATTATTCACTCTTACCGTTCCAACTTCCCTCAAAAATGTTACACTGAATATGCACACACACACACACACACACACACATATATATATATATATATATATATATATATATATATATAGCAGACACTAAGGCTCAATAGTGAGCTATGCCATTGTGTATATGACATGAAAAAAAACGCTTGGACGGATATTTGAACGTGTGGCAGTGATTATGTATAAAATTTTCTAAAATCACTATATTTATTTCACATTATTTCAACGTGTTCATACAAACAATTTGATACTAATGAAGTATATTTTACAAAATGTATATCTTATCACTCACTTCCTCTTGTTTAAGAAAATTCCCACTATACCTTATACGCTCTAAGAATGATGCTAACATAAAAAAAACACCAGTTGTATCCTACGCCATTCGCGCCACAATAGCCTACTGTCACATTGCCAGAGAGCACGTGTGAAGTATATAACACGTGTGATCGTTCAATGAGGTAGATTAATAGAAAGCTTGTGATATTTTTCACTGAACTTGTGGAATACATTTAAAATAACTGTTTTTTTCACCACTAATCAAAGCTTTGCAAGACTTATGTTTTAAAATTTTAGATGGAAACTGAATACACGACAGCTGCAGCTATTTTGTTGCATCAGAATCGACTGAAGCATGACACAAATACATCATGCATATGTAATAAACCATTTTAAATTGTAATTATTGAGTAGGTGTATTTATAATATTTTATATGTTTTGAATATTATTTTCATTCACGAAGAATGACAAGTACATATTTTTGATTTAATGATGGGAACTACTTTTTTTGCGTACTTACTGTTTCTACACCGTAAAGCGAAAAAGAGCAGGTCACAAGGTTTTGTTTTGATAAGAATCACTTTAAGAGAGGATAGGCTTTAGAATGCACCATTGCCCCCACGTACAATGTATTGGTATAGAGAACTCGTGAATCAAACATCTTATCTCAAAAAATCAATCACGGGATGTCTCAGGGTATTAACTAGTAATGATAAGAATACTAAAAAGTATATAAATAAATGAACAGTTGCACCGAAAAGAGATCTAATCCACAAACTACAAAACGAAAAAAAAAATGTAATGTTCATTATTATATCATATACAATTTAATATCTCTTCCTTTTGGAATCATATGCAGCCAATATCAATGTAAAATAGCATGCTAATAACTAAATATTAACAATTTAATACAAAATTGAGTGCAAAAGTGATCTATCTCTATAGAGTGGAAAAATTGTCTAACACATATTTAACTAAAAATGCTAAAAAATAAACAGAAAAAACATATTGAATACTGATTCAGTTAAACATGTTATGACTTAATCAGCTTTCAGTATTTATTTTTCATTTAATATTATATCGTTACATTCTTCGTGCTTTTCTTATTTTCACTCAATTTATCTAAGATTCTGTTTAGAATTCATGGATTTGTGGTGAAATGAATTTTCACATGTGCAATAATTGTTTTTCTGGATTACTAATAATGACCTGACTGACTGCTTCCGCCATTTTGTTACATATAGATCACTATTCGCTTAAAAGCGAACTTTTAAAAATAAATAAAACAGGTCTGGAAGTGATTATCGATAATTTTACATTCCCCATGCGGTCATATTTTCCGGATAGATCACTAATCTACTGTGAAATCAACTTTCGAATTTTTGTTGGTTAGATCTCTTTTCGGGGCAATTATTCAAATGTTCAATGAAATATGCATTGCCTTAAACTATTGCTAGCTACAGTATAAATCTATAAACTGTCATTTTAATGTTTTTCGGTCGAGGACATTATTATATGATATATTCAACCTTCTTAGGTAATTTCCATGTTTATGAAGTCACGTAAATAGCAGGTATTAGTTTTTATTACAAGCATGTGTTACAAATGGCTCATCCTTCAAGCAAAAAGAAACAAGATATTATGTAACTTGCAATATATGTTATTAACAAAGTAATTAACCCTAGAACCTCAACGTGCACATCTTGGAGCGAAACCCACAACATGGGGTCACCCTATTTTAAGACAGTGAATTATTTTTATTTAACTTAGCATAATCAAACAACTTATATCTGTATACAATAAGTTTTAAAAAAATAAAACTTAATCGGAATGTGAAACGATATGTTTTATAGGGCACTGCAAATAAAAACGTTTTTTTTTTCCTTTGTTTCGATACTAAACATTTTCTATTCAATTTTGTACAGTTTTTTACTTACTTTTTTACATTATTTATGCGACAATAAATAAATAACATATGTATGAGCCCATTAAGGCATATAACGAAAAATAAAAACGTTAATATCAAACATTATTTTCAACTCAGTTCTGTTATTTAAAAAATAGTAGTAGTAGTAGAACTTTATTAGACAAAAAGTAAGATATTTACAATATTATTTACAAATATGGGTTGCACGGGCAGTAAGCCGTACGTGCTGTTGACAGTCCGTTACAATAAAGTAATAATTGGTACTAGTGTGAAGAAAAATAAACAACAAAAAAAGCAATAACATTACAATTACATAAAGAAAACGCAATAATATTACAATTAAATAATAACACAATAGCATTATACACTAAAAACAATAACATTACAATTACATAAAGAAAACACAGTAATATTACAATTAAATATTAACACAATAGCATTATACATTAATTAATTTATATATAATTATTAAGAATTAATGTTATTGCATTTTGATAACATATATTTATTCATGAATGAGTGTTGTTCTTATTTTCCGCGTTTTGTTCAGAAATTTACCCAAGTTTATCCAATTGTCTGTATTTACCAATAACTCGTAGCATGCCAATATTTCCCGATTTGAATTTAGAAATCTTTCCGGTAATAACTGACGTCTCCAAAAATATATGATTCTTCTCATCTTTGACATTACACATTTTTGTACTTTATGTATTTACTGTCTTACTGCATGCAATCTTCACAAACGCTATTTCTGTATCCTGCACACAGACTTATTAAGTAGAAACAGCAACATGCTACACCTTTCCGGTCCTTGGTTCGAAGACAGAAAGCACAACTTACAGCTGGTGCCGTAATTTAAATTTCCTCCACTTCACAACCGAGTACTTAGCAAATGTTGCTCATGAGTTGCCTTGGAAGTCTCTGTTTACTATTCTAAGCCCCATACGTTTTTCACATATTTTAGGGCAATATTTGTTAGGACGCCTGAGCGCTTGATCAATTTTATGTTTATAATTGCATCTAAATATTACATGTGAATTTAATGTTGCATCCAATATCCCATAGAAAATTCGTAAGGACTATCTTCTAATTTTCCTAGCTGCAGTCATTGAATGAGAAAGCTAATCAAACTGATCAACTCCTCCGTTCGTTTCATTATAAAAGAGAATCAACTAAATTTAACAAACCAATCAAGACAGGTATTTCAGCCTTGTTAGTTAGTACGTATTAGGTAATGATGATTAGACTTGTAGCGAGTTTGTTTCTCTATTTCTTCATTTGTGTGAGCTGAAATTTTATCCACATTAGAATCAGGGAAGAATAAAGATCAAATATCTTTTTTCGTTGTTTTTTTTTTGTGTCTCTATCAAAACCTTTCGACCACGGAAATTGATTCACTGTATTTTTCTGGAGCTTCCTGCTTGTCTTAGCATGGAAAGATTTAGTGAACCATTTACTTCCATTTTAGTCATGAATTACTTTCTTACTAGTATTTAATATATCCTCAGAGCCTCCATCAAATATGTCTTCATCTCCTGGAGGAGCCTCTGCCTCAGTATCATTCTCATAGTCACTCACTAATTTTTCAAGATCTGAAAATTCCCCGCTACTACACTATTTATCTGCATCCAACATACATGCAGCTTCTTTCTCAGTCAATCGACATTTTTACTCCACCATAACTGTTTAATTTTCCCTGTAGATCACTGTTCTACAAAAGGCTAATATTATAAAATACTATACACTAACCACAACGTGGGGTCATATGTGCCCCAAAGGCATATAAATCTGATTATAAAAAGAAGGGGAAATAATGCAACCGCTCCTTCAAAGAACTCATCAACCACCCACAAGGTACTAGAAACGACAGCTTTCTTTGCCATAGCATTTCACGTGCAGAATGAAATTAGTATTCGCCAATACCCAATTCGAACCTATAATTTAATGGTTCCGCTGACGTAAGCTGTACACAAAACCTATCCTGAGAGGAAACGTTTCCCAACCTTCCTTTGCATAATTGACCTCCTCAAATTATGGTTAATGTTAATCTCCTATCTCATTCTTGGTCTACTTACTGGACGCTTTCCCTGTCGTTTTCCTAAAAGCAATTTCCATGTCCCTCTTTCATTCTCGAATATAATCTAATAATTAATTAAATAAAAGCAAAACTTAGTTTTATTTGATTTTCATATGTATTAAGATATAATTCAGTGACAGCTGTTTCGGTACACTGTACCTCCTTCAGACATGTTAACACTTTATGAATTGTGTTATTATATTACATATCAACTGATCTAAGCAACAATACAACAATAAATTTTTTAATTTAACAAAAACGATTCATTCAACTCAAGTTGAGAATTTAACAGTTTATTACTACTTTTCAATTCATTTATTTCTACAGCCTCCAAAAAGTCAAATTTCTTACCTTTATCACAAATATATAAAATTTCAAAATTTGGATCCAAACAATGGTTAAATTGGAATAGATGGTTAGCATATTTTGAATATTCTAAATTTTTGTTATATGCTCTCATGTGTTCCTTTATCCGAGAGATAAAAGGTTTACCAGTTTGTCCTTAATAGACATTGTCACATGTGCCACACTTCAATTTATATACACCTGATAATTTTTATTTTTTTATATTGGTTTTATTGTTCTTTTATTATATTTTGTAACGTTCTATTAGTTTTAAATGCCACATAAATGTTCAACTTTTTTAAGTGTTTAGATATTTTATTCGAATTTGGGCCAATGTATGACATTGTGACATATTTCTTTAAGTTTTCTTTGGGTAAAGGAAAAACTTTGTTAATTGCTTTTTTTTAATGAATTTTCTTAAAAAATATTCTATAATTTTAGGGTCATAGTTATTAATAATAGCTAATTGTTTAATAATATTCAATTAATTATTATATTCCAAGGGTGAAAGAGGTATATTTAAAAGTCTATGAATGTAACTATTAAAGGCTGCCAACTTATGAGTATATGGGTGGAGAGAAGAACTATGGATAGTGGTATTAGTATGAGATGGTTTGTGAAAGATACCAAACTCAAACTTATTATCAATGTGTTTTATTGATAAATTCAAGAAAATTATACTATTATTTGTTTCTAATTCCATTGTGAAATTAATATTTCTGTGAATGTTATTAATAAAATTTAAAAAGGGATTCAATTGTCTTTTGGTTCCTGTGAAGCCTGCTATGACATCATCTATATAACGATACCAAAATAGAACATTTCTAGCTAATACATTCTTATGTATGGTTTGTTCTAAGTCATCCATAAAAATCTCTGCCAAAAGAGGGCTCAACGGATCACCCATAATCAAAACCATGTTTAGCTAGGTACAATTTGTTATTAAACTCAAAATAATTTTGATGTAAGCATGTTTTAAGAGTGTGTAATATTTTTTTTCAACTACAAAACCATTCACTGTATTAGTTAGTAACATTCTATTAATAATCTCTATTACATCAATAGTAGGTATTCTGGGAAACAGATTCTTTACATCAAAAGAAACTAAAATTAAGTTATTAGGCAAATAAATGTTCTTTATATTGTCAATTAATTCAATAGAGTTTTTTATACTGTAAATTTGATTGAACTTAGTATTAGATGAAATTATATTTGTTAGTTTTTTAGACATTTTGTATGATGGAGAACTTACGAAGGATACTACTGGTCTAATTCTAATAGGTTAATTTTCCTTGTGTAATTTAATTAGGGAGTACAGTTTGGGTGGTTGGAGATTCATTTGTATTAGAGAGTATTCAAAAAAGTTATTAAAAATTATACTATTTTTATAAATATTTATAATTTCTTTTTTGATATTTCTCTGTTGGGTCTTTATCAATAATTTGAAAATTATCTGAATTTAGAAAATCCACAGTTTTAGAGATATAATCATCCTTACTTAAAGCTATTAAAGTTTGTCCTTTTATCTGCTTATGTAATAACAATATCATCATTTAAAGTTTTCTTTTTTATATCTTTAGCTATCTGATTATATAATATGTGCCTTGGTATTGTTTTCTTACCATCTTTGATCATTTTTGTGAGAGCATATTTTTCTGACTCAACATTAACTGGTTCAGATAATGTGTTATTATCTTTTAAAATCAATTCACATTCCACACCTAAATTTTGTAGTACAATATTACTATTGTCAACATTAAAATTAAATTTAAAACCCTTATTTAACAAATCAATTTCATTTTTAGTCAAATTAGTTTCAGAAACATTAAAAAACCGACAACAAAAATAGTGTTTGTCCAGTGAAGTTAGTAGTTTTATCCAAACAAAAGTTTTTTTATGGTTTTTACATTTTCTTCTTAGAGACTTTACTTTTACCAATTTCTGTTTATTATCAAATACGTTAATTGATATAGAGCACCTTCACGCTTTTGATAGTAAAATTATTTTTTTTTAGATAACTCTAGTTTCATTCTAGATGTGTTGGAGATTAGTTTTTTTTTGACCACTTAATTTTATCCCAAGCGTGTTGGAAATTAAAATAATTTTTTCATTTTTAGTTCGGTTTTCTAATAAAGCGTGTTGTTTTAGTTTTTTAAAACTATTATTTATTTGAACTTCCAATTGCTATCTCTACTGTCTCAATATCTAAATGTATACTCGTTCTGTTTTGATCATCAGTTTTCTGTACAATTCCACTTAAAATTTCGAACAATCTTCAGTTAATAACTTGCTAAATTATAATTTACATCCATTTAAAGAAATTCCCTGAATATTGGTTTATTGTGCCCTAGCTTCCTTAGTTGTTACAAAGTCCTCCATGCCTCTGAATACCTCTTTCCTCCATAACTCTGAAATATTTGACACGTTCTTTCTCAATATTTATTCTTTTCTTCTGTCACCTTCTTTCTTATCTTTGCTTGTGCTTTTTCTATACTCCGTTTTGTCCGTCAAATTTTTTGTACTAAACCATTTAAGATGTTAACTTTTTTATCATCTACAGCATTCTTAATCTCTTTTTCCAAAAGTAATTTTCTTATTCTCCATTTCCTTTTCTCCCAAAGCTTCCCAAGCAGTCATGTGTATCTTTTCGACAATACACTGATATTTTTTTTCAAAAGTATCAAATGTATTGTCAATTAATTTTTCGTCCAATCTCTTTCGGTAGGCGTATAAAACACTATCGTCCTTTAACAACTGAGCATTATATAGAGGTGTGTGCATAATTTCAGATGTCTACAATCTCTCTTTCTAATCGTCACTCTTATTAAAATATGGAAAAATATTTATAAAAATAATAATAATAATAATAATAATAATAATAATAATAATAACATATTGTAACCGGTTAATTTCCGGTCCTATTTTTACTGGAACTTATTTTCTTGTCTTCATTGCTACTTCTCATTCATACACTTTAGACTATTTTTTTGAAACACCCATTACACATATCCTCGATTTTTCGTCACGGAAATAATTATTATATATTTAATAAATAAAACTAGACCAGCTTCATGGACTAGCGGTCATCGTTTCTGAGTACTGTTCATGTGGCCCCAGGTTCGATTCCCGGTCACACAATAGGAATTTTCCTTTAAAGGGAATTATTCCTGTGGTTGCCTACAGTTTTGAATTTAGGTTAGGCTTAGATTAAGAACACTCCTGGCTCTTCTTTTTCATTTATCACCCATCATATCATCGGGTAACGCAAGTATTCTTTCCAGGATTACAATTATCCGCCAAAGCCAGGGAAGAAAGCCAGAAATGTCATAAAATACTACTGGGTGGCATTAGACGAAAAACAACGTTTTATATGATTTATTTTATCTAACATTCGTAACAGCTGTTTCGTTACACTGTATCTTCATCACGCGAATGTCATAAATACGATTTTTTATTTACGAGGACCTTGACAATTAGTAAGGATCGTGACTCGCTAATGGTATAGTCATACATTAAATGCTAGAACGTATCAATCAAATAATACAGGTCATCAAAGACTCCTAGGGTCAATTAACACAAAAACCAGTATTACAGGTGCCAGCTAATGGGGTTCAAATCCCTTACAGTGAGGCAGTAAAAAAATCTAGGAGTATTTATGGACATTTAAATTGGAATACACAAATAAAAAATCATTTGCAAAACAATCTTCTCAATCATACACTCATTAAATCGTATAGGAAATTGTTTACCATTTGCTCTAAGGAAAATGTTAGTAGAATCACTTGCAATTTTTGATTATTGGGATACTCTTTTTACTGACCTAAATACTGTTCTTACCCAAATAATTCGACTTGTTCATAATTCCTGCGTCCGTTTTATTTGTGGTATTCGCAGATTTGATCATGTTACACCATCCGTGGATCAATTGTCATGGCTTCGTCTACAAGATCGTAGAACCAACCATCCATTCTCTATCTCTCCTCTATAAAATGTTACACCCATCATTGCCGTATAATTTATCACAACCGCTTCACTAGACTCTCTGATACACATACCTTAGTTACCCGATACCATCAGCACACTGTCCTTTGTATCCATCCTCAACACAGTACCTATTACTCGAAATATTTTACAGTTTATCTTGCTAGAATATGGAATTCTCTTCTACCCAATATCAGAGACTGCCAAACTCTATCATCTATCAGAAACAAATTGAAAATAAAATCATTAACAGAAACATCTCACTAATATTACATTTTTAACAATTGATAATTTGTTTTTTTTTTTCATTATTTAATAAAAATAGTATCAAGGTTTGTCAATATATTTACCCAATGTCTTACATATAAGCAATAGATAAATTCATTATAGTTGATTACTTTCTTTGTATTGTTTTCATTTCTTTTTTTATGTATAGTACATTTGAGGTGTTATTTCTTTGTGTATACATTCTTTCATTAGTTTAATATTAATTCTACTTAATTGTATTGTATTATATACATTATTTTCATTATTCAGTTTGACCGATAATTAATTGTATAGAATATTACTATTATTGTATTTTTTGTATTTAAACGTAACATATATTTTTAATGTAACATATGCTTGTCCTGGTGAGTGGAAGAGTAGGCCACATGGCCTTAATTTCACCAAGCTAAATAAATATTTTCTATTCTATAGCTAAATATGTAAACAAATGTAACCAAACAATACATTATAAATAAAAGGCAAACAAATTAAATAGCAATGTATAAACACATATTCGTTTATTAAACACATCATGGATTTCCTTTAAGTAAAAATAATTAGTTCTACAGTACAATAGCTATATGTTGATGTCAGTAATTTAGTTCAAATCCCTGCTTAGGTGAAATTATTTGTATTCACCATACTTACTTACTCACTGGCACTATCGAACCCGAAGGTTCATGGCCGCGCGGACATAAGTTCTCCATACATCCCTATCCTGAGCTAATGCTTTCCAATCATTCCCTGTATAATCTACTTCCCTCAAATCATAGTTAATGTTGTTCTCCCACCTCATTCTTGGCCTACCAACTGGGCGTTTTCCCTCTGGCTTTCCTACAAGAAGCTTCCATGCACGTCTTTCATTCCCCATACGTGCAACATGTCCTGCCCATCGCAGTCTACGAGACTTAACTGTTCTTATTATATCTGGCTTCCTATAAAGACCATGTAGTTCATTGTTATGTAGTCTTCTCCATTCACCTGTCTGTTCATCTCTCTTTGGTCCAAAAATTTTCCTAAGAACTTTATTCTCAAATACTCGTAATCTCCTTTTCTCCCTTAAAGTAAGAGTCCATGTTTCGCACCCATATAATATAACTGGTAGAATAATAGTTTTATATATTTTCAGCTTAACGTTTTTTGAAAGGAGTTGGGACATCAAAAGTCTCTGCAATGCATAATAGCATGCATTTCCAGAATTGAGCCTATGTTTAATTTCTTTGTGCATCTCATTCCTATTTGTGATTATTGTTCCTAGGTATTTGAATTCAGCCACTTCCTCAAAATTTCCCTCATTTGCCATTAGCTGTCCATTTCCATTATATATTGAATTTCTACGTGTGACCATATATTTAGTTTTACTGATATTTACTTCCAGTCCTAATTTCTTAGTGTTACTCAATAGTGTGTGCGTGTTGGCCTTTAGTATCTCCTCGCTATCGGCCAGTAGTACTACATCATCAGCATAAACTAACAGCTTATTAATACCATTGAGTTGTAAGCCTTCCTCATTCTCTAAAGATTTAATGGCATGCTCCAGTACAAAATTAAATAGTAGAGGAGATAGTGCATCTCCTTGCTTCAACCCATTCTGGATTTCAAAAGTGTCTGAAAACTGTTTGCCTACACGACCATAGCCACAAATATTTTTATTAGTTTCAAATAAAGTGTTTATTATTGCGTAATATTTCAATTGCATAAATAACGAATGTACAAAGAATTCTATGCATTTCATTACATTCAAAATAATCGTATTTTTTTAAATGATAGGTGGCAGATGAAAGGTGATATACTACTTTCAGCTTACGCTTTGAAACTAAAATTTCGTGAACTTCTTTCACTCAGTGCCCATTGATGTAAAGTTGATAACCATGAAATCATAGCTCATCTCGCTATTTAAATGGACGTCAGTGGGGTAGTTTACAGGACCATAAAGAAATCGCTAGATTTTCAAAAATGTGGATATTCAGTTTCACAGTGTTTTCTTCTGAGTTTTTTATTTGGGGGGCCACCTTTCCAACTCCTGATACAGGTAACTCAACAACCTCACTGATAATATTATTAAATTTAACTATTTTTGGTGAAACATGTTACCGATTAACAAAATTTTTAATTGATTTGTTTTTAAATATTGCCTAATTCAAAAAAATAGTTTTCCTATATCTCATTATTGATCTTTATTTTAATATGTATATTAGACAAAGGGACAGTCAACCGAACAATCTAATTTACCTTGGTTTTATAACATTCTATTATTATTTTTAGACGAGTCAAATCTAGTTCTCATTAACATGGTTGTAATATAAATGACTATGTAACTCATGCCCCAACTGGGAGTCAATGACCAATCACATTTCAATGAACTTTTATTTACAACCAACCACACGTGTCGTGTTTTCGCCTCGAATGTATTAACTAAAAGGTTTATCATATTAAGAGGGGGTGCTTTCTTTTCAACATTATGAATAGGTCATAGAATATTTTTGCCGTAACTGACCCACCAAGAAATAACGGCTACCAGATTGTATATATAGTGCATTAATGTCAGCTGATAGTGCTTGCAGGAGATAATATAAACAATTTGTAGCACTTGTAATTATACCACAAAAAAAGAACCACTGTTTGCCCTTTTTTAAACGAATTATTGTTTTCCAGGAAATTGCGTTGCAGAAAAATATAATTGACAATATTTACAACATAGAACATCATAAATTAATTACTACCTATAAGTAGTAGTAGTATTCAAGTGTTCTGAAGCTCTTGATTTGTCATCATTCGCTTGTTAATATCTATAATGTTGGTTATAAATTTCTCCGCTAGGGTGCATTCTAACAATATTGCGATCCTTTGGCAATAAATAATATGATCTGGTTGCAGTGATGAAAAAGAAGGAAATGAAGCGTCCCGATCGTTTCTCATTTGTTTTCAGACATCGCCGTTTACATTAAATATATAAATAACTTAAAATAATTATAGTTAAATAATGATTTGTGAGTAAACAGCTTAATTTTATTCGTTAAACAGACCTAACAAATGCCACCCTAGATTTCCAAATCCTCTAGATAAATTCACTCCTCAATCCATCTCTAACCGGTCTTCAAGTATCGGTCTAAATCTAAATCCTAACAAGTCACAAGTAATTCTAATGGGACAACAAAGACTGCTTTCAACCTTTGACATATCTACACTTCCAAACATTACTATAAATAATATCATTATCCCTTATTCTTCTTCAGTAATAGATCTTGGACTACATCTAGACGCAAATTTAACCTGGCAAACACAAGTGAAACACATATGTAAAAAGACTTCCTCCATCTTACATTATCTTAGACGTTTAAAGAATTTTCTCCCAGTTTCATTAAAACAAAACCTTGTGCAGAATCTTGTGTTATCACACTTCGATTATTGTGGCATTATA
Source organism: Diploptera punctata (assembly GCA_030220185.1). Taxonomy (NCBI): domain Eukaryota; kingdom Metazoa; phylum Arthropoda; class Insecta; order Blattodea; family Blaberidae; genus Diploptera; species Diploptera punctata. The sequence goes on from JASPKZ010006856.1 coordinate 1,220,543, forward strand.
TATAATGATCTAAACTATGACTTGTCGCAGAGACTGCAGCGTGTTCATAATGCTTGCGTTCGATTCATTTTCAATATCCGCCGTTATGACCATATTTCCGAACACTTTAATAACCTCTCTTGGCTCCGTCTTACTGAGAGACGTAAATTGCACTCTCTTTCACTACTTTTCAAGCTTCTGAATTCCTACATTCCTACTTAGCTGGGGTCCAGATTTGAGAAGTTACCCTCTTACTACAATATTTACACTAGGTCACAAGATAGCAGTCTGCTAACAATTCCTCTTCATAGCACTTCCTCCTATTCTACTTCCTTCACAGTAGCCTCTGCCCGCTCCTGGAATCTCCTTCCTCAAGATATCAGGGGTTGCCGCACACTTGGCACCTTTAAGTCACGCTTATACAGTTACCTGTTGTCTAATAATTAATTTTTCTCTATTTATTTAATTTTATACTATGTCATTAATCTTTTCCTCGTTTTTTTATTTCTTGTACTATTATATATTTAATTCGTTAAATTTAGAGTAAATCAAAATACATTATAAATATTAATTGTATTGTAGTCATAACTTGTAATCGTTTATATATATATATATTGTAATTTAGCTGCAAGACTATTTTTTGTATTTTTTTAACCTGGTTGAGTGATAGGCAAGGCCTTAAGGCCTTAACTCTGCCAGGTAAAATAAAGCTATTATTACTTCGTGAGTCGTGAATTTATCGATAATTTGGGAATCACTCGTGGCATTACTTATGATAATCTATTGGACATTATCTTATTGAACAAATCTTCATTTAGTATTAAAATTGGAATTAATTGTGATTGTTATATTATAGTGTAACATATGTTTGTTTGGCTTTGTATCAGCTGTAATTATTCTTTATTAATGGGAATTCTCCTGAGGTTTGTCTCCAGTCGAACAATATCAAATATAAAATAGGTTACAATATTGACATCTAAAATACAGAGCGATAGATATTACTTTTCAGAACTCTATACTGTTTATGTCACCGGCATTTGTCTATATCTTGTAAATCATAATCCACTACATCATATATTTCCATTGACATATGCACTCTCTGTATACAGATGGTGGCAGGTCGTCCTCTTCCATCTTTTATCTTAATTTCCCATTCTTGTACAATGCTGGATATTCTTCATTATCCCATTCTACTTACATGTCCGTACCATTGTTGTAGTTTCCTTTCAATTGATACTCTTCTTCTTCCACTTCCAAAAGGCGTCGTATTTCTGTGTTTCTTATTTTACCTTTCCTGGATGTAACGACTATGTTATTATTTAAAATATGAAGACAATTGCACCTAATAATACGAGACTTTATAGGCTAATGTTAATACGTATGCAGAACGTTCACGTGAGTTTATAAAATTACGAACGTAATTTTGAAATTAATGTATTCAGCAAGCTTTTCGAATGCAATTATTAATACAACTAAAAATATTCTGCTTTAACTGGGATTTGAACCCAAGATCTCCAGCATTACGCGCTGGTACTCAACAAATTATGCTACCCAGGAAATCCAGGAGTAAAGATAAACTCCCATCTATTTGAAATATACGTAAACATCTAGAGTAGTGAACTTACATTCATTTTATAACAGGATTGTCTCTACTGAGGAGACATTATGATGGGATTTATGCCGTGACAACAGCTAATTTCAAATGTAATAAATTAATGAAATTACATAATATACAGAGTAATGCAATTCGAAAATACAACTAAAGCAATAATATAATAAGGCTCAGATGAACAGTTTTTGTTCAAAAGTTGTATCACCGAAATCTGTTTCTCCTTCTTCTGCTTCTTCCTTACTTCCATCAGAATCTGAGCTCTCTTCATCTAATGTCACATGTTCTGAAGGCTTTGGCATGGGCAATTCTTCGCAGTGTGGAACTGGTCTCATTGCAGATTGCAAGTCAGGTACACCACTGTATGTTTTGATTTTGACGTAATCCCTTTAATGTTTGTTAAGCAGAAATAACAGTCAGAGGAGTGATCTTTGGGTTCCCTCCAAATCATAGGAATAGCAAATGGCATGTGGCGTGTGCCATTCTTCCATGCAGTGAGAAGCCTAATACACGATAAGCAACAGATATGTGGAGTCCAGGTCCTTGTTTGGTCCCCCACTTTACACCCTAAATAAAGTTCATAGCACTTTTTTACTAATGGAGTAAGGTTTCGACTTTGTGACTTGAGCGTCACTTGACCACATATATAACAAAAGTTGTTAGGATGATTTAAACAAACTCTAGGCATTTTGCAACTAACAACAAATTAAAAGAAATACATTTGTAAATATGTAATATACAATAATCCAGACCCAACGCACTCACAATTACGTGTTACTGGTTCACTGCTATCTACTCACACTAACATCGTTCTAATGAATGCATGCTACCCTAGATCATGTTTGTGCATGTCTGTACATGTCTATACATGTCTGAACCTGCACATGAGTAGCAACGGTACCATTTGAGTTAGCTCATTTGGTTTTATTTTACAATGGACAAATGAACGAAAAAACGTTTATTAAAAAATATTTAAATCCATTAATTGAAATTGAAATAAAAAAACTGTGGGTGGTGGAGAAATCCCGAATACATATTTGAAAACACAATTACAAACTGCATTAAGTACAACTATTGGTACTCATGAGACAAAAATCATGTTGACCAGTGTTATAGAAGAAATATTTAAATTTCTTTTGAAGAAATTTAACGTCCGGAATTCTTGTGAAAGAGTTCCAGAGTCTAGCACTAGATACGTTATAGGAATTAAAATAATGGTAGATACAGTGTTGTGGGATGTGAAGTAATCGTGCATTATTATCTCAAAAAAATTGTATAGTTAGAAATGGGTATATCCAATTATACCATCCCAAAGTATTTGGTTTTACGTAATTATAATTGGACGGTGTTAAGCATCAACCGTTATGCGCTATTATGTAAGTTTCGACAAAAGTTTAAGTCAATCTTCACTATTTATTATAGCACCAAAATATAATACTGAGCAATGCAAGTTATTTTGTTGTTTGATAGTTATGCATCAACAATCTAAGAGCGGAACATTTTAGCGCTTAGCAGTATATTGTAAAACTTATGTTAGGATTTATGAAGTTCGGTTTCATAGCAGTTTTTTTGCAAAACGTAGAATGTTTGATATGACTGATGGCGTTTGAATTTTTCTTTAATTATAAGCTACATTTAAGGATTTGGCACTAAGAGTGTGATACACATACACTTATGCCGGTTGATGCATAACATCATCCAATTTATGTTCATTTGACCAACGATATCTTTTGTATAACAATTTTGTTTAAAGTTTAGTTTATCATCATTAAAATAATATATTACTATTTGCAGATAATGATTCACGAACTGCACAGTCTCGCAGGCGATTTGGAAATCGGAGAGAGCGCAAGACCAGTGATGTAATACATTCAGGAAGCCCAAATAACATTGATCCAACTGTTTCCGCTGGTCTTATAGAATATATTTTAAAGTGTATCGCAGAAGGAACGCCTGAAGGTTTCGGCAGCAATACTCCATCCGGGGGTGAAGGGGGTGTTATATCAAATAATAGCTATGTGACAGGAGTACCACCTTCCAATGGACATGGATCTCCGGTGTTTTCTAGTGCATCTATTTCTACATCTACACAAGACAGTTCAACCAAATACGTTCCATAGGAACACCAAATGTAAACGTCCCTGGTGGAGATATAAATGTACCTGGACTCCATTCCTCCATGGTTGCCGTAAGTACAGTATGTCTCGAGATAAAGGATCATTCACATAGAAAACATGACGCTTAAACCAGCGAAAGCAAAGCCAGTAATCAGTTTATTTGATGGAGGCCGTTCACAATGGCTTTGTTAACATAAACACGAATACAGTTAAATAGCTCCTTATTCCCCGTGTCCTTATTCGCGTTTTTCATTATACATCGATTTACAAATGTGTGACACATTTCCTGTTTTTTATTCGCGGCCTCAACATGTATTTATTCGCGGATCCAGTTGGTATATTGCAAGGTATCCTTTATTAACCAACGACAACTTGTTGCTGCAGGCTCGTTTTTTGCTGTCGGCTCGTGTGCCAAGGCAGCTTTTACTAGGAGGCTATTTCATATCATTCACACCAAATGAACAAATTAATATCAAAGTAAAACAAACCTTATTGTCACCAAGCCTAAATTCCGTTATTAAAATCCACCGCCGCCGTAATTCAAGCGTTCCGCTATGTCCGTTGATAAATACTCGCTAATATGGGCTGTTTTAAATTGTTTCGACTTATCATTCTTTGGCAATAATGTTGATTGAATACCAACACGGTGTATCTTCTGCTTTGTTTTCAATTTGTAACGTAGAGTAAAAGGAAAGAAATTAAGTTTTCCGAAAGGGGAAAAAGTATTGTTGGGCCGCTTTAACTTTAAAAATATAAATCTTTGACCGGATTTTCTTGTTGATGATTCGTTTGCATCTATATCACGCTTTTTCAATGTTAGATGATTGAACTGAAAGATTCCCTCATCATCAAAGAATCCGAAAAAAAAATGAGGAATTCTATCGGTGAATTTCACAGCTAAATATCAATGTGAATTTGAAAGACCTTATAAAAGCGCCAAACAAAACAGGAAAAAATGACTAAGTTCCTTAATGAGGCCCTTGCCTAAATATCTTGAACATATTCATAGAAATTTTTAAAATTTCGGATTAAGTAATTTTATTTTGAGAATTTTCCTTTATTTTTCTGAACTTTGGAACGTAATCCCTCTGGGCATACCTATATAAATTGTCCATTTCCATATTCGCGGTAGCTGTATTCTTGGCATATTTGCGGAACATATCCCCGGGAATGATAAGCTTTCACTGTACTCGTCAGAATCTAACACCAAAGTTTGGAATCTCCAAGCTTTCCTTGGTCGCGTTACCGGTTTTTGAGAGCACAACATACTACAGGTTGCCCAGCGAGACGAAAGAAGAGAAATTAAGACATTTGATGTAAAGAATTTATTATTTTGTTTCAAAATATTTGCTCTCTTTAGTGACAAAAAGTACAAATTAGTTAAAAGGCAAATTTGATTAAGGCATTTTTATTTTAAATAATAGTAGAAATATGCCACGAGAAGCTAATGCCGTTTGAAGAAACATAAATTTGCCATGCCACATCGTTCACCAATCATTACAAGCCTCCATTTTATTTATTTTCTCCCTTCAAATATTTAATTTCATGTTAGCGTTCTCTTATAATTATGAATGCTAATTTTGTATTCATGTCAATTTGGGCGTTGAATAATTACTGTTTCTAATGTACATGGACCTTCTATTTTATAATGTTCGGTTCTGCTGCCCGAAGGTAGGTCTTATCAGTGCAAACATAATAGTATTTTCATGTTATGCCTTTACGAGCTTTACTAGGGAATTATAGATGTGGGTAGCTTTCCCGTTGTTTTCTGGCACACGGTGAAAAATGATGATAATACGAAAGGCCAGCATTATGGTTCGAGGACCTTTAGGTCCTTCGAGGCTAAACCCAACCAGAATGTGTCTTACAGATGAGGAAATAACCTCGGAAAAGCCTCATCTCAAAGAAGGTGCGTTCCTGGCCGTGAACCTGAACCCTTGCCCGCGCCTCGAGACCATAGGGGTGGACAATGTGGACCTTAACACACCCTTAATAAAATAAATACTACTAATAAGATATAAGAGTATAAATTAATCACATGTGATGTAAGTAAAATTAGAATATTTCAAAATGATTCAAATGTTACTTTGGGCGTGATGAAAAATATTCTATCTATCTATCTATAGTATGGGGGGGGGCAACGCCGTAGCGTAAGTGGTTTATGCACTGAGCTACAAGCCGGAGGGTCCAGGGTTCAAGTCCCCTTGGGGTCAGGATTTTTAAACTGACCCAAACCCTCTGGCGTGCACCTCTTTGTGGCCCTGGGGTCGACGTCAGCCTCCTAACGGAAATGAGTACCAGATGCTTGTTCTGGGGGTAAATGGCGGCGCGTCAACGCAGGGCTGACAACCCGGCTGACATAAAGTGCGCGCTTGTCTAGAAAAAGTGTTGTGCCGTAACCCTCGAACTACTACCCCAAGGGCCTCCGGGTCTGCTCGTGTGTGGGATCACAAAAAATCCTATCTATAGTATTCATGCCCGATACCCCGATCTTTCGCTCCAATCATAGGCATTTTCATGCTATGCTTTTAAGCTTTAGTATGAAATTATAAATAAGGCGTAGCTTCCCATGGCTTTCCACACCGGCGAATTGATGACAATAATGATAAGGATGATGACGCTGGCTGGCTGGATTAATTTTCGGGGAACGCATTGGGGCTTCTATGCTTCGTGACATTTGTCTTAGCAGGTGTGGGGAAAAAAACCGCCGAAAAAACTCATCCAGAGGCCTGTTCCGACCGGGAATAGAACCCGGGCCCGGTGCATGACAAGGCAGTAACGCTTACGCTCGAAACCACAGCGGTTGACTATTCTAATTACATTTACCTGAATTTATTTGATAATGAACTGGCTTAGTGAGCATTTTAAGGCCAAAATAAATTGAATCAGACTGGTAAGTGGATCAAGGTAGGCATAACCCAGTAAGCTACAATGATCTTAATGAAAAACAGATTCATATTACACAGTCATTCCTCGATGGTTTAGGAGGGTGTGGGGCAGGACTGGAAAATAAGACGTGGGCATGGAAGCTTCTTGTGGTGTATGAATAAAATAAACTAAAGGGGGCCCAGAACGAGTGCTAATATAAAGTAAAATCTAATATATAAAAGTGAATGTTTGTTTGCTTGTTTGTTTGTTTGTTTGTAATTTATGGCGCGTCCAAATCGTGTGATCCGATTGTGAATGTCGGATTTTTTTGCAAAATCTTCAGATTATTCCGCGGTATGAACCAAGGCTATAAGAATTTTGTTATCCTCACCTTCTCTACATCCTTAAAAATCGCCCTTTGTAGCGGAAAAGTGAAAAAACGTTTTTGGACCGTTTAAATGACTTACGCTGCCTAAACCATATCCAATACATAAAATTAATGTACACAGAATTGACTTTCTTAAAGAACTCTCCCAAAAAGTTCAGCGCCAGCATATGTACATTCTCTTACGGAATACCTCACAATCAACCAGTTTTTGTCTTTCATTAATGCCACTGGAGGATCGAGATAAGTAGATTCCCGGGCAACACCGGGTAATCATCAGGGGGAATCTGAAAAATAATATTATGATATACATTTATAATTTTTTTTAGTTTAGTTATTCAGGCTAATCAATAAGTAATTTTTTAGCTTTCCAACTTCAGCTCATTTATGCCAAGAAGATTCGGGATGTGTAAATTCCGCGTCCAAACGCCGGGTAACTAGCACGGGGTATCTAAAATAATTATGATATAAATTGTTCCCTCTACTTATTTAAATAAACAAAATATACATTTAATTTTCGATTTCTTTCACAATCAGGTTCAGGCTAATTTGTATATCACGAAGATCGGGATAAGTAGATTCCCGGGCACCTCCGAGTAATCAGGCACGTGTATCTAAAAAAATATAAATGGTATAGGCATTATTGTTTCCCGTACTAATTTGAACTATAGATAAAAGCCACATTAATTTTCATTTATTTAAGCGTAGGCAGGGCATACGCCGGGAATTAGATAGTTAATAACATTAACGCATCATTTGTGAGATAGACAGATTATACATGAAGCTAATGGATAGGATTGGGCCATGAACCTTAGTGTTCGAAAGTATCAGTGAGTTGAGTTATTTTGCTAGCATATTTTATTTTCGTTTAAAATAAATATGTCAGCACACAATATTTTTATGTTCGTTTTAAAATAAATATGTCACACACTTCTGATGTGCACTTGCTTTTATACTGTATTTCAAGATAGGAAAGAAAAATAACAATCACACACCATCATATAAATTAAAAGTGATGAACGATGCGGAACAGTTCAGTAATCGTGCAGCAGAAAGAGAATGCGGGTTTCTCGAATCAAACGTGCGTTATTGGACGAAACAAAAAGAAGCGCTAAATTATTATATACGGTATTTGAATTTATTTTCATTTCTATGATAATATTCTTATTTATATATTTATTATTGCATCATTATTATTCGTATAATTCAAGATTAACTACAGTGGTACGCTATAAAATTATTAGAGATAGCAAAATTACTATATTTATAATTATTATACTCACCGACCACAAATTAAGATAAATGAGAACAAGACCTCAAATCTAAAAACCAGCAGATTGTACGCTCTCCAAGTTTCTGTGGCCAAAGTAAATTAAAAAGTGCGCAAATCACGCGAGCTAATACGGTACTTTAAAATAGAGAGTTAAAATGACAAATGAGGGAAATTTTGAAGACGTACCGGAATTGAATATACCTAGGAACAATAATTACAAAAGATGAATGAGAGGCACAAAACAATAAACTTAAACTCAATTCTAGAAATGCACCTATTATGCATTACAGGGACTCCGGTTCGCCTGACTTCTTTAAAATTAAAAAAAAAAAATTAATATATAAAACTGTCACTCTTCTCATTATATTGCAATCTGCAATGTTATTCTCGCAGTTATATTACGTGGATGCGAAACATGGACTCGTATTTTAAGAGAGAAAAAATATACTGGAGAATGTAGTTATTAGGAAATGTTTGGACCAAAGAGAGATTAAAACACAGGCTAATGAAGAAGACCACATAGCAGTGAGCTACAACGGTCTTTATGGAAAACCAGAATATAAAAAACAGAAAAATAAAGTCTCATAGAACTGCGCGAGGACAAGACATATGCCACGAATGGGGAATGAAAAAGGGAAATGGAAACTTCTAACAGAAAAACCAGAGGCAAAACGCCAATTTGGTAGACCCAGAATGAGTGGGGAGAAAAAAATTAACCATGATTTGAGGAAAATATTTATAGTCTGTAAAGGGTGATTGAATTATCATTAATTCAGAATAGTTATGTATGTAGAGGCTTAAGCCCGCGGGGTTAGGACTGTCCACGCCTTTGATATACATTAGTTGGAATTAGATATGTTAATAATACTGTAATAATGAATTAAGTGGTATAGTTAGGTCTATCAGCACCAGATAATGAGTCCTGAGAACTGCATGTGGATATTTGTGAAAGATTACGATCAAGTGATAAGGCAGTAAACTCTAGAGGAGTTTTGAAAAATGGTTAAATATAACACTGAGCAACGCAAAAATAAACTTTTTTTATTTATCCTCACGAAGGAAAAATATGATGTGCGATTCTGATAGTATTTTTTCCCTCCTGAATTCAAATATGATATCAGGTTTTCTCCATCCACGGCAAGGTTTCCGCGAGAAAAGGCATTTATAATTTCAAACAGTTTAATATTTATCTAGCATTCGTAACTTACAACAATATTCGAACATTCGAACTCACCTATAACGTAAGAAATGACGATTTTCTGCTATATTTTGCCTGTGGATCATCCCTCTTGATGGTCGAACATAATCGTCGGGGCCAACCTATTAGGATTCCATTTGCTTGATATCTCTTTTCCATGGCTGAATCCTCCTGATGGAATTATTTCCCCCGTGCTCATCGCTCATTGGCGTGCGCCAAGAGTTTTTCGGGAAGAAATCTAGGTTAATAAATGTAAGAAAAAATACTTGATTAAAATTTAAATCCATGAATTACAATTTTAAAATTGAAACAAGAATAAACTGTGGGTGATGGAGAAATTCCGAATACATATTTGAAAACATTGAAAACACGATAAAAACTACTGCTTTAAGTACAACTAGTGGTGGCTCATGAAACAAAATTCATCACGTTGACCAATGTAATTATTACTCGTAATTTATTACTTTGTCTGCCGCTGTAGTGAAAGGAGTAGCAATGCTCGTTCGAGTTGCAATCTGGTCGAAAACAAATGTCTTAAATGTGGTGTTTTCAAAGTTTGCTCTTCGGCCGGTTAGCAAAATATCGATAAATTTAATAGCCAAAATTATCCTTTAAAATAAAACCATCTCATGCGCCATACTTCATCCAAGTATATTCCACATTTTTTGTTAGCAATGTATAAGTGAATGTGTTTTGTTTTTAAAATGTTCGTATTGTCTTGGAGGTAGACTGGAATTGAACTGATCACTTATTTATATATATATTATATATAGTCTATAAAATCCAGATCTTAAAATCCTCTTAAAATCCTCTTCCAAAATCGTGTACTTCTAAGTCTTGGGGCATATAGAAATACCTATAACTGTAGTAGTTAAAATAGATAAAATAAAGAAAAATTAATTTTTATTTTCGTATTTTGCAGTCCCATCCTTGATTTCTACGACCCAAATTACTCTAACTGCATCTGTCCACAGACGACCCGGCCGCCAATTACTCTAACTGCAAAATCTGTCGCACAGACTACGCGTTGGACTCCTAACAACGACACGAACATAAAGAAATGAATATATCAGGAGGTCCAAATGACTGTTTTTGTCTAGGGAACACAGGGTTATGTTGTGATAAAACTACCATCTCGTAAAAATAATAATAGACCGACCATGGATTTTTGGGGGGCTTTTTGTTTTCTTTGTCCAAGGCCTCCAGGCTGGAGCTCGTGAGTGGCAATATACTTTACTATTAAAACAGAAGAATTTCTCAAGAGGTATTAATGCCTGCTTTTTTTCAAGTCGCATTAGACATTCCGGTCAGGAGCTTGGGAAAAAAACTCGCGGTTTTTTTTTTTTATGGTTTTGGGGTTTTTGGGGGGGGTTTTTTGGTGGTGGTGGGGGGTGTCTTTCAGACTCGTACCACCGGAAGATGAAGAGCAGAGTCAGCTATCTGTAGTATCTCGTGACGGGGATCTGAAAGAAGTTCATCTGGGAGCTCTGCATGTATTCCTACATTAAACGGTTAGCACAATGGCGGGATTATGATCGATATTCGTTGATGTGTTATCTTACATTGCGTTGTGAGGGGAAGCTATAAAGCACAATTTGAATAAGTGCATCATGATCAACGACCATTGACGTTTATTACTGCTTGCTCACTCTGTTGTCAGTTCGATGAACTTACACTGATGTATTTTCATTTTTATATACTGTATTTAAAGAAGGGAAAATTTTAAGAAGAAATATAGTAAATTGACATAATATTGTGGCAGTACTTTCATTATAAAATGTTTCCTATTAATTTCCAAACAGCTTCCTTGTATCCCCTTATTTTTAGATTATGGGCGAGTTTTGTTGTTCATAAATTCGAGCGATCGCACAAATCATGTTGAAATAATTATTAAAATATCAAAATATTGTAATTTGTTGGCTCCAACAAGGTCAACAATTGGCTAGAAACAAATGAAACGCGGGATTCGTCAATGTGAGGTGATTTGAACGATTGACGTAACGTCTGTGTTTGTTGAAGCTTGATCTTGTCAATGTACAGCTAACGCCATCATGCGTCGTACCCTGTAAACGTTCATCATAATATGATACGTGGAAGGTGTATATGATAAACATTGACAAACTCAAACGTAACGGAACGTAACAAGTCAACGAACGTTGATTTTAATCCCGCCGTAAGTGGTCTAATGATATTAATAAATATACATATAAACAATTATTATTATTATTATTATTATTATTGGGGGCACGCCGTAGCGTAGTGGTTAAGGCACTGCGCTACAAGCCGGAAGGTCGAGGGTTCGAGTCCCGGTGGGGTCAGGATTTTTAAACTGACCCAAACCTTCTGGCGGCATTATGGCCCTGGGGTCGACTCAGCCTCTAACTGAAATGAGTACCAGACGCTTGTTCTGGGGTAAAGGCGGCCGTCACGCAGGGCTGACAACCCGGCTGACATCAAGTGCCGATTGTCAAGAAAAAGTGGGAGCCTTAACCTCCCCCTACCCCAAGGGCCTCCTGAGGCCTGTAGTGGGAACACTTTACTTTATTATTATTATTATTATTATTATTATTATTATTATTATTACTATTATTGTAAGCCCTTGTTTCTCTCAACGAGACTTAGGCGTTCTCCCCCTACAGGAAAGAAATTCAACCACACTAATTTAGATGCACTTGTTTTCGGATAGATGTCATTGAGTGGAACGGGGTCAGCATTCCGCCGCAGAGTGACATCTAGGAATCTAAGGTAGTACTAGGATGGAAAAATCTGGTAACGTTTGCTTAGAGGTCATTTTATTCAGGCTTAAGGATCTTTTACGAGCCTGAAAATCTTCAGACTCGCGACCCACGGCTTAAAGTCCCTCCCGGATGTCTTGTTCCTTGGATTCTTAAATCCGAAAAGTCCATAGACTTTAACCGAGTTTAATCCGTAACTCTCGGAATCAGAAGCAAGGTGTATAACCACTAGTCCACCGCGGCGGATCAGCAGTTATTAAATGCATACAACATCTTGCTGTGCTCATTACTTAATTTTGATTCTCTATCCTTCATTCATCTATTCATGTACTTCCAGTCACCATCCTCTCTCATTCATCAAATTGTATAATACATATATCTTAATTTTGTTGAAGTATTACGCCAAAAGTAATATACTATGCACAAGATGCAGCATAAACCACCGAAAATGCAAATGTATTATTCTATGTAGCTTACAACATCAGTACAAAAACAACTACCGAAATTGTTCAAGGTAACCTCAATTGTTGTTTAAGCAGCAGTGTTTGAGGTTATATTCTGACTTACTGAGTGGTGGCAATGACTGGCATTGCCCAGTGTGCCGCTTCTTTGGGAACCAGTTGAGGTCCCTTGGCGGCCGAATGCCATTGTGTTGTTCATTATATGGTTTAGTTGCTTGGCCTCTGCGTTTCTCGCGGCGCATGTGTCTAGCCGTATCACCGTAGCAGGTATGGATGACATGAGGATGGTTCCTCACCAGAGCACGATCATCATAAACCGCGCAGCCGGACAAGCAGAGAGTCCGAAAGCCGGCGGCGCGGAGTGAGCCAAAATACTATAACTGGAATCCAGCACTCATCTCATGGTGGTGGACCATCTTCGGGTGGTCTGATAAATATGTTTCGGTGACCAGCACGTCGCTGTAGCACATGCGGTTATATTCTGAAGGTCCCGTATTCAAACTCCAGTATCAACTAATCTGATATTTTCCTTGCAAGCATATACATTGGTTAACTGACTTACGCCATAACCTGCATATGGTTTCGTAATTTACTTTATGGCAGGAGTCCACCGGTGAATGTTCCAACAGAGAACAAGTAGCAGCAGAAAATCATGTTAATCAACATGATAATACTAATCACCGTTATCAGACAGCGGTTTATTATACAGGGTGTAAAAACATAATAAAACTCGTGTTATGTAAAAGAAAATTGACAGGTTCCGTTTCCCCGCTACGGGTCCTTGTAGGGTTAGACGCTGATTGGTTTTACGATGAAAGACAAGGTAATTTCCTCCAACAAAGTCGGTTAATCAGAAGATGCAGCCCTAGCACATGATCGTGAACAATACCAACCCACACATTTATGGTAAATCTGTGTTGATGATGGAATACACCAGCTGCCTTATGATTCACACACTCCCAGGCATGGATATTGTGGATGTTGCATAAATTACACTGAGAAACAAAAAAATGAACTTTTTTATCTCAGAAAGAACAATGTGTGATTCTGATAGTATTTTTTCTCCTGAATTAAAATATGATATCAGTTTTTCTCCATCACACAAGGTTTCCGAGAGACAGGCATTTATAATTTCAAACGCTTTAATGTTTTGTACATTCGTAACTACACAATATTCGAACATTCGGACTCGCCTAGAAAGTAAGAAATGACGATTTTCTGCTATATTTCGCCTGTAGAGCATCACTCTTGATGGTCCAACAATAATCGGCCAGCATATTAGGATTCCATTTTCCATGATATCTCTTTCCCATAGCTGAAATCTCCTGATGAAAGTGTTCCCGGTGCTTATCGGTCACTGCGCCTAGATTTTCCGGGAAGAAATCTAGGATTATTAAAAAAATAATTATTTAAATCCATTAATTGAAATTGAAATAAAAAACTGTGGGTGATGGAGAAATTCCGAATACATATTTGAAAACACGATAAAAACTGCATTAAGCACAACTATTGGTACTCAATGAGACAAAAATCATGTTGACCAGTGTAATTACTGCAAGTGTTTATCCAAGGACGTGGACACTACTGGCAGTAATGATAGCATTCCAATATCAACCAATACCAACATGTTGCATACGAAGCAGTCAAAACTACAGTGAACGGTGGCCTAAGGAAGTCCAGCGTCAAACCCTTCAAGGACCTCTAGCGGGGGAGTATTTGTCTTTTTTTTTACATAACAAAAGAGTTTTGTTTTACTTCCTCTAAAACTCTCGTAGTAACTATAAATCATTTTTTTACACCCAATATATTTAATCACTTTTTACTAAGTCAATATACCACATAATGTGCTATACTCAATTTATTTCGTTAGGTGAGGAAATAGGCAAGTTAGTGTACGTCAGATTAGTTTGCAGTTTATTGGAAGATCTTATGTCTCATAAAGATAATTTGGCTAGTCTGTTTGAATAATATTTTTTGGTCGATGTGACTAATTTTTTATACTTACCAATATTGTTGTTACTGGAAGTAAGTCAACGTTCCAACATCTAACCTGGTTGCTATGCAAACAAAAGAAATCGCAATGCTGATATGGACTCAAAAAGCACACTTTCGGTAAGTAAAATCAAACATTTCTTTAACGTTTTGTACACTAACTCTTACCTTTTCTTTAGACTTTTCCGGAATTAATACAGAACATCCCACTCTCCAGGCTTCTTTAATTTCTCTATCATCTACCATGACTCCTTCCATAATAAAATTATCAAACAGATTCTAATCACGGTACTACATATAAAATGTCTCCAAGCCAACAATCCTTGCTTATAATAAAACAAATGAAAAGCTACATAGCAACGATCACGAAATGTTTCTTTCTCATAGACGTCATTTACATCCAACCAATATTTTAATTTATTTATTACTATATTCAATAAAAATTAGTGACATCGACCAAAACATAGTATGCAATACACATGAGATAAGCACGTAACAGATCTCGAAAATTGAAAAAAAAAACTTTTTCTCGATCAGTAACAAGTGCTTACCTCACTTGTATCGCAATATACTATAAATAATATTTCCCAGTGTGAATATGGCTATTTTAGGTTAAAATAATCTCTATATCTCATTCAATTTCAAGACATTTCCCTGGGGGAAAATAAACAAATGTTTCAGATTAGTTGATTCCGTGGCGCAAGCGGTTAGATGCTCGCCTCTCATCACAGGAGTCTCGAGATAGAGACTCGGTCACTCTATGTGAGTTTCGTAGTGGACGAAACGAACTTGGGCAGGTTTTGCTCGGAGTTTCTCCTCTTTAACCGTCACAAATTCCATTCCATAATTTCTCCATATTCATCCCATTCAATTCGTTTCATTCTGTTCATCTGATCCTGTGAAGGTGCATTAGGGCGTGGTCGGCCGCCATCTTTGTTGTTCACAGACCTCTAAATTGTAGGAACTTCATCTTATCTCATCCCTCTACCCGACCCTGAGGTGAACACGAGTTGAGGATATTGAAATCATTCAAAAACTCCAACAATAATTTGTGCGTTTTCGGGTGTTTTTATTTCAATTTGTGTAAGTGGATTCCTGGCATAGAATCCCATCATTATACAGAGTTCCCATAAATGCTCTTTCGGGTTTCGAACACGTGTAACTTGCGTTTAAATAAACTTACAAACACCAAACTAGTACTAATGGAAAGAGAAACTCAAAACGTTTTGGCTGCAATGGGTGATTTTTGAGGACTACGTGTAAAAGATTCTCGAATCCGGTGTACAGTTGGCTCACTTACAGCCGGGCGTCCAGAAGATTTCCTCCTGCAGATGCACCCTCTTGTCGTAAAATCAGAATACTACTTACGAGCTTAAGGACCACTGGATGCATCTTCACCAAATCTTGTTCAAAAATGTCGCTGAACAACCATTACAGATTGCTGATCGAGAACACAGAATGCTCGCCTATCATCTATACCAGCCATTTTCTCACTTACAAAAATACGCAATTTTGTATGCAATTATACGTCATTGTTGCCAACTGTGATACTGCCAACAGTGATACTATAACCAAACGTTTTGAGTTTATCTTTCCATTAGTACTAGTTTTATGTTCGTAAGTTTATTTAAACGCAAGTTACACGTGTTCGAAAGCCGAAAGAGCATTTGTGGGAACCCTGTATTTTTTTTTATATAAAATCATATGTTTATAAAATATGAGATTAATACTTATACTGAACAAGTTCATATCGTCCGTCTACAAGTGAAATGCACTTTTTGGATGACAATATGTGATTATTTCAACAATATTCATTTTTAATAAAAAATGGTTATTTGGTGAAATTTGTTCTCAGACAATAGGATTATATTGTTGTAATGGGAGAGGGTAAAACTTGATTTTATAATTTTATAAATTTAAAGGATCTGTATCACACTCACTGGCACTACCGACCCGAAGTTCATGGCTGCGCGGACATAAACTCTCCATACACCTCTATTCCTCAGCTAATGTTCCCTATATAATTCACCTCCTCTAAATCATGGTTAATATATTCTCATACCTCATTATTTTCCCATCTACTGGGCGCTTTCCTTCAGGTTTTGTGACAAGACGTTTCCAAGCCCCTCGTTCATTCTCATTTCTACCATAAGACTTTCCCTTCGCAGCCTACGAAACCTAACTCTAATTACATCTTCTTTCGCATCAATATCATAATTATAGCTAATTATTGTGCATTCTTTCCCATTTACCTCTCTGGTCGTCTCTCTTTGGTCAAAAATTATCCTAAGAACTTTATTCTCCAATACTCGTAATCTCTACCAGTCTCATGATTTTGTGGTGAGAGCTTCTGACTACAGATCATGAGGTCCCAGATTCGATTCCTACTCAGACCATAACTGGAAAGAAACATTTACACCTGAGCCGGGATTTGACTCAAGATCTTCAGCTTTCCACCAGAGGTTTCGTTGAAACGCCAGCTATGAACATTACATGGAATTTGTGTTTGTTCCGGAAGATGCGCTTAATCCATTCGTTTCAGGTATAAATGTTCAGTGCATTTTTCCCACATACCAGATTTAAGTTACCGTAAATTACATTTTCAATTTTCATACATTCAAAGCAAACAAAATATAACAGTACTTGAGATCACAACAAGGGTGAAAGCAAAATCACATTCCTCCTATTCATAAATATTACCCTGCCTAGGGATGTACAAAATATTGCAAAATATATAACAGCAGAATTAAGCGAGTGTACCCCGCCATCTGAGTTGAAGGTCATGTAACTGCCGGTGAGTCTACCTCGTCTTTTGAGACGAAAGGGTTAAGAATTTTAATGGTAGAACGCCAACACGTTTGAACCTCCAACGCTGGAAACCTTTGGATTCATATCCTACCCCAGGTGCATGTGTCTCTCCCTAGTTATGTTAGCCATAGCATTATAGACGGCTTGTCATAAGGAATGCCACGAGTAATTTCCAAATTATCGATAAATTCACTCACTATTTAACGAATAAAATTAAGCTGTTTACTCACAAATCATTATTTAACTACAGTTATTTTAAAATATTTATATATTTAATGTAAACGGCGATGTTTGAAAACAAATGAGAAACGATTGGTACGCTTCAACTGCTTCTTTTGTTTATCACTGCAACCAGATCATACTATTTATTGCCAAAGGAACGCAATATTGTAAGAATGCTCTCTAGTGGAGAAAAAATGAAACACATCAAACTATATATTAATTCATTTCTGATGTCGTATGATGTAAATATGACAATTATATTTTTCTGGATTATGACCTGGGAAAAACACATTTAAGAAAGTGCAAAGAGTGGTTTCTTTTTTTGGTGGTACAATAAATTGCCAGGAATGTTTTTATATTAACTCCTGCAAGCGCTATCTGTTGACATCTATGCACTATATATACAATCTGGTAGCCGTATTCCTTTATGGGCTCAATCACTGGAAAATAATGGCCAGACCTGTTCAGAATATTAAAAAGGAGGAGCTCTCTTTAATATGGTAAATTTAACACTGATAAATATTTCGTGAAACGCGACTCTGATTGGTTGTAAAACAGAAATCATTGAAACGTGATTGGTCATTGACTCCCATTTGGGGCATGAGTTAAATAGTCTTAAGAATTAATTTCTATATAAAGATCATGATCTGAGTCATTAAAGAGCATCGATAAATATAACACTACCATTCCTTCCAAAGAAAGTCCCGTCTTCGAATCCTCTTATCCAAATATTTATATTGCTCAGAAACCCTCAGTTCTGGAGGTGGATAAAGTGAGTCCCGGTAATTTAGTGGTAGCCATGTTTGCCTCTGTTACGACCCGGCTCCTGTCAAGTGGTAGCACGATATTTTTTGTAGCCGAGAACACAAAAATGAGACGGGCTTAACATTAAAACAAGGTCAGGATTTACCTAAATTTACAAAGGATAGCAAAAACTAAGGAATTACAGGCAGTCACACAAATAAAGTAAATCTAAAACCAAAATTTATATTTATTTTTGTATTGTAAGCCTATGTTTTCCCTTTACAGAGATTTAGGCACTCTTCCCCTACAAGGAAGAATTTGAACCTTACTAATTTAGTTACACTTGTTTTCGTATAGATGTAATTTTGAGTGGTACGTGGTCAGCGGTCCGCCTCAGACTGACATCTAGGAAACCAAGGTAGTACTAGGACGGGAAAAGTCGGTAAATTTTGCTTAGAGGCCTTTTTATTCAGGCTTAAGGATTTTTTACGAGCCTGAAAATCTTCAGACTCGGGACCCACGGCTTAAAGTCCCTCCCGGAGGACTTGCTCCTTGGATTTTTCCGTCCTAAAATATCCATTGACCCCGGCCGGGTTTGAACCCGCGACCCTTGGGACCAGAGGCGAGGAGCATAACCACTAGTCCACCGCGGCCGACAAAATTTATATTTAACAAATTCAAAATAAGAGAAAAATGAAACATATTAAACTTCAGACGTTAATCATTTACACAGGTTATAAAGAGAGCTGATGCAAAGTTATTTATACTAAGAGTTTTTATTTAATATAATATGAAGTTATATGCTGAGTTTAGTATGCATATCTAAATCTAAGACAAATACTACTCTATGATTAAGTATAAACAAGTACGAAGGCTTACGTTCGTCCATGATAGGTGACCTCGGAGTCGAGGACGCTCGCTGCAACTGGCCACATGGGGGTCAGAGCCATCTCTCCAACCCCCGACGAGTCTCATCTCGGGGTTGAAACCCCGGGGTTAAATATATTTCTAAGTGGGTCGCTTTCACCTGACGTGGAAGCGTTAAGACTAACTTATCGTGCCGATACGTGATTGGTACACGTCAACCAGATATGCATTTATATTAAATAAACTGAGTAAAAAACCCTAATACTTATAATAGCCAAATATTTATAGGGGAATAATACATTTGTAATAAAGCCTATAAACTTTGGGTCATAACAGCCTCTGATTCTTAAGTTCCCTGGTTTAAAATGGACGAAGATAGATGGATTGTTTCAGGACATAAAAATCCTTTGCATGCCTTGCATAAAAAGGGAAGTAAAGGCGTGGGTCCATCTTGGATTTACGGCAAGTAAAAGAGCCTCAGCCCAAAAATAAGATATATGTGAGCAAAATTACTTGGCATGTACGAGAACGGATTTAATTGCGACACTAACGATCTAAAATCTAAAGCGTCTTTAAATAAAACACTACCTTCCTATCTCCTATTTACCTCCCTATTTATTTATTTATTTTATTTTATTATTTTACCTGACGGAATTAAGACCGTAAGGTCTTCTCTTCCACTTCACCAAGGTTAAATTATACATACAATAAGAATTACGATTGATACATAATAGATGTAGACTACACAACATAAATTTGACAAGGGTAAGAAAGAAAAATATAATAGTAATAGTAATAGTAATAATAATAATAATAATAATAATAATAATAATAATAATAATAATAATAATGATAATAACAAAAATAATAACCTATAATTAGATTAAGTAAATGGCTTGGTAAAGAAACTTTAAAATACAAAGAAACAATAAAAGTATGCATGGGACAGGGTAATATATTATATTGTCTAAGGAAATGTGAAGTGAGTTTCTTTTAAAACTGTTTTTGAGTCAAGCAGTCCTTGATATACGAGGGGAGGGAATTCCAGAGTCGTGTGGCTAAAACAAGGAAGGATGAGGAATAGTGAGATGTTCGATATAGAGGAAGAGCTAGAGTTAAATTTTCTTTCTATCGTGTGTTTAAGTTATGGTGGGAGGATAGCGAATGAAAGCGAGTTGAAATATAAAGGGGTGATCAGGTGGACAAAATGTTGTATAAGAATCAGAGGCAATGTATCTTTCGCCTGTCTTCCAATCGGAGCCAATATATGGTCTGATTTACAGAGGTTTATATATATCGTCCACAAGCATTATGAACTCGCTGTAGTCTTTGTCCGAATGTAATATTCATGTCAGGAGTAAGTCACAATAATCGAAATGTGGCATAATCAAAGTTGAGACAAGTACTTTTTTGAATGAAGAAGGAAGGAAATTTTTGAAACGTTTTAGAGAATGGAAGACTGAATATATGTTTTTACAAGTTTCTCTTAAATGAACCTGCCAATAAAGATTTTGGTCGAAATATACGCCAAGATCTAGTGGTGGTTTTGATGTTGGCATCAATATTAGTTTCTTTATAGATCGTAGCACAATATTCCTAGCAATAAACACTTTGTAAGATGAATTCGTTTAATTAATTAAATATTTTAGTAAAACAATATAAACGTGAACAGTAGATAATACTTAAATTTGTGTTTTATGTAATTTTATCTTCACTTCTCTCTAAAACATTTGAATAACTAGCACGAGATATAAATATTTCCTAAATTTAAGAATTAATAAAGTGTTTTTCTATTAAATATATATGCACCACCTTCTGAAAACCAGTTAGTAATAACTCCCCTTTTAAAAATCTCTGTTTGTATCCATGAGGTTTCCCTTTTTCAGTCACCCAACTCTGCAATTCCCTGCTCTCATACATCAATGACTGCCCGACTCAAAAGCAGTTTAAAAAAACTTACTTTATATTTCCTTAGACAATATAATATATAGCCG
Source organism: Diploptera punctata (assembly GCA_030220185.1). Lineage (NCBI taxonomy): Eukaryota > Metazoa > Arthropoda > Insecta > Blattodea > Blaberidae > Diploptera > Diploptera punctata. The sequence continues at coordinate 1,241,795 of JASPKZ010006856.1, forward strand.
TGTTCCATGTAACTTTCATATTCCATTATATTTTAACAATCCACCGCTGAGGTCTCGAGGTAGCGTGCTTCCTTGTCACGCAGCCGGCCCGGGTTCGAACCCCGGACGGGGCAGTTTTTCTGGGTGAGGTTTTTATCGGGGGTTTTCTTCACCTGTTGGACACATGTCAGGAAAACTTTAAGGCCCAAACGGTCCCCGAAATCATATGGCCCTCATCATTATCATCATAATCATCATCATCATCCTTCACCGGTGTGGAAAGCAACGGGAAGCTACCACACCTAGAATTCCGTAGTAAAGCTGCAAGCATAGCATGAAAATGCTGTGATTGCAGTGAAGGACCTGCCTTCGGGCAGAATTACTATGGATGGATGGATATTTTAAACTTTCTTTACCAAGCCAATTACACAATCTAATTATAGGTTATTATTTTGTTGTTGTAGTTATTATTATTATTATTATTATTATTATTATTATTATTATTATTATTATTATTATTATAATTATTACTATTGTTACTTTCTTTCCCTTGTCAACTTTATATTGTGTAGTCTATACAAATATTACTAGCTGGCCCGGCGAACGTCGTATCGCCTTTAAATATTTTTACGTTAATTTTTCCGATGTTTTAATAGTTATCTGCTATTCGGGGCGGAAACAAATCCAACAAATCAAAGATCATAAAAATCGGTCCAGCCGTTCTTGAGTTATAAATAGTGTAATAGTGTTTTATATATATATATATATATATATATATATATATATATATATATATAGAAGTCCCGGCCACGCGTTGCTGTGGCTAAGGTTTACGTTAAATTATGTTGTAGTAAACTAAGTGAGAAATCTAAATCAGAAAGTTTTTGTTTTACACAATTTTGTAGTTCTGGTACGATAACTACACCCGGTATAAATATGGGTGGTGGTTTATATGGAAGTGGTTTTGTTGATTGAGATGAATTTATGTTGTGTGCATTCTCAGTATCATCCATAAGTTTATCATAAGGATTATATACATTTATTGATGGAATATTTTGAGGAGGCTTGTTGATTTCCAAGAAGTCTCTGTATAGTAATATCATCTTGGGATATATTATAGTCATCTTGTTTTTCATTTAATTGAGGCATGGAGATTGTTTCTGTAATATTAGGCATATTATTATAACTAACAGACTAACTTACGGTTCTGTTATTCCGTTCCTTAGGACCTTCATATGTTTTTAAATGGACATTCTTCTTAAATGTAAGATTTATGTCACAAAGGCCTATACCAATTTGCGGAAATTCACTTGATATCTTATCATTCATGGTCTCTAGAACTGATTCGCCATATTGTGTAATGTCCCTTCTCGGTTCAGTTAAATTTAAATTAAGTTGCTGTCTTTCCGCCAGATTACTTAAAACTAATACACACGAAATTAATATTATTATCAATATATTCAAAATAAACACTTAAATTATGAAATAATCAATATTTGTAATTCAATTGAAATTCGCGGTTGCAACAAAAAGCACAGCCATGTGGTTAAATAATAACTATATAGTAATATCATCTTGTCATATATTATAGTCATCTTGTTTTTCATTTAATTGAGGCATATTATTATAACTAACAGACTTACTTACGGTTCTGTTATTCCGTTCCTTAGGACCTTCATATGTTTTTAAATGGACATTCTTCTTAAATGTAAGATTTATGTCACATAGGCCTATACCAATTTGCGGAAATTCACTTGATATCATTCATGGTCTCTAGAACTGATTCGTCATATTGTGCAATGTCCGTTCTCGGTTCAGTTAAATTTAAATTAAGTTCCTGTCTTTCCGCCAGATTACTTAAAACTAACACACACGAAATTAATATTATTATCAATATATTGAAAATAAAATAAACACTGAACACACTTAAATTATGAAATAATCTATATTTGCAATTCAATTGAAATTCGCGGTTGCAACAAAAAGCACAGCCACCTGGTTAAATAACAAACCAATTACCTTACACCGTCATCTGTTAGAATCGTATGGAACTCTTTGTTAAATAATAAACAAATAATTTGCAATAAAAAATAATGCGGCCATAAATTTAGTTAAAAACCGTAGGTCTCAAGTTGGATCAAACAGCACACAGTGTGCAAACTTTTATTAAAATCGGTTCAGTAGTTTAGGATTCCATCGCGGACAAAAAACGTGACACGTAATTTTAATATATTAAGATGTATCATTAAACATCATTTTTATTGTATGTATAATTTAACCCTGGTGAAGTGAAAAAGAAGACCTTACGGTCTCAATTCCATCAGGTAAAATAAATAAATATACTTGTACATTTTGTGGTCAAAGAATGTTAAAAACTCCTTTTCACAAAATAGTATTAGTACTGTTGTGAATTGGGTGGTATCCAAAATCTACAATATGTCGTAATTGAGCTCTCCTGGATAATTTAAAAAAAATGGAGTTAAAACAACATGATTCTAAGGAGTATATATCAAGTTCACCGCTGTGGTCTCGAGGTAGCATGCTGCCTTGTCACGCAGCGGGCCCGGGTTCGATTCCCGGTCGGGACAGACTCCTAGGTGAGGTTTTCTTTGGAGGGGGGGTTTCCTCACCTGTAAGACAAATGTGAGGAATCTTAGGGTCCAACGGTCCCCGAAAATCATCCGGCCATCATCATCATCCTAATCATTATCATAATCATCATCATCATCATCATCCTTTACTTGTATGGAAAGCAACGGGAAGCTACCACGCCAATAATTCCCTAGTAAAGCTGCAGAGCATAGCACGAAAATTCTATGATCGTAGTGAAAGACCTGCCCTCTGGCAGAATTACTATGAATGGATATATATCTTCTTCTTCTTCTTCTTCTTCTTCTTCCTTTCATGTGATAGACCTAGTGGTCTGTTACGGTCTCAATCTAACGTTTGAAGTGTCTGCCCAAAGATTGCATATGTATATATATATATATGGCATAAGAAAAATAAATGCCTGGACGGGATTCGAACCCGGAACTCTGAGTCTGTACCTCAGCGTGTTATCCATTACACCACCAGGCGAATCCAATTCAAACACTTATTTTTTCTTATATATGTATTATATTCTCCATTATTACTAGATGTCGCGAGAACTCGGCCTTCACTGCCATTTAGTAGCTGACTATAACAAGTAAGCAAATTAAAGAGAATATTTTTACTTTATAGGAGTGACGCTTTATCGATGTTATAATTAAATGTTTAACATTGAGCAATGCAAGCTTAATATGGCATGCCAAGAAAAATAAATGCCTGGACGGGATTCGAACCCGTATATAGTAGACATTAGGAAATATATATTAACTAATTTATCTAAATATTTATATCTTCTGCAACTTCTTCTCGTAAACCAAAATTTGGATAGAATGTTCAACATTTTATTCTTGTTTCATGCAGTTCCCAATCGTGTTTAATTTAGTGATTCTTTACCTCTCCATGCTCGATATATGTCCGTGCTATCATATTCTCTTCTTTTCGAGTACTACAGCGAATAATAATATTTTACTTATAATAATTATAATAATAATAATAATAATAATAATAATAATAATAATAATAATAATAATAATAATAATAATAATAATAATGCTTTATTTATTCATAATTATCTAATAGTATATGAAAAAATAATGCATGTTATTGACTCGGTTATATTGCATAATTTCAACCACAGCCATTCTCTCCAATTATTCAGACGTGAGTACTGTGCAGTTTATTGCTGTGGGCTATCGTAAGTTGATAACCCTGACTCAAGGTTTCATTACATGCTGGAAATGTAATTCTTCTAACTAGTGTGTTTATAAACATGAAAGTAGTAGGTGTCATTCTTACATTTCTCATAGTGGGAATATTGTTATGTTCTGCTACAGGTATGTAAATATATGTACATACATACATAAGGACGTTATTAAACTAAAAGTAAGATACATACAATGTTATTTACAAATATGGGTCGCATGGGCAGTAAGCCGTACGTGCTGTTGACAGTCCGTTACAATAAGTTGATGTTAAAAAAGCACAATAATATTACAATTAGATATCAATACAATTGCATTATACATTAACTTAGTTATGTAGAATTATTAAGAATTAATGCTATTGCAATTTAACATATTTATTTATTCCTGATTAAGTATTGTTCTTATTTTCCGCGTTTTGTCCAGAAATCTACCCAAGTTTATCCAATTTTCTGGGTTTACCAGTAACACGTAGCATGCCAATTTTCCACGATTTGAACTTAGAAAACTTTCCGGTAATAGCTGACGTCTCCATATTCTAAATCATCACATTTTTCTAATATATGTATCTTGTCTTCAAAGCTCCCGCACATTGGAGACATATTCGCATATCGTGATCGTCGCTAATTTTTAAAAATTTCTATGCCCCTAACCTGAACCAAGCAAGCCCTGATCTCTCTTTAAATCCTAGATTGAGTATATAAGATTGTTTTCCCCAAAATTGTTTTAATAATAATAATAATAATAATAATAATAATAATAATAATGCTTTATTTATTCTGGCAGAGTTAAGGCAATAAGGCCCTCTCTTCCACTCAACCAGCACAAATACAAATAAATATTTGACAAATATAGATATACACTATACTAATACTAGGCCTCTTTGTAAAAACAGTGATCGTTTTCCCGCACATTCGGCCAAAATATTTTGTCAGTCTACATCTAAGTAACTCATTCTAATTTTTCTCCACACATTCTTGCGATTTTCAGTCCCTTTTTCCCATACCCAACTCATCCCAATCTTTTGGAGTTCTCTCTTAACCTCGTCTGCCCAGAATTTCCCATTTGCGTTCCTAATTTGGCGGTCATAACAAATTGCTCTGAGCATTGTTTGGTCACCTTGGATTAGCCGCAACCAGTACTTGAGTACTTGACCCAAATTCATATAAAATTCCACATATAAGTATATGGTGCTGATGAGTTAAGGGGTGAGGGGTGATGGGGTGTGAATGTGAAATTTTTTTTTCTACATTTTTGTGAGATAGGAGATTTGAATTGTGTTACAAACATTCACTGCATGATACATAATGATGTGTTTAAGTTTCATTCTTGTGAGACATTTATTCTATGAGTTATTAAATATTACATTTTTTAAAAATTGCATATATTATAAATAAACAGGTGTCCACCCTGTGGTCTCGACGTAGTGTGCTGCCTTGTCATACAGCGGGCCCGGGTTCGATCCCCGATCGGGGCAGTTTTCCTGGGTGAGGTTTTTATCGGGGTTTTTGCTCACCAATAAGACAAATGTCAGAAAAACTTTAAGGCCCAAACGAACCCATAAATCATATGGCCATCATCACCATTATCATCGACATCATCATCATCATCATCCTTCACCGGTGTGGAAAGCAACGGGAAGCTACCACGCCTACAATTCTCTAGCAAAGCTGCAAGCATAGCATGAAAATGCTATGATTGCAGTGAAGGACCTGCCCTCGGGCAGAATTACTATGGATGGATAATTAAATGTGTTCCACAATTTTTTAGTAAAATGTCTGATTTAAGACCCTTAAAATATTTAGAAAAACATCATGCATTAGAATTCTTCTAATATGAATACAAGGGGAGAAAAAAATAATGTTATACCTCACGCGTGGAATTAAAAAAAAATAATTGCAAACATTTTATGTTTTATTTCTTAAAATACTACACCAATCATGAAGTCCATACAGTACTTTGTTACCCATTGTTTTTCAGACATGCAGTAAAAATGTTAACCTTCTATAGGACAAAATTTCTGAATTGCATTCAATTTTGACTGTACAAAAATGCAGTGAAAATAAAAATGTGGAAAAACAAGTTTAAAGATTTGCATGCAGGTAGTATTTAACTGGCGCAGCCTTTTAACTCTGACGTAATTTAGGGTACTTAGAAGCGCCATAGGTCTCTGAAACATTGCCAACATATACATTAGAGCACAGGCTATTATTTAGTAGAAAAAACAAAAAATGCCAATTTTGAACTCAAATGGTCAATTTTTCACCCATCACCCCACTTAAACTGCGAGATTCACCAAATTGGACTAGAAAACTAATCAATAGTTCCTAAATAAGTTATGTACCCATCCATGCATAGTAATTCTGCCCGAGAGTAGGTCTTTCACTACAATCATAGCATTTCCATGCTATGCTTTGCAGCTTTACCAGGGAATTATAGGTGTGGTAGCTTCCCGTTGCTTTCCACACTGGTGATAATTATAATGATGATGGCCAGATGATTTTCGGGGATTATTGGGCCCTAAGCTTCGTGACATTTGTCTTACAGGTGAGGAAAAACCCCCGAGAAAAACCTCACCCAGGAGCCTGTCCCGATCGGGAATCGAACCCGGGCCCGCTACGTGACAAGGCAGCACGCTACCTCGAGACCACAGCGATGGACAAGTTATGTATAGAATCATTTATATATGAAACCAGGCCGTATCTACTTGCGCTATTACAATTTGAATGCATTGAATAAGGAAACCTAGAATCTCATAATACGATATCAACATCAACAACATACTTAGATCACCTGATAAAGGGACGGGTCCAGAACTCCGCATTAAATTCCGATAATTCAACGCAGTTACGCATCAACCGACTAAGCGTGATTTTAAAAAATGATATATTGATGTCATCTATTGCACTGGTTCATGAAATAAGTATAAGCACACTTCAAGCGCCAAATCATTAAATAGAGCCTTACTATTAAATAAAATGTAAACGCCATCAGTCCTATCAGAGATTTTATGTTCTGCAACAAATGGATATGAAACCAGATCTTCATAAATGGTAATCTAAATTTTACATCACGCACCTAAGCGTCAAATGTTCCCGCTCTTAAATTGTTGGTCATAACTGTCAAACAAGGAAAACAACTTGTAATATCCAGTATTGTTAGTTTGGCGCTACAATATATTAACTATTTAACTCATGCCCCAAATGGGAGTCAATGACCAATCACGTTTCAATGATTTCTGTTTTACAACCAATCAAAGTCGTGTTTCACGAAATATTTATCAGTGTTAAATTTACCATATTAAAGAAAGCTGCTCCTTTTTAATATTCTGAACGGTCTGACCATTATTTTGCAGTGACTGAGCCTATAAGAAATACGGCTAGCAGATTGTATATATAGTGCATGGATGTCAACACATAGTGCTTGCAGGAGTTAATATAAAACATTTGTAGCAATTTATAATACCACCAAAAAAAGAAACCAATGTTTGCACTTTCTTAAATGTATTTTTCCCCAGATAATAATCCAGAAAAATATAATTGTCATATTTACATCATACGACATCAGAAATGAATTAATATAAAGTTTGATGTGTTTCATTTTTTCTCCACTAGAGAGCATTCTTACAATATTGCGTTCCTTTGGCAATAGTATGATCTGGTTGCAGTGATAAACAAGAGAAACAGACGAAGCGTGCCTATCGTTTCTCATTTGTTTTCAAACATCGCCGTTTACATTAAATATATAAATATTTTAAAATAACTATAGTTAAATAATGAGTTGTGAGTAAACAGCTTAATTTTATTGGTTAAATAGTTTTAACAAATGCCACTCTTGATTTCCAAATTCTCTAGATAAATTACTCGTGGATGAACTTAAACTTTAAACTTATTTTTCTCGAAATTTACATAATGGTGCATAGCCGATTGATGCATATCGCCGTCAAATTGTTCTAGGCATTCTGTTAAGATATAGCTGACATTTTCGCTAGAAGCCACGAAGATTGTTTCCGGGTATGAAAGAGCTCCCGATTTATTTGGTATTCACGAAGATTGGTTATCGGGTAAGAAAGAGACTCTTGCCAAATTTGAGATTTTATCACTTAGTGAATATATGGAACAGAACTAGTACTTGAAATTAGATATTTCGGGCTAAAATTAAAAGATTTTATTTTTATTTATATACAGATTTTTAATGCTTACACATCTTTCTGTGTCTAAAGTTTTTTTTTTCTTCTCCACTCGTTTCTATCCATCCACTCCATGCCTTCCAGTCCTCTTGTTCTCATTCCAGTTCTTATTTCTTGCATCCACGAGTTTCGAGGTCTTCCTTTCCTTCTCCTTCCCGGTGGACACCATTCCAATGTTTTCCTGGGTAAACTTTTTTCTTGCATTCGTCGTACGTGCCAATTTAATTGCTTATATCTTATATGATCTATTATTGTCTATCTAATATTAATTTTTCCCGTATAACAGTATTTCTTATTTTTATCTAATCTTAAACATCTTGTTGCTCTCCTCAAGAAATCTATTTCCATCGACTCAAGTTTTTGTTCTACGTTTTTATTGAATTTCCAAACTTCAGCTCCATATGTGACAGTACTTCTCACTATTGAATCATATATTTGTATTCTTTTAATTTTTTAATTTTTATTTTATTATTTTATTTTTATTTGTTTTTAATTTTTTTACTTTATTTCTTTTATTCAATTTTTTCTTATTTATTTTTATTTTTTATTTTATTTTATTTATTTTTTATTTTTATTTTTTATTTTAGATTATACAGGGGATGGTTGGAAAACATTGGCTCAGGATACGGATATATGGAGAGCGTATGTGCGCGCGGCAATGAACCTACGGGTTCGATAATGCCAGTGAGTCAGTTAGGTAATTACAAATAGTTGTTAATTATGTAGAAAGTTCCTTGCAGCGCCATACACTGAATGAACAAAAATATTAAATTGACAATGAATGAATGAATAAATTAATGAATAAATGAAAGTGTTCTGCCGAGGGCAGGTCTTTCACTGCGATCATAGCATGCTATGATTTGCAGCTCTTCTAGAGAAATATAAATGTGGTAGCTTCCCGTTGCTCTCCACACATGTAAATATGATAATGTTGATACGTAATAATGATGACTATTTAACTCATGCCCCAAATGAGAGTCAATGACCAATCACGTTTGAATGATTTCTGTTTTACAACCAATCAGAGTCGTGTTTCACGAAATATTTATCAGTGTTATAATTACCATATTAAGGAAAGCTCCTCCTTTTTAATATTCTGAACAGGTCTGACCATTATTTTGCAGTGATTGAGCCTGTGAGAAATACGGCTACCAGATTGTATATATAGTACATGCCGCATGCGGGAGTTAATATAAAACATTTGTAGCTATTGATTATACCACCAAAAAAAGAAACCACTGTTTGCACTTTCTTAAATGTATTTTTTCCTAGGTAACAATCCAGAAAAATATAATTGTCATATTTACATCATACGACATCAGAAATGAATTAATATACAGTTTGATGTGTTTCACTTTTTCTCCACTAGAGAGCATTGTTACAATATTGCGTTCCTTTGGCAATAAATAGTATGATCTGGTTGCAGTGATAAACAAAAGAAGCAGTAGAATCGTGCCTATCGTTTCTCATTTGTTTCCAAACATCGCCGTTTGCATTAAATATATAAATATTTTGAAATAAATATAGTTAAATAATGATTTGTGAGTAAACAGCTTAATTTTATTCGTTAAATAGTCCTAACAAATGCCACTCTTGATTTCCAAATTCTCTAGATAAATTCACTCCTCACTTCGTGAGTCGTGAATTTATCGATAATTTGGAAATCACTCGTGTCATTACTTATGATAATTAATAATGATGATGGCCAGATGATGTTCGGGGACCGTTTGGGCCTTACGCTTCCTACATTCGTCTTACAGATGAGGAAAACTCCCGAGCAAAACTCACCCAGGAAGCTTGTCCGAACCGGAGACCGAACCCGGGCCGCTGCGTGACAAGGCAGTACGTTACCTTGAGACCACAGCGGTGGATTAAATATACAAAACAAACTTTAAAAAAAGAATACCTTGAGACTATTTTAATGTCACCTTTGTTTTTCAGGTGGAAGAGTTCGTCGAAATGACCTCGTTACGGACCCATTAAGAAGGTAAAACAAACATAATCAAATATATAAAAATTAATCTTTATTTGCTTGTTCATGCTTTATGCGCGGCCATACCGTTCATCCGATCGTGATGGGATTTTTTGCAAAATGTTCAGAAGATTCCCGGAATGAACATAGGCTATAAGAGAGTTGAGATACTCAACTCCTTGCCTTAATACAGGCTTTCCACTTTACAGTAGTTTGCCTTTGATTCCTGCTTTCCAGAGATTCCTATCTTCCCATTGTCCCTCTTCCAACCCATCTCCATCATGGCATCATATATTCCCTCATACCATGCTCTTATACTTCTCCCCCCCCTTCCTTCTGCCTGATACCATCCAATTCAACATCTGTTTAGGCCACTGGTCTTCCAACATTCGTTGTACATGTCCATACCACTGCCGAGCTATCTTTGTTATCCTATCGATAACAGTTTTCTTGTGCATCCATTTCTTGTCTGATATATGTATTTCGAATATGTTGTAGCACTCAACTCCTACAACCTTAAAAAAAACCTTTGTAGTGAAAAACGTGAAAAAGTCCCTTTTTTACCATTAAATGGCTTACGCTGCCTAAACCATAACAAATACACAAAATTAATATACACAGAATTGAATATCTCAAAACACTCTATAAAAAAGTCCGCGGCAGCATATGTTTATCTTTTACATATCATTGATGCCAAGGAGATCGGGATAAAGTAGATTCCCGGGCAAGCATGTGCTGCCATACCATTCATCCGAGTGTCATGCGGCTTTTTGCAAAATGTTCAAGATTTTCCCGGGAAGGTTATAGGTTACAAAAGAGAGTTTTAACGCACAAACCATTCATCCTTAAAAATCACCTTCTGTAGTGAAAAAACGTGAAAAATGTCGCTTTTTGTAAGCTTAAATGGCTTACTCTGCCCAAACCATAACAAATACACACACTTATTTTACACACAATTGACTATATCAAAAAAGTCTACAGAAAAGTCCCGGACAGCATATGTTTATCTTTAAGAATAACTCACAATAACCATGTTTGTCTTTCATTGATGCCAAGGAGATTACCGGGCAAGCATAGCAGCGCACGGAGGGTATTCTCTTATGGATAACTCAAAATAACAAATTTTGTCTTTCAACTCATTTATGCCAAGTACATCTGAATGCGTAGATTCCCGGGCAACGCCGGGTAATCAGCACGGGGTATCTAAAAATAATAAAGATATAAAGTTATATTTATTTTTCCTTTTTACTTATTCAACAAAATGCAAAAACGCATTTAAATGTATTTAGGTGTAGCAGCGCACACCGGGTATTAGCTAGTGTCTATACAAAAATAAATTATAGTCCAATAGAAACAACCAGGAAATGCATAGCTTGTTAGACAATCTTAGACAAATGTATAGGTACGGTAGGCAATACAGAGAAACATGTCGGGTGAAACTTCCGAGCATTAGTCATGCTGCGTGCTATGCCATGTAACTAAGATCTATAGCTTGGAAGAAAAAACATGCAGTCATACTGCGCTATTATTCAATAACGTAATCTAACCCTATCAGTCACCTGTAAGCATGTGTGTATAAATTATGTATACACGAGTCAGTGCATAAATAACTAACTAACTAACTCACTGGCACTATCGAACCCGTAGGTTCATGACCGCGCGGACATAAGCTCTCCATACATCCCAATCCTGAGCCAATGTTTTCCAATCATCCCCTTGTAATCTACTTCCCTCAAATCATAGTTAATGTTATTCTGCCACCTCATTCTTGGTCTACCAATTGGACGTTTTCCCTCTGGTTTTCCTATAAGAAGCTTCCATGCATGTATTTCATTCCCCATTCGTGCCACATGTCCTGCCTATCGTAGTCTACGAGACTTAACTGTTGTCATTATATCTGGCTTCCTATAAAGACCATGAAATTTCTGTACAGTGAATTTTGTTACAACGATTGCATGCCGAAAGCTACCTTTAAATTTCATCCAGAGAAGCGTGTTGATGTACAAAGAATGTGCCAAAAACTACCTGCCTTTTTAACTGTTAGACACTAAAAGTCAGAGCTAAATCTCTCATATACACTATAGGGAAGTTATACAACTCCTGTATTGGCTGACTGGATAACCCTCACTACCTGCCGTCTCGCCTCACTTCAGTGCGCTCTTAACTCGTGCAGGAATGTACATCTGCTCCGTACAGTGGGTTACTTTGCTGCATTCTGGCTCCGATTTTAATGCCTTGTAGTTAAAAACGGCACGTTCTTGGCATATCACAACTCTTCTCTGAGAGAAATTTCAAGATACATTTCGGCATGTAATGGTTGATAGTTTCCTCGTTAGTAAACAAGGAAATATGTCGAACGTTTTATGAACTCCATTTATCATACTATTAACGCCATCTTTAAATCACAACGTTAATGACTTGCGATTTAGAAGTGCGTCTTTACATGAAACATGGTCCATCTATTAGTAGATATTGTGATACATTCATTAATTGTTCAAAATATGAAAAAAAAAAATATATACATCTATAATTTTTTAATCGGCATATATTAAGATATATTTTTTTTTGCAAATGACCCAGATTGTCTTTCAACATTCCTGGTGTTCTCTCCTGGCATGGCGTACTTGTAACCTACTTCTGAGGTTGGGGCGCCTGGAAAGCAGGGTTACGTTGTCCCGATCATATGATGGGTGATGATGATGATGATGATGATGATGATAATGGTGCGCCAGGAGAGTCCCTAATCCTAAGCTTAATCTAAGATGAATATGAATGATGATGATTGCGATGGCCATATGATTTCGGGGACCGTCTGGACCTTAAAGTTTTTCTGACATTTGTCTTACAGGTGTGGAAAAAAACCCGATACAAATATCACCCAGAAAAACTGTTTCGACCGGGGATCGAACCCGGGCCCGCTGCGTGACAAGGCAGCACGCTACTTCGAGATCACAGCGCTGGACATATTAATATCTTAAAACATAAAATTAGCTCAGGCAATTTTTAATACAATGCATTGGGAAATGTAATAATGGTTTTGTTGTTGTAGATTAGCATCGGTTTTAGTGTCCAGCATTCCTGGTGCCTTACGCAACAAGACGGACAGAATTCATGTTACAGGTGAAACTGGAAAAAATGAGACAATTCAATTGGTTCCGTAGTGTCAATGTAACCCTTCAACAACTATACAAGTAAGTAACTTCTTGTTCCTAAAAAACAATTATTTCTCTGCATTTTGCCTGGATTGCGATCTACGTCCGTTGAAGTAGTGTTGCATTTCAGTTCGTTCATATTTATCAAATACACTTTCCACGATTCATATTATGATGTTTGTAGGGTACGACGCATGATGGCGTTGACAAGGCCAAGCTTCAACAAACGCAAACGTAACGCGTCATATCATTTAAATCATGTGACATTGACGATTTCCCGCAAAACATTTGTTTCCAGCTAATTGTTGTTGGCCTTGTAGGAGGCAATAAATTACAATATTTTGATATTTTAATAATTACTAGCGTACCTGACAGACGTAGTCCTGCCCGAACGTTCAATTCTCATGTCATGGGCGGACGATAAAAATATGTTACCTTTTTACCATAAAATTCAGAAATTAGGACATAATTAGATATTATTAAATAAGTTCGCAAGAAAACCTCTTACAGCCTTCTGTTGTGGCTCAAGAAGTGTGAATGATGACGTCACATAGTCATGAACATTAGAATTGTATCCTCCTTTGCAGATAAGTTAAGAACCGTCATGTAAATATTATATTAGAGTGAAAAAAAAAATAAATTGATGAGAGTGAGTCAAAACAGGTTTTTTTTTTTTTTTTTTTCCAGCTAGATTTCATTTCTGACCCATATTGGCCGACATTCCATAAGATTTTTTTCTCCCACTAAGAGACTCGAACCAGCGTAAGTCCCGTAGTTCTGCGCCAAGGATTCTTGCCTTAACCACTCGGCTACGGCGCAATACTCTTGGTATCAATGAAAGACAAGAATGGTTTTTGTGAGTTATCCGTAAGAGATTATGCTGTCGCGGACTTTTCTGTAGAGCTTTTTGAGATATTCAATTCGGTGTACATTAATTTTGTGTATTTCTTATGGTTTAGGCAGCGTAAGCCATTTAAGCGTCCAAAGAGCTTCTTTTATCACGTTTTCCACTACAAAGGGCGATTTTAAGGGTGTAGGAGTTGAGTATCACAACTTTCTTATAGCCTATGTTCATCACGGGAATCTCCTGAACATTTTGCAAAAAAACCCCATCACAATCGGATCAACGGTATGGCCGCGCATGAAGTACGAACAAACAAACAAATATACAAACAAACAAACAAATATTCATTTTTATATATTAGATATCAACATGAGACACGATGTGCTTAATGAGTTTGTGCGATCGCACGAATTTATACAGGAAAAATCACCCAGAAAAAGGGAAAAAGGGAAAGCTATTTGGAAAGAAGGGGGCACGCCGTAGCGTAGTGATTAAGGCACTGCGCTACAAGCCGGAAGCCTCGAAGATTCGAGTCCCGGTGGGGTTCCGGCACTGTGGCCCTGGGGTCGACTCAGCCTCTAACTGAAACGAGTACCAAATGTTTGTTCTGGGGGTAAAGGCGGCCTTCAGGCAGGGCTGACAACCCGGCTGACATCAAGTGCCGATTGTTTAGAAAAAGTGGGAGTCTTAAGATACTCCTGAGATCCTGTAGTAGGATCACTTTACTTTTACTAGGAAAGAAATAAACATTTTACAATTTAAATACTGCCATACCCCTCAGGGGTCCTCATCTAGGGGATATGTGGATGGCGACCACAAGGTGCCCAAGCTGAGCAAAACATTTCTTCCACTTACTTGTGTTTTGCACTCTTTTAACTTTACTATCTAACCTCTCTTGGTTAACTCTTGTTTTTTCGACCCCGATACTATTAGGGCATCCGAGGGCTAAGGAGTATTTCCTTTCTTCCATTTCTTCTTTCCTTTATTTTCTTTTCTTCTCCAGAAAAGCCTGACCAGAGGCTATAAGATGGCAGGCCCATCACTGGTCTTGCCTTCCTTTGGCCAGCAACCAATCGAAGGGACTATTATTATGATTTCAAGTCTTATACGAGAATTTTCCGGAATACGCTGGAGGGAAAATTTTCTATAGGATCGTAACAGGCCTTGGCCTAATATTTGGAAGGAAGAAGAAGAAGAATACTGTCATAATATGTATACTTACCTCATTTCGCCTTAACATGTCGCCATGTTTGATTTCAGCTATGGAAAATAGATATCAAGGAAAATGGAATCCTAATATGCTGGCCGATTATTGTTGGACCGTCAAGAGGGATGTTCCATAGGCGAAATATAGCAGAAAATCGTCATTTATTACTTTCTAGGTAAGTCCGAATGTTCGAATATTGTATAGTTACGAATGTAGAAAATATTAAATTGTTTGAAATTATTATAAATGCCTGTCTCTCGGAAACCTTGCATGATGGAGAAAACCCGATGTCATATTTGAATTCAGGAGAAAAAATGCTATCAGAATCCCATATTTTTCTTTCTGAGACAAGAAAAAAGTTTATTTTTTGTTGCACAATGTCATCTGAGTTGTTAAAGAGCGTCATTAAATAAAGTACTACGTACCACTGCTCCCAATAGATCGTCGTCCTCAAATCCTTGTGTTCCAAATACTATCTCAATCTCCAGAAACCCTCATCTGGAAGTGGACAATATAGGTCCTGTTGGACAAGAATTTTCCATGCTCGCCTCTAGTTCCGAAGTCACGTGGGTTTACACCCGGCCGTTTGTCGGGACGTATATATCTTGATCATGGTTTCTTTGAAAGAGAAGTAATGCTTTAAATCCGGTTTTGAAGATTCATGTCAATTAAAAGAACCTCTACCTCGAAAAAGAAGCTTCTGAGCAAAATTGGCCCTTTCACGACTAGATTTGAATTCCGACACTAATGACTTGAACTGTTAAAAGGAGATTAAATAAAATACTAACAACAGGTGGATTCGTTACCAAGATGCGTTCAATCTACTGTCCTCCTCCGAGGAGTTTAGCGCTGGGAGGTAGGGTATTCTTACCATTCGGTTTAGTACTCTTGCAGGTAGTTTCTTTTGTTCCTGAATTGCGCCACACAGTGACCAGACACGCTGTGCATGGATTTCACCACAAGCTGTGCAGCAACCAGAGATTCTACGAGCTCGGCCCAGACTGCGTGTGTTCAAGATGTGGCGAACAGTGTGAGAAATATAATTTGTTAAACTGTAGGATGAGATCAGAATCGTTGCTGAAACTCTACAATGACTAAAAACAATCTTCTTTTGCACATTGTGCCCATTTCTTATTTTATTATTTTGTTCCTACAGCCGAGTCGAAGGGAAGTATTATTCATTCACAAATATGCAGTTTTCAGTTGCGATTTTCTGTGACTGTATCTTTCGTAAATAAGGCGAATGTTTTCAATATGATTGATTGTACTTCCTTCCTGACTGGTTTTGTTATCCAGTTCCATCCTCACATTACATTCATTTGAGCGCTAAACTCGTCGGAGGAGGACAATAGACGATGAAGGCTATATGAGTATTTTTCAGGAAATGTTAATGTGCCATTAACAATAAGATTGAGTAAGACATTTCCGCTAAAGTCAGATAAGCTTTGCGAAACTTCTTATCATCAGTGTTGATTTCTGCGCCGCTGATTCATTGTTTTAATCAAGTACAAAAATAGACATTTCCAACGCCTTTTAAAAATGTATCTATGATGTCAAACTCATGTTTGATTATTTTCAAATGTTAATTTTGTGCCTACGACTACTGTTCGCGAAAACATATTTTACTTATGTAAAATTGTAGAATTTCACGGCAGGTATTTTGATTCATGTATTTTATGTCTTTCGTGCTAAATGGCCGTGGTCTGGTTTTATTAAAACTCGGCGTTTCGTCTACTACTGCGGTAGACATCCTCAGGAGATTCTGCGTGTTCTTTGACTTGCTAACTCTTCAAATGTCGGCTGCAGACTGGCTGTGTGTTGCTGCTGCTGCTGCTGCTGCTGCTGCTGCTGAGTGATGGCAATGACTGTGCATCGCCCAGGGTGCTGCTCTGGAACTACATTGGCCCCATGACAGCCAAATTTCCAAGTGTTTATCAATATAGGGTTCACTCACTAGTTCAGCTCCATTGTTAGGTCGTTAATATTTTGCTTATGTGTTGAAGCAGTATTGGGTAGAGATGAGGTATTCCATTATCCAAAGCGGGGCGTCAGAAACCGTGCCGCCAGACAAGCAGAGAGTCCGAAAGCCAGCGACGCGGAGTGAGCCACGCCACCTTGGCTGTTTGACAGTACTCATCTCATATTCCTGGGTCCATACCGAGGGAATATGCTTCTGTGAACAGCACGTCGCTGTAGCATATTTCCTATATTACGAACAATTGAGTTGTCATGATTTGAAATAACATGATACATGTCATTTACTTTTTCTTCAATTGTAGTCACAATATAGGGCATATGTGCTAGGTTGTGAAGCTTGCGATCCTCGTGTATAACGGGGCCGAAAAGATAATTTTGAGTCGTTTATTCTGTATGATCTGAAATTTCATTTTGTTGTAAGCAGCGAGGATTCTCCAGGCTTCGGAAATCGTGTCCTTATTTATAGTTGAGTATTGTGCGGAGATGTTTTCTACACGGTCCGTTACTTTGGAGCTATTTTTCTGATAACCAGTGATAACCAATCAGAAAAATAGCTGCAAAGTAACGGACCGTGTAGAAAACATCTCCGCACAACACTCAACTATAAATGAGGACACGATTTCCAACACACAGCCAGTCTGCAGCCGACATTTGAAGAGTTAAGTCAAAGAACACGCAGAAACTCCTGAGGATGTCTACCGCAGTAGTACGAATCGTCGAGTTTTAATAAAACCAGACCACGGCTATTTAGCCCGAAAGACATAAAATACATGAACATATTTTACTGTTTAATCTGTTAGCTGAATAATAGTAGGCCTATATTACGATGCGAGGTTGGGAATTGGTTTTTACAGAAGTGAGAAAAATTTAATAAACCAATAGAACAAGCTGTAAGATATAACTGCCTAGGTTGCGAAATATCATACACAGTGGAAACAGATATAAATAACAAACTAAATAAGTTTAGTTATATAACAGGTACACTAAAAAGTACTTTGAAAAATAAAGCCAACAAAGACTCTAAAATGAAATTATACAAGACAATGGCAGTGCTTATTATCACTTATGGATCCGAAACATGGACAGTGACAACACATGAATCTGCCAGAATACAAGCTGCTGAAATGAGATTCCTCAGACCAATAGTATGATATCAAAGAACAGACAAAAAAATTACACAGAAATAAGACGACTAAAAGTAGATGAATTAAACACAATAGAGAAATACAGAACAAACTGGAAAGAATACTTGGCAAGGATGACTGAGAATAGAATACCAAAAGCAGCATACAACTATTCACCACGAAGAAGAAGAAGTTTAGGAAGACCAAGGAAAAGATGGAAAGAGCAGCAATTTGGGGCCGGAACAGAGTAGTAAATAATCCTAAACCGTGAAGAAGAAGAATGAAGAAGAAGAGAAAAATGTTTAAAACCGAGCGAAAGCGAGGTTTTTAATTTCCGAGATAATGTAAAACACTTCACAAACGTGCGTTGTACATTATTTTTTGCACGATGTTTTCAGAATAATAAATAATACTAAAATAATAACATATTTGTTGGAAATATTTGCATTCGTTATAAACAATCGACTATCGTTAACAATGCGCGCAATGTTTATTAGTTCAGAATAATAAATCCATCCATCCATAGTAATTCTGCCCGAGGGCAGGTCTTTCACTGCAATCATGGCATTTTGATGCTATGCTTTGCAGCTTTACTAGGGAATTGTAGGTGTGGTAGCTTCGCATTGATTTCTACACCGGTGAAGGATGATGATGATGATATAATGATAAGGATGGTGATGATGGCCATATGATTTCGGGAACCGTTTTAGCCTTAAAGTTTTCCTGACATTTGTCTTACAGGTGAGGAAACAGAAACACCCCGATAGAAACCTCACCCAGAAAAATTACCCGGACCGGAGATCGAAACCGGGCCCCCTGCGAGACAAGGCAGCACGCTACCTCGAGACCACAGCGGTGGACAATAATAAATAATAGTAAAAATAATATATTTGTTGGAAATATTTGCGTTCAATATAAACAATTGACTAACGTTAACAGTGAGGATTATGTTTAATAATTGAAACTATAGGAGTCCGTGAGACCAATTAGTGATAAAATAACAGGAGGTCGTGAGACCAATTAGTGATAAAATGGCGGCAAGTACGTATTTATTGTTTCAAATAAAGTTCAGTTCATTTAAAATGCAGTGATTTGTTTCGTATAATGTACAAAAAATAAATCTTCGATACATTACTCCCCATTCGGATCGCATGAATAACTTTATCTGATAAAATCGTTATGTCTGTTAACTTTTACATGTAAGATGCTGCTTATATAATGGAAAATAATTCTGTATAAACGGGAGAATATTAATTATGTTCATAAAAATTATAAATTAATATTGAATACTAATGAGCCGCAGGGATGATTTCGTTATAATGGATACTACCGAGAGTGCTTGCAGCGAATGTCTCTTTTCCTCCTATGTGGAACTGTACATCTTTATCTAGATGAGTCTCGAATATTATTATTCTCTATACGAGTGTATAAATTGCCATCGCTGCCATTAGAGAATACTTACTTACTTACTCACTGGCACTATCGAACCCGTAGGTTCATGGCCGCACGGACATAAGCTCTCCATATATCCCTATCCTGAGCTAATGCTTTCCAATCATTCCCTGTATAATCTACTTCCCTCAAATCATAGTTAATGTTGTTCTCCCACCTCATTCTTGGTCTACCAACTGGGCGTTTTCCTTCTGGCTTTCCTACAAGAAGTTTCCATGCACGTCTTTCATTCCCCATACGCGCAACATGTCCTGCCCATCGCAGTCTACGGGACTTAACTGTTCTTATTATATCTGGCTTCCTATAAAGACCGTGTAGTTCATTGTTATGTAGTCTTCTCCATTCACCTGTCTGTTCATCTCTCTTTGGTCCAAAAATTTTCCTAAGAACTTTATTCTCAAATACTCGTAATCTCCTTTCCTCCCTTAAAGTAAGAGTCCATGTTTCGCACCCATATAATATAACTGGTAGAATAATAGTTTTATATATTTTCAGCTTAACGTTTTTTGAAGGAGTTGGGACATCAAAAGTCTCTGCAATGCATAACAGCATGCATTTCCAGAATTGAGCCTATGTTTAATTTCTTTGTGCATCTCATTCCTATTTGTGATTATTGTTCCTAGGTATTTGAATTCAGCCAATTCCTCAAAATTTCCCTCATTTGTCATTAGCTGTCCATTTCCATTATATAATGTATTTCTACGTGTGACCAATATTTAGTTTTACTGATATTTACTTCCAGTCCTAATTTCTTAGTGTTACTCAATAGTGTGTGCGTGTTGGCCTTTAGTATCTCCTCGCTATCGGCCAGTAGTTACTACATCATCAGCATAAACTAACAGCTTATTAATACCATTCAGTTGTAAGCCTTCCTCATTCTCTAAAGATTTAATGGCATGCTCTAGTACAAAATTAAATAGTAGAGGAGATAGTGCATCTCCTTGCTTCAACCCATTCTGGATTTCAAAAGTGTCTGAAAACTGTTTGCCTACACGCACCTTACTCGTTGAGCCATTTAGACACATTCGTATAAGTCTAACTAACTTTTTAGGAATTCCGAACTCCAGCAGGATACTATATAACTTCTCCCTCTTAATTGAATCATATGCTTTTTGGAAGTCTACGTATAGTTGATGTACAGTACCATTATATTCCCATTTCTTTTCTAAAATCTGTCTTATACTAAAAATCTGATCTGTTGTAGACCTGTTTCTTCTAAATGCACATTGATGATCTCCTAGAATGTCATCAATATAGGGAGTAAGTCTGCTTACTAATATATTTGTTAGAATTTTGTACGAAGTTGAAAGTAATGAGTTGCCCCTATAGTTGTTGCAATCAGTTTTATCTCCTTTCTTATAAATTGGTACGATAATTGATTCCTTCCATTCATCTGGAAGAGCTTCTTTTTCCCAAATCATACTAAGCAAACAGCGTATCTTGTCCATCAATTTTTCTCCCCCTGATTTATCAGTTCTGCTGGGATCTCATCTGAACCTGATGCTTTATACATTTTCAATTTTTCAATTGCCATTTCAACCTCTAATGCACTTGGCTCTGCGACTAGCATTTCTGCTGTCTGTAACTTATCCTCCTCAATGTCCTGTTCTGTATGTACATTTAATAGCTGATTAAATAACTTTTCCATCTATTTAATATACTCTTGGAATCTGCAATCATATCCCCATTTTCATTCCGAATTATGTTTGTTCTAGCCTGAAACCCTTTCTTCTCTATACTAATTCCCTGATATAATTCTCTAATGTTCCTATTTTTTGCATTCATTTCAAGATCATTAATCTTCTCTCTCAAATATTCCCTCTTTTTACTTTTTAGTAACTTGGTGGTTTCCCGTCTAACACTACCCAATTGCTCTAAATTTACTTCATTTGGCTCGTGTAACCATTTCATTTTTGCTAGCTTTCTTTTCTTTACAATGTCGGCACATTCCTCATCAAACCATTTCTTGTTTTGCCTCTTTTTTAAACAACCAATGCTTTCTGATGCTGACAATTTAATAGTATCTCTCATAGCCTCCCATTCTTTATTTATATCAGTTCCTTCTTCGTTTGCCACATTGTCATCTGAAGATTTCAGTATTTGCCATTAGAGGATAAATTTCAATTTTAAGAAACCACCTTTACAAAATTTCTATTTTATAATATGTATAGTTCAATTACAATTTGAATTTTTTTAAAATGTGTTTACAAAATTATTTCATCAATTTCGAAAATTAATTGTCTGTATCACTTTGGCCTTGAGGCAATCCTCTAATGAGGAAAATTGTATATAAAAACACTTCCTTTTGGATAGTTTTTGTAGATACATAGAAGGCAGTGGTTTTACTTCCCACACGCGGTTTGTAATATGCAATATTACAGTATAGTTAGTTATTTAGGTTGGCAACCCCGAAATGTAGAAATTTGAACTTTCAATCATGGTCGCCATTGATGTAAGTACGAGAAAACGCACTATCACGCAAAAAATATATATGTAATTATTGTACATATTTCGTTAACTGTATATACAATGTGATTACATAGGGCTCGGAAGTTGAGAAAATTTGTTTTATTTCATGTCTAAAGACGAGGCCCAACATAATATATATATATCCATCCATAGTAATTCTGCCCGAAGGCAGGTCCTCCACTGCAATCACACACGCATATATATACATATATACAGTAAATTAAATCGTATGCATCCAGTTACATTGAGAGAAAAAAAAAGCATAGCCGCTAAAGGATTTTTAAATTACTACTTTCAGGTAGACCCCCTCCCCACTTCTATTGATCGAATTTCGTTTCATTTTGGAAAATACCTCAATTATTTTACTTTAATAGCATATAGGCCTACCGACGTTCGTTGAGAAAACTAAAAAATTGCAGCTGCTATAGGGATATTAAAATTTTCGCTTCAGGCGGCCCCCATTGTTTAATATCCTACTCTGAATTTCTCTGTTAACAAACGGGGTCTTGGTACATGAGTTTAGTTCCGAAAACATACAAAAATTTCGGCTGCTCCCACATAAATGGACACACACACATAAACACGCACCTCTCTCATGAAATAATATATTTCTTGCTTGTCATTAAATGTCATGTGTAAAGAAAATGCTTTTAACCTCCACCAAAAGGACGTTGGTGAGAACTATTCCTGCTTTTGGCAATTTTTTAAAAGTTTATAATGCGTTCATGTCATCATATGTAACGGAAATTTTAGGGGGATGTACACATACATATCTTCATCACAGCTAAGATAAATTTTCTTCATTTGCTGCTGGATATTGTAACTTTATCTTATCGGTTCAGACACTCCTATTTAAGTCATACAAGAAGCGCCACTCTTACAACTTTTCCCGGAAGTTTTTCATGCATTCATCTTCATATAAACACAGTTTTCTCTGAACAGCCACTGCAGAAGACTCTACATCGAAATACAGCAAACATAAATTTCAGTCATGAAGTTTTCAACGTTTTTGATCATCACTGCAATCTTCGGATTATTCATTGTAATTCCAGTATCAGGTAAGGACAACTACAATACTTTCGGCTAAATCGCAACCCAGTTAAAAAATACGTATTAATAGTGAGATAATTGAGAAAATATATAGGCCACTTCTGATTATGTTTTAATATCCCTTCATAGAACGGTCGTTTTTTAACTAGTACTTTCTGATGTCTTGTGGTTACTACATTGTTCAGGATACCGGATTTCAGGTTTAAGGGGGTACCTACATCTTTGCTAGTCAAAAAGGTCATTTTTCAATTTTCCATTCATATAGATTGAAACTGTATCTTTAAATTATAGAAAGATTTTCATTGATATCTCTATTACTTTTCGAGTTATGTTTAAAAATGTGAAATGCTTGTCACTCGAGTGAGCCCATTAATTTTAGAAGGTACCTATATCTTCGGTAAGTTTGTCGCTTGTTTTCCGTACTTATTTTTTTTCAATACGGTTTCCCTGATTACTCCCAAAGTTTTCAAGATATTGACAAAATATTAATGTATATGTAGTTTGCAGAGGTGAACACAATATACTACAATTAGTAATGTACCTGTTATATTTTATTTTTTAAGTATCCTTAATTCCAATTTTAACAAAAACGAGTATGCATCAATTTAAAATGAAAAAAAAATTTCATTCTATACAATTAACCAATTGTAGTATATTTTGTAACTACAACATTAATGAATAAAATAAAACAATAATAATTCAAATATATTGAAAGTTAAGGAAAATTATCAGGGAAACGGCAAGACAATGCAAAATTTTCAACTGACATTTTGAATATTTAATTAACCATAACGACTGAAGTTAGATTGTACTTAAGTACACAAACATGCTCACGTTGTAATATAGATATCACACACCAAATTTCATTTCTGTAACCAGCATTGTTGCTGAGAAAAACATATTCAAATATGCCATATTTGTAATTGCATAAAGGTGTAGGTGTCCCCTTAATTTCGATTAGGTTTGATATACTTCTTCTCTTTGTTTTAAATATATAACCTGTTCCATCCAGAATTAAGTGTCCTTCCATCACTTTTTTGTATCTTTTCCAGGTGTCTTTCTCTCATCCTCTGGTAAATTATTTCTTGTTATGCCTAAAATTATATCTGGTGTCATGCGGGATATATATTGATTCCATTCAGATAATCTTTTTTTTTTCAATTTATTCTCCTATTTCCCGAATATTCAGCTGCCCTCTTATTTCCTTATTTCTAATTTGATCTTTCCTTGATTTACGTACAGCCTTTGAAATAATTGATGGCTCACAGATAATTTTTAAGTTCCAGGATAAAGCCATTGCACATGATCAGAGGTGAGCTACTTGGTTCACAAGTGCACAACTATTTGAGTTAAAATCCGTTTTACTTCGTTGTGTGTCCTACAAGGTAAAATAATTTCGCGTAAATAAGTAGTGCGGTAAATGTTGTAAATAAATAAAGCAAAACAAATAAAAGAAAACAAAATATGAATAGCAAAAAGGACGAGAGAGAGAGAAAAAATGACTGCGGGATCGAACACGCGACCTCGTGCACGAGAAACAGTTATTTCCTCCACTAGACCATAACCGTCCCTGCTGGAAACAGTCTATATAAGCCCTGTCCAACGCGGCGCTCGCGGGACATCTTGCTGTATTTTGTTTCAAACAGTTTGTAATAAACTGATATGTTTATTGAATAATTTTAAATTTTTAATTTAAATGGAAACCAACTTCTGTTGACGTTAGTGAGCTTAGTGGGAGCGTTTGTGAAATATTCAGAAAGTATAATCTTCCAGAATTAGAAATGGAAATTTTAAATCTTCAAGAAGACATGCCCTTAAAATCCTCCTATGGAACTTACGGCAATTTCTGGACTCTAGAGGACAGGAATAAATATCCCATTACCGTTAGTGCTGCTATATGCAAACTAATTCTTGTTATGGTTCGATATTACTTTTCGAAGTCGCTTTTTCGTCTATGAGCATCGTAAAAATTAAATACCGAACTTGCTAGACTGACTCGCATTTGAATGACGCATTAAGGACAACCTGTTGGAGTTATAATGTTTTATTATTATTATTATTATTATTATTATTATTATTATTATTATTATTATTATTATTATGTTTGGTAGTAGTTGTTGTCGTAGCAGTAGATTGCTACATTGTAATCTTCATTTTTGAAGATGACATATATATTTTTAAACAAATAAAATTATCGTCCACCGATCTATCTCGCGATAGCATTGTGTTGTTGCCTCATAAGCAGCAGGACCAGGTTTGATCCCCGGTCGGGACAAGATTCTTAGGTGAATTTTTTCGGGGTTTTTCTTCACCTACAAGAGAAATGTCAGGAAACTTTAATACCCAAATGGTCCACGAATACCATCTGACCATTAAATATATATATATATATATATATATATATATATATATACCATATTCGCTTTATTTTGTATGCGTGTGTGTGAGTGAATAGCTAGTTTTGCTTGAATTTTTTATTGTCCCGGAAGTGGCCCGGGCATTGAGCGGATCTCTTAGTCAGGGGTGGCACTCCGTGTATTTGTGTCGTCAGTAAAGAAAGTGTGTGATAAGGGGTTCAAATCCACTCCCAACAGGTAGCGTCCGTGCAAAAACCAGGTGGCTTTGAACACGTAAAAGTTCTTACGAAGGGAGAGGTTATATATAGTATATTACGATTACAGGTTGGGAAGGGTTTTTTTACAGAATCGAGGAAAATGATTAAAAACCGAGCGATAGCGAGATTCTTAATTTACGAGATTCTGTAAAACACTTCACAAACCTGTGTTGTACATTATTTTTTTCGCGATGGTGTTTTCAAAAAATAAATAATAGTAAAATAATAACCTCTTTGTAAAAAATATTTCCGTTCATTATGAACAATTGACTAACGTCAACAGTGTGGGCAATATTTATTAGTTGAAACTACAGGAGACCGTGAGAGCAATTAGTTATAAAATGGCGGCAAGGACGTATTTGTTTTATATTGTTTCAAATAAAGTTCAGTCTATTTAAAATGCAGTGATTTGTTTGATATAATGTATATTAAGACTGCCTTTTGGATATTTTTGTTTGTATATATATATATATATTGTATGCAGAGGGCAGTTGTTTTATTTTTTGACCCCACACGCGGTTTGTAGTATGTAATATACATTATAGTTAATTAGGTTGGCAACCCCGAAATGTAGGAAGTTGAACTTTTCAATCATGGTCACCATTGCTGTAAGTACAACAAAATGCACTATCGCCAAAAAAAATAATTTAAATAGAGAGAGAGAGAGAGAGAGAGAGAGAGAGAGAGATAATAAAATTGCCCTTCCCAAATATGTTCACATTTCTTTATTTTCAATGTCAAAAATTTCGCTTCTCTTGAATGATGACACTTATAAGTTTTCATTTAAATATCGCCCCATGTGTTGTTTGGAAAGATGCCTTTCCATTCTGTTCCCCTTATCAATGAAACATGACCTATTCTCATTAGCAATTCATCGATGTTTATTAAGAAAACACTGATATGCAAATTTTAACTGTTTAACTGGGGCCTTTATTCTAATACGTCATTATCCCTAATTTGACTATACTGAATCAGTATATGAACTTATTTTGTCTCCATCAAGTACCAATTTTTCAGAATATAAGAAATATTAAAATATACTTTTTACACTCGGTTCTATCGAATTTAAGTTATACAATTAAATATAAATTAATAAATCCACAATACTCAACATTAAAATCTTCAGAACTAATTACTGTTTCACTTCTGTTCTAAATAATCTCTTAAATTTGAGCATTAGCCCAATTTGTTTACAAGTTGTTTTGAAATGAACGCTTTTTAGAGTTTCTACTATGGAAAGAATTTGGTACATCTCTTTTCAGCAACCAGCAATAGTCAGCTATCTTAATTACATTCCACTTTCCCTGGTGACGTCTTTCCATCTCCTTTATGTCCTGGTGAAATCTTCCACCTTGCTCCTCGCTGACGCAGCCGAAATTTTGGAAAAAGTCCAAATGAGAATGTAGAAAATATATTTTAACACTCATGTTGCAGCCCAGCTTTCGAAATTTCTCAAGCATATCTTCTACAATATTTTTGTAATTAATATCCTTGTAATTTCCCAGAAAGTTGATGACACTCCTAAAACCAAACCATGCTTGTTTTCCAAGATCTGCCATCTTCAAATAAGGTATCAGAAATCATCTTGCTATTCCCTCTAAATTTAGCATTATATATATATATATATATATATATATATATATTCCGACGCTAGAGTCTATTGAGAACCAGCGCATTGTCGATACTCGATTCCACCATTCAAGCCTCGATGTTGTCAACCTCCTCCAATTCTGAATCCCCAGACTACTCAGATCCTGCTGTATGTGGTCCATCAATTTATATCTCGGACGTCCGACCTATCGGCTACCTTCTGGTTTGGTATTTAATATTTTCTTCTGGACTCTGTGATTTTCCATCCTGGTTTATTATACTTTTATATGCTTGCAACTTAAGCTTACTTGATTCTAATAAAGGTATTCATTTTTTTTTTTGGAAGCTATAGTAATGTTTTGTTTTCTACTGCTAGTCTTGCCGTGATTTCCTCTTTAATCTCGTTCTTTTCAGTAATGATGCCACCTAGATATTTAAAATGTTCCAAATATATATGTGTTATATTTTTAATATCGTACTTCAAGACATTTATAGTCTAAACGTTCACCGCTGTGGTCTCGAGATAGCGTGCTGCCTTGTCACAGAGCGAGCCCGGGTTCGGTTCCCGGTAGTGACAATATTCCTGGCTGAGTTTTTTTTTCCGGGGTTAAACCAACAAATGTCAGGTAGCTTAAGGCCCAAAACGTCATCTGGCCACCATTATCATCTATCATAGGTATGGAAAGCAACAGGAAATTACTACACCTATAATTCCCTAGTAAATCTGCAAACATAGCAGTGAAAGATCTGCCTTCGGGCAGAACACTAAAATGTTATCCGCTCTTAAAGTAATCCTCATCAAAACAAAACCATGTTACCAGCTCGTTTTTCATTGTTTATGGACACCGACGTCCAATGTAAAAGCAATAAGTACGCGAAAAGTAGTTCCCTTCATCATACACAGTGCCCACAAATATAGTACTCTATCATACTTTACGCTACTACTACGTCGCTTTGGATAATCGTGTCTAAATGAAATTGGTGACAATCAAAAGAGAAACTCAAAACGCTTTTACTATATCTCATAGACATTGAATGTGGAACCCACGAGTGACGCTGCAGTCATCGAGGCGATATCCATTCACGCCACACACCCTCCAACATATGTGAAGAAAAGGACTGGAATGCAGCAATAATATGAAGCTGGACTTCATGCAGGTTATGAGGCACGATCCTTTATGTAACCCCATAAATATAAGTCGCAGACCGTCAAGTCAGGTGACCTCGGCGGTCACTTGTAGAAAACATTATCATCAACTCCGGCACGTCCAATCCATCTTCCTGGAAGCCGGTCATTCAGATACTCCCGAACATGCAAATGCAAATGAGGAGGTTCTCCATCTTGCTGGAAAATATATAGATGCCTTCTTTTTGTTTCAATTGTCGAAATAACCATTCACTGAGTATATCAAGATAATTTGCAGCATTAACAGTGGCCTCTAAAAAGAAAAATGGGCCTTAGACTTTACGTTTCGATACGGCTCAAAAGACATTCACTTTAGGGGAGTCTCTTTCAAATTTCCAATGGTGTTTGGATTCTCACTCCCCCAAATCCTAACATTATGCCTGTTCACTTTTCCACTAACGTGGAAAGTTGTCTCATCACTGAAAACTATTTTATCTGACAATTCTTCATTACCCTCCATTAGTACCATGAAATTCTCAGAGAAATCTAATCGCTTTGCATGGTATCAGATTTCAACTTACGCAAAAACTGGAGATCGTAGGGGTGGAACTTCAGTCATGTACGTAGAATCTTAGATACGGTGGATGGTTTAACTGTTGACTAGCTCTACGGACAGATTCAAGGGACTATGCACAAATGCCTCTCGCACTTGATCCACAATTCCTGCATCGACCGATGGTCTCCCTGAATGGCCTTTCCTTTGAATACATATGCAGCCACGATCCACAAAATCACGGTACCACTTCAAAATTGACTTGTGTGTTAAGAGCCTGATGTTACCTTCGCCTAAAAGCACGTTGGACCAGCACTGGACTCTGCATGGTGTGATATTCCAAAACGCGCCAACTACGTTCTTAGGGATCGCCATAACTCCTTAAAATTTATTTCATAACTTCTTTAATAACAACACAATTTCAAAAGCACAGCAACACATTCACATTTAACCTGTTGCTAAATATCGCCAACAATGAACACATACCGTACCACAAAAACATGATTAAATTTAGTTTAGTTTCTTTATTGTTTGTCCATTATTCTCCATTATTGACATTGTTAACATGCACACAAACTTTTTGAGTTTCTCCTTTGATTGTCACCAATTTTATTTAGATACGATTATCCAAAGCGACGTAGTAATAGTTCAAAGTATTATACTATCTTTTTGGACACGTAGTAATAAAACTGTGTGTTCTGAATATACTTCTCATTCATCGTGAATGAAACATAGAAAATATTCTAAAATATACCAACCAGTAACTACAACTGAATAAGTTTCTTGTATATGAATGATGTATTTGAATCATGCTTCGGTCATTTCTGATACAACAAAATGGCTGAAGATGTCGAGTCTTCTGTTGTTGTGGTGCCATCTAAATTTTTAAAAACCAAGGTCTGGAAAACCTTTGTATAGTGGTCAAAAAACAGTTATTTTAAATGTATTTCACAACTTCAGTGAAAAATCTCACCAGCTTTCTTGTAATCTACTCCATTCAACGATCACGTTTTTTTAAATACTTCTCACATGCTCACTGCCGATGTGACAGTAATTGTTTACGTTAGGGTCACTCTAAGAGTGTTTAAGGTACATATAATATAATAATAGTCTATTCTACATCAGGTATTAGTCTTTGAATTTTGCAACTAACTACCAGTTATAACACTATCGATAGTTATCTTATAACATTATGCTAACTAGTATTGTCAACGTCTCCATTCACCTTTCTTCTACAGCAAATTGCTAATTTGTTTATTCAGGTTTGGTTGGGTAGTTACATTAGGTAATTTTATCTTCGATTAAGTAGCTTAGATAAGTAGGTACACTAATATCTTCATTCATTGTTAGCGTGTTTTTTTGTAAGTTGGCTATTCTTTTTTAGCAATAATGATATTCAAACTATTACAGACCTATGACTTCTTTTAGGTTATTTTTACGTCAGCTTCTCATTCAATTTTCAGGCATTTTCTGTATTAAAGAAAACTTATTTAGGCATTTACTATCCTATCATATAGCGTACTGCCCCAAGGCAGGTCTTTCACTGCTATCATAGCATTTTCATGCTATGCTTTGCTAGGGAATTATAGATGTGATACCTTCCTGTCGCTTTCCACACACTTGTCCAAACTTTACTGAGGTAATTATTCACGTATTCTGCTACATAAATTGTTGAGTTTATTTTGGTTTGTTTATTTTAATTTATGAATTCTGATATAAGACATAGAATCCCCTAAGTAACTGTAAATCTCACAGGTAAAATAAATAATAACCGTACTTATATTTTCAGCTTTACCATTTGGCGGATATATTCCTAGTTTCTTCCAGTTGCGTAGGAATTCAAGGTATGAAAATAAATATAATATTTCATTTTAAGAATAAAAATGGTTTCAAAATTATATGTCCTATCACCAAATGTTCTCTTACATTTAATTCAAAATATTGTTTTATTAATTATATACATATTTGTGGAATTTCTTATTTTATTGATTATTGTTTTGTTTCAGAATTACTAGTCCTGGAGGACAATTTGGTAAAGACTGGAGAATCGCTACCATTCAGTCCGATAACAGTCCTGAACAGAATTCGGAAGAATTTAAGAGTGTGTTGGAAAAACAACCCGAGTCAAAAAAATGAGTTTTGAGAAAAAAGCGATCATAGTATTAAGTTGTTTTCCTTCAAAACATATATTATAGGATTAAAAACCTGCAAACAAGACCATAAAGCTCTCCTCTAGATTTATATTGTATGTACTGAAGAGTCATATATTTGTTACTGTAAACGTTATACGAGATAAATAGAGGTAGTACCAGAGGTCGTTTTTCCATAAACTATCCTAAACTTTTTTTTTATATATGGCATAAATAAATATGAAAACACTTGTTTATACATTTTTACTATATAATTATTGAGATAAATGGTTTTAATTGGCTGTAATAAAAATTAAGAGATGTGCATATTTTATGTTAATGTCATGGCCTTTTCAGAACTCATGTCCTTTAATGTCAATAAGCACCATCGAGACTTCGTATTGGTTACAGATGCTGTCAAAGAAGCACATACTTTAAAATATGTATATGGGCAGTGTAATTTAAAAATTACAACCTGGAATTTGTATATTCCATTTCCAATACTGGTGGTCTTTAGGTATGACTTACCTTCAGCCCGTTTTCTGTTCTGTACCAAATAACAAATAAATTGTTAACTCAAACATGACCTAATAAACAGTATTCCAAAGCGAAGTAAGACTTCTTGCAACAGCTAGGATATAGGGTGGTAAACACAACTGCATAAAAATTATCATAGTTACGCCAACATCAAAGATACTGAAATGAAACAAATGCTAAAATACTCGTACAAACGTAGTGGGTCATATAAAGACTTTTGCGAAAAAGCGACTTCAGCCGGCTCGGGTCATTTTTCCCCATAACTTCTTAATTGTGGCATGATTTTTAAAAATATATTATTATTATTATTATTATTATTATTATTATTATTATTATTATTATTATTATTATTATTATTATTATTCTACAATTATATTTTTAAAATTATCAATCCATCTTGCGCCATCTTGCGATTAAATAAATAAATAAATTAAAAAATATATAAAGATGTTATAATTATATTTTTGACATTTGGCAATGAAGGCAAATATGACATGAAAAGAAAAATAAATGCCTGCGTCGGGATTTGAACCCGAGGTTCTAAATTCTGTACGTTTAGCGCTCTAACTGAGTTACTCAGGAATTCAAATACAAACGTTTATTTTTCTTATATATATATATATATATATATATATATATATCAACGATATCCCGCTACCTCTCGTGTAAATTCAGAACACTATTCCCTAGCCGCCATACCTCCAGCTCTGAAGTTTAGGTTATACGAGCGGTAAAGGGAGAATTTTCCCTCTATTGCCAATAAGAAAATGATTGTGGGGGAGTAGCTGTCTGCCACAACCAATCACTGCTCTTGACGCAGCTATAGTGCGCTGGTAAGGTTTGAAATTACAGAGATATTGTCAGCTGTATGTCTGATAACAGCATACATAAAGCGGCCACTCCCTCTGAATATCAAAGTCGGCAACACTGTTGTGAAAACCAGAGATTCAGTGCTTGCAGTATATATATATATTTGATATGAAAAATAAATGTTTGTATTGGGATTCCTGAGTAGCTCAGATGGTTAGAGCGATAAACTTACAGAGTTAAGAATCTCGGGTTCACATTCCGACTCAGGCATTTATATACATATATAAATAAACACACATATATATACACACATATATATACATATATACATATATATATACACACATATATACATATATATAAACACATATATACATATATATACACATATATACACATATATATATACACATATATATACATATATATAATATATACACACACATATAATATATACACACACACACATATATATATATATATATATATATATATATATATAGTGTGGCAAATATATGGATATATATAAACTAAAATAAAACTCTAATATACGTAAATCTAAAACTAAAATGTTCCGAAAATATAATAAAAGTATACCATAAGATAAGCATGTCTTATAATAGATCATTAGAATCAGAAAATTACAAGAATTAGGAAAATCATATCTAACTTTTTGTTAAAATTTAATTAATCAAGAAATAATCAAAATATAATATATTATTAATATCGCTATAAAAGACGTAGGCCTATGTAGAAAAGTGGAAATATATTCAGGTAAAATTCCACTACATGACTAGATTAAAGAAGTCTTGATAAAATGCTACCTTGCCAAGCAGGTAACAAGAGACATTCATCCCCCATTTAGAAAAGATAACAGTTTCTTGATATGACAGTTTACAAAATTGAAAGAAACTGAAAAGAGTTGTCTATTAACAATATCAAAAAGCAATTAACCCAGTTCTCAGAAACTGTAATTAACGCTATTGACCAGCAATTCCAAGAAATAAGGATCACATTTACACGTAAAAGATCCACATGTGTAAATTATCAAAGTATACATAGCGGTGTTGACAAATTTACATTTCAGGAACTCCAAGCGCGTAACCCCCCCTCTAAAGTAGCACAAGAGTACCGAATAAGATTTATTGTAACATATGATTATTCAAATTGTATCGAGTGGAATCGAAAGAAGTGGGAGGAGCTATCGTCTTTTTAAGCGAGAACATATATCAAAATTCCCTCACTCTCGGTCACTCTGTATTCAGTGTTTAAACATCGTAGACCTACAGACCGCTATCTCCGATCCAGTTAAAATTTATATTCGTCCGAGAACTTGTTAAATTTAAAGTTATCTACGACTTTATAAAGATTTAGTCCGTTAAAACATTTGTACTTTGAAAATATTTGATTCAAGCACGTGGCCCTCGAATAACTTCATCGACTCCACTCTTACACAAAACTTTCTACTTGTATTAAAAAAAGTGTATCTCTTCGTAAATATTTTTTTTTAATTCGTTAAAATTGAGTGGAAAATGTGTACGTTGTTCTTTGCGTATAAAAAGTTCACAACCCTGAGATCTCTTGACTACCACTGAGAACCGGTACAATATATATATATATATACAGTATAAACTAATTATAAATAATATAATTAATTAATCACAAAATGGAATGAGGAATTGTTAAAATAAAAGTATAGAATTTTAATTTCTGTTGGTACAAAATAAATGTATACAACAACTCGTACTTATATATGAAATAGTATTATTATGTAGGCCTATAGCCTAAATATCATGTATTACCGGTGTCGGTACAATTTAAATCAACATGAAGAGAGAAAATGAAAATATGTTTATAACATCATGCAAGGATAATAAAATTCTTAGCACTGAAGCCACATAAGGCCTACCTTTATTCAGAATTGCCATTTCACATACTTTTCTATCTTATCCTGTGCCTACTGTACATTTTTAAAAAATGCATTGTCTCCATATCATCTAATGTTATAATTGTTTTTCTTCTCTATTATCAAGTATACTTTGTCACATTTGGCTGACTCTATTAGAGTAAGTTCATTAAATAAAATTAAAATATATTCTATTCTACTACTCTATTTGATTTATTAAAAATTTATATATGAAATTTTTCATAAGTTAAAAATATACTGTTTATTTCTATTAAAGAATTTTATAAAATTAGTTACACATTTATATCTGAAAAGTCCCCTTTTCTTTAAAAAAGACATATGGCTCCAAATTTTTTGAAGTTGAAAACAGACTGGGAGGGTGTATTTATGAGAGCGTAAAAATTGCGAATATGGTATCCTTTCGGAAGAGAACTAAAACCATAGAACTAAATGTAAATCAAGCCAAAAAAGATGCGGCAGAGCAACATTTGTCGGCCTTCTCAGAATCATATTTGAATTTCGAAGCTTAATGACTTTAGGTCCACCGCTATGGTCTCGAGGTAGCGTGCTGCCTTTTCACGTAGCGGGCCCGGGTTCGATTTCCGGTCGGGACAGGCTCATGGGTGAGGTTTTTTTCGGGGTTTTTCCTCACCTGTAAGACAAATGTGAGCAAGCTTAGGGCCTGAAGGTCCCCAAAAATCATCCGGCCATCATCACCATCCTCCACCGGTGTGGAAAGCAATGGGAAGCTACTACACCTATAATTCCCTAGTAAAGCTGCAAAGCATAGCATGAAAATGCTATAATTGCAGTGAAAAACCTGCCCTCGGGCACAATTACTATGGATGGATGGACACATTTATATATGAAATGTAGCTTTTTTTTTAAATAAAAGACATATAGCTCCAAGTTTAGGAAGTTGAAAACAGACTGGGTGGTTTTATTTTCCAGAGCGCAAAAGTGCGAATATGGTATCCTATCGAAGAGAACTAAAATCATAGAACTGAAGGCAAATCAAGACTAAAAAGAGGCGGCAGAGTTGTAACATTTAACGACCTTTTCACGATCATATTTTAATTTCGAAGCTTAATGACTTCAGCAGTTAATGAGTATCGTTAAATAACATGACATAAAGAGGCGTGGAGGATAAATGGTATAGGAAAAATAAAGAGAAATAGACATTGGCTATATGATCTTAAAATGGCATAGAAATGCATCAGAGACATTGCAAAACCTGATAATAAATAACATTTATGTAAGTGAAATTTTTCATACGATTTTGTGATAAAATAATTAATGATGAAAAATAATGTTTCTCTACATTCAATTATTATTTAATATACCACAATGGATTGTAATCTTCATCTTCTTCTTCTTCTTCTTCTACACTTCACCGGCTAGGCAAAAACTGCATGTTCCGCCTCACAGTTGTTCTGTCCATCTTGTCACTTGGCCTTCCTACATTCCTTGAACCTCTTGGCTTGTAGTTGAATTCTGCTCTTGGTAATCTTGTTACATTCATTCTTTGTACATGTGTAAACCATTTCTCTCTATATTCTTTGATTTCGTCATTCAATGGATATATATTTAACTCTGTTATTATATCTTCATTCTTTATCCGATCCAATAATGTGCAGCCCTTTTGTTCTTCTAAGGAAATTCATTTCTGAGCTTTGTATTCTAGTTTGTAATTGTTTGGTCATTACCCAAATTTCACTCCCATAAAGTAATGCAGGAACTGCCAATGTGTTGTAATACATCAATCTAGTATCTCTTCTTGTTTTGTTTTTTAATGTTTTATGTATGGTTCCAAATTTCATTTGAAAATTCGACAGTTTCATATTTATGTCTCTTTAAGTTTTTGTGTTTATAGTAAAATTGCACCCTAATAATTAAAATTTGTTACTTGTTCCAGAGGTTGTCTATTACGATGTTTGATCTCATATGTTCATTTCACCAAAATGCCATAATTTTTGCTTTTTTCGTTTGATATTTTAAAATTATATTCTTGGCATAACTGATTTAATTGATGTAAATAGTACTGCACATTATTTTAATTTTCTTGAATAATAACCACATCGTCAAATTTTAATCTTTTAAAACAGTCTATTCTTATACCTATATTAACAATAATTTCCAATTTTCCAATTTTGGATGTCATTAATATATATATATATTAAAAAGAGTTGATGATAAGCTACACCCTTGTTTTACACCTCTATTTATTAAAATAGCTTCGGTCTTTGATGTGCCTATATTTATTGTAATTTGAGATTTTACATACACATTTTTATCACCTAAATTAATTTTGCGGGTAGCCATGTATTTCCATAATTGTCCTTAACTTATCTCTATCAACATGAACAAACGCCTTCTCAAAATCAATAAAAACAACATGCGTCTGTAGGTTACGTTCTCTTCTTTTTTTTTCAAATATTTGCTGTAATATGAATAAATTATCTGTTGTTGATCGCACCGTTCTAAAGCCACTTAGTTCTTCTTCTAGTAATGCTTCTGCTATTGATTTAAGTATTTTATTTATAACTCTTGCATAGATTTTATAAATTGAATTAAGTGGGCATTCTCTTCTACTCATTTTTTAAATAACGCAATGACTTCAGCTATATTTCAACTTTCTGGTATTCTGCAGTTTCTCCAACATTCATTAAATAAATGCAATATTCTCCAATGAAGAAATGTTCCACCATATTTTAGAAGCTCCATATTTATCTGATCAGGACCAGCTGCTTTTGTGTTTTTGGTTTCTTTTAAGGATTCTTGAAGTTCATCAAATGTAATCGTATCAGTATGAATTACTCCTTTTTTTTATCTGGATATAATTATTGTTTGTCTTCTTCTTCTTCTTCTTCACACCACAAATTTGTATAGTGTTCTATCCATATTTCTTTATTAATAACATCTATTTTTGCAGTATCCTTTTCTGATTTATTTAAAAGTTTTATAACGTTGTATGCAACATTTTGTCTGCCATGAATACTGTTTTCTATTTCACTTATAAAATAATTCCAAGAATGTTAATGAGTTGTAATAATTTGTTTTGCTATATTCCTTTTCTCTACATATTGTTGTCTAGATTCTTCTGTTTTTTGTTGAAGCCACTGTTTATATGAATTGTATGGATTGTAATAAAGAAAATAGTAACTACAGTTTAATTTGGTAAGTATATCATTTTTACTTGGAGGGGATATCGGTTCAGTCTTCGCTAAGGAATGGTGAGTAATTAATGTTTATTTCAGTGAATAGCGAAATGAAGTCAACTGTACATAATTGCAAAGTCATCCAGTAGATGTAGCACGTTTACAGTTTCATAGAAATTGGTGTACATGCGGGAATTCTACTTTCTTCGTATTAGTAATATATATATATATTTTTTTTTTTAATGCCACCAAGTTGTCACTTCGACATTCTGCTATTCTCACCCAGCTTCGCGTTATTTAACCCACTTCTGAGGTTAGGGCGCCTGGAAGGCGGAGTTACGCTGCCCGATAATATGTGATAGGTGATGATTTTATTTATTATTTATTTATTTATTTTTATCAATTACATAGTCTTTATCAGAAGCCAGGTATAATGAGAACAGTTAAGTCTCGTAGACTGCGATGGGCAGGACATGTGGCACGAATGGGGAATGAAAGACGTGCATGGAAGCTTCTTGTAGGAAAGCCGGAGGAAAAACGCCCGGTTCGTAGACCAAGAATGAGGTGGGAGAATAACATTAGATTAAACAGTGGATGATTGGAAAACATTGGCTCAGGATACGGATGTATGGAGAGCTTATGTCCGCGCGTCCATGAACCTACGGTTTCCATAGTGTCAGTGAGTTAGTTAGTTAGTTACTTTCCTGATGGAGTTCAAGAACGTAAAGTCTTCTCTTCCACCTCACCAGGGTTAAATTATACATATAGGCTACACAATACGAAGTTCACAAGGGAAAGAAAGAGAAATAGTAGTAGTAGTAATTCTTACTTACTCACTGGCACTATCCAACCCGTAGGTTCATGGCCACGCGGACATAAGCTCTCCATACGACCCTATCCTAAGGTAATCCTTTCCAATCATTCCCTGTATAACCTACTTCCCTCAAATCATGGTTAATGTTATCCTCCCACCTTATTCTTGGTCTACCAACTGGGCACCATCCATCTGGCTTTCCTACAATAAGCTCCCATGCAAGACTCATTCCCCATACATGCAGCAAGTCCTGGCCATCGGAGTCTACGAGACTTAACTATTCTTATTATATCTGGCTTCCTATAAAGACCCTGTAGTTCATGTTATGTAGTATACTCCATTCACCTGTCTGTTCATCTCTCTTTGGTCCAAAAATTTTCCTAAGTACTTAATTCTCAAATACTTGTAATCTCCTTTCCTCCCTTAGAGTAAGAGTCCATGTTTCGTACCCATATAATATAACTGGTAGAATAATAGTTTTATATATTTTCAGTTTAACTTTTTTGAAAGGGGATGGGACATCGAGAGTCTCTGCAATGCATAATAGCACGCGTTTCCAGAATTAAGCCTATGTTTAATTTCTTTGTGCATCTCATTCCTATTTGTAATTATTGTTCCTAGGTATTTGAATTCAGCCACTTCCTCAAAATTTTCCTCATTTGTCATTAGCTGTCCATTTCCATTATATAATGTATAGTATTAGTAATAATAATAAGAATAAGAATAATAATAATAAATATTAATATTAATAACCTATGATTTGTTTAAGTAATTGGCTTGGTAAGAAAAGTTAAAAATATAAAGGAATAACAAAAAATACATGGAACACGGTTATACAGTACAGGGTGATTACAAATGATTGGAGCGATTTCATGATTTTATGGTAGCTGTAGTATTCGACATATTTTCACGAACTTTTACAGATACATAGAGCAACTTCCCAGGTTTTTTTTGAGATGTTACAGGTGCTCCATGTGCTCCCCCTTGGTGATTCTGCAGATATCAAGTCTGTAATCAAGTTCGTCCCATACTCGACGTAACATGTCCCTATTAATTTGTTCAAAGGCATTGATTATGCGAGCTCGCAGTTCTGGTAAGTCTACTGGTAAAGGAGGCACAAACACTGAATCTTTCACATACCCCAAACAAAAAAATCGCACGGCGTCAAATCGGGGGAGCGTGGAGGCCATGACAACAATTTCTGATCATTCTCTCCACTGCGACCGATCCATCGGTTTGGCAATCTCATGTTTAAAAATTCACGAACATCGTGATGGAAGTGTGGTGGAGCACCATCCTGCTGGTAGATGAAGGTCTCACTGTCGGTCGTCAGCTGCGGCATGAGCCAATTTTCCAGCATGTCCAGGTACACGTGTCCTGTAACGTTCTGCTCGCAGAAGAAAAAAGGGCCATAAACTTGAACTGAGAAACCGCACAGAACACACTAACTTTTGGGGAGTCGCGAATGTGCTGCACAATAACGCGGGGATTTTCTGTGCCCCAGATTCGCACATTGTGTTTGTTCACTTTGCCATTCACAAAGAATGTTGCTTCGTCACTGAAGACAAGTTTCTCACAAAAACCATCCTCATCCATAAACTGCTGCATTTGTGTACAAAATTCAAACCGACTCACTTTGTCAATGGGCGTAAGGGCTTGTAGAAATTGCAAGTGGTAAGGTTTATGCTTCAATCTTTTCCGCAAGATCTTCCAAACGGTCGGTTGTGGAATGTTCAGCTCTCTGCTCGCTTTTCGTGTTGATTTCTGTGGGCTACGTGTGAAACTCATCCGCACACTCTCAACCTTTTCTTCACTCACTGAAGGACGACCCGTTGATTTCCTTTTACAGAGGCATCCTGTAGCTTTAAATTGCACATACCATCGCCGAATGGAGTTGGCACTCGGTGCATCTTTCTCGAACTTCGTTCTGAAGTGTCGTTGCACAGTTATCACAGATTGAGTTGAATGAAATTCAAGCACAGCATATGCTTTCTCCTCGCCTGTCGCCATCTTTGATAACTGCTGCGCTCTCTCGGTTTGAAGCTGAAACACGGCTGCGAGAGAAAACAAAAAAAAAACCTTATGAGTTTTTTTATACATAACTTTAAAGTTCTGTGAAGATATGTCAAATAAGATCGCTACAATAAAATCATGAAATCGCTCCAATCATTTGTAATCACCGTGTATATTTTATTGTCTAAGGAAATATGAAGTGAGTTCTGTTTTGAACTGTTTTTGAGTCGGGCAGTCCTTGATGTACGAGGGGAGGGCATTCCAGAGTCGGGTGGCTGAAAACAAGGGAGGACGAAGAATAGTAGGATGTTCGATGTAGAGGAACAACTAGAGTTAAATTTTGTCTCGATCGTGTATTTAAGTTACTGTGGGAGGATAGCGTATGGAAGCGAGCATAAATGTAAAGAAGTGATGTGGTGGACAAAATGTTGTATAAGAAGCAGAGGGAACGTATTTTTCGCCTGTCTTCCCTGATAGTAATGTTGCACCAGGAGAGGCTTTAATCCTAAACTTATTGAATTTGTTATTGATGATAATGATGGCCAGATCATGTTCGGAGCCCGTTTGAGCATTAACGTTTTCCTGACATTTGTCTTACAGGTGAGGAAAAACCTCCAAAGAACCATCACCCAGGAAACTTGTCCCGACCGGGAATCGAGCTCGGGCCCGCTGCGTGACAAGACAGCATGCTACCTTGAGATCACAGCGGTGGTTAATATACTTTTATTCATGAAACAACTAAGTTATTAAGACTATTTAACTCATGCCCCAAATGAGAGTCAATGACAATCACGTTTCAATGATTTCTGTTTTACAGCCAATCAGAGTCGTGTTTCACCAAATATTTATCAGTGTTATAATTACCATATTAAAGAAAGCTCCTCCTTACAATATTGCGTTACTTTTGCAATAAATAGTATGATCTGGTTGCAGTGATAAACAAAAGAAGCAGAAGAA
The DNA here is from genome assembly GCA_030220185.1 of Diploptera punctata. Taxonomy (NCBI): domain Eukaryota; kingdom Metazoa; phylum Arthropoda; class Insecta; order Blattodea; family Blaberidae; genus Diploptera; species Diploptera punctata. The sequence goes on from JASPKZ010006856.1 coordinate 1,283,208, forward strand.
GCGTACCTATCGTTTCTCATTTGTTTTCAAACATCGCCGTTTACATTAAATATATAAATATTTAAAAATAACTATATTTAAATAATGATTTGTGAGTAAACAGCTTAATTTTATTCGTTAAATAGTCCTAACAAATGCCACTCTTGATTTCCAAATTCTCTAGATAAATTCACTCCTCACTTCGTGAGTCGTGAATTTATCGATAATTTGGAAATCACTCGTGGCATTACTTATGATAATTAAATGATATTCGCTCTTAAAGTGATCCTCGTCAAAACGAAATCATGTGACCTGCTCGCTTTCCATTGGTTATGGACACCGATGTACGATGTAAAAGCAATAGGTAGGCTACGCGAAAAAGTAGTTCCCATCATTAAATTAAAAATACATCCTCTAAATATACTTCTTATTCTTTATGAATGAAAATAATAATATTCAATACATAGAAAATATTCTAAAATGTACCCAATCAATAATTACAACTTAAAATAGTTTATTACATATGGATGAAGCATTTGAGTCAAGCTTGCATCGATTCTGATGCAAGAAAATGGCTGACGGTGTCGAGAATTCTGTCGTTGTGTCGCCATCTAAATTTTTAAAACACAAATCTGGCAAACCTTTAACTAGTGGTAAAAAAACAGTTATTTGTAATGTATTTCACAAGTTCAGCGAAAACTCTCACCAGCTTTCTTGCAATTTACCCCATTCAACGATCATGTGCTCCCTGTCAATGTGACAGTAATTGTGGCGGGAAATGCGATAGGATACAATTGCCATTTATTAATGTTAGGACCACTCTAAGAGCGGAAAACGCTGAACATTGTGGGTTAGAAATAAAACAAATTATACTAAAATACAACCTTACAAATCGAACGTTTGAAACATTAAAATAACAGCATCAATAACGTAAGTAGGCGTGACTTGACGTCTGAATCAAGATACTATATTTAAATTTCTGTTAACGAAAATGGAGCATTTAAAAAAGATTAGATAATCATTGCAGATTAATTATATATATATATATATATATATATATATATATATATATATTAGGAACATTTTAATTTGAGAGAAAATGAAGGTCCAAAATGCTATTTTAATTTTCGTTAAATATAGACAATAAAATGGTATGGTCATGTGAGAATCTGGAACAGAAATTACCTAAGAGCGTTTGATTGGACACTTCAGGGAAGACAGAAAAAGGATCAACCAAAAATTAGAGGCAAGAGATTAGAAGATAGACAATTAATTATAGGAAGGAGATTGGGAAGGGAGGAATGAGTGGAGGGGAAATTCCTTCACACACACACGCACGCACACATATAGACATATCTTACTACTACTATAGTGTTCTGCCCTCAGGTATGTCTCACATTGCAATCATAGCATTTTGATATTATGTTTTGCATTTTTATTAGGGAATTATAGGTGTGGTAGCTTCCCGTTGCTTTCAACATCGGCGGAAGATAATGATGATGATGATGGCCAGATGATGTTCTGGCGTCTCAAAGCTTCCTGACATTTGTCTTACAAGTGAAGAAAAAACCCGAAAAAGAACCTCACCTAGGAAGCTTGTCCCGACAGGGAATCGAACCCGGGCCCACAGGTTAACAAGGCAGGACGTTACCTAGAGACCACAGCAGCATTAAATGGTAAATTCCTTCGTTTTTGTAAATGCTGAGTAAAGAATAATATGCGTTTTTTCAACTCCTACTAGAATAAATTTGAAGTGGGGTACTCGTGTACTTTTGGTCAATATCTTCAGTTTCTAATCATAAGTAATGCCACGAGTGATTTCCAAATTATCGATAAATTCACGACTCACGAAGTGAGGAGTGAATTTATCTAGACTATTTAACTCATGCCCCAAATGGGAGTCAATGACCAATCACGTTTCAATTATTTCTGTTTTACAACCAATCAGAGTCGTGTTTCACGAAATATTTATCAGTGTTAAATTTACCATATTAAAGAAAGCTCCTCCTTTTTAATATTCTGAACAGGTCTGACCATTATGTTGCAGTGACAGAGCCCATGAGAAATACGGCTACCAGATTGTATATATAGTGCATGAATGTGAACACATGCCGCATGTGGGAGTTCATATAAAAAACATTTGTTGCAATTGATTATACCACCAAAAAAAGAAACCACTGTTTGCACTTTCCCAGGTAACAATCCAGGTAACCCTGGTAACAATCCAGAAAAATATAATTGTCATATTTACATCATACGACATCAGAAATGAATTAATATACAGTTTGATGTGTTTCATTTTTTCTCCACTGGAGAGCATTCTTACAATATTGCGTTCCTTTGGCAATAAATACTATGATCTGGTTGCAGTGATAAACAAAAGAAGCAGATGAAGCGTACCTATCGTTTCTCATTTGTTTTCAAACATCGCCGTTTACATTAAATATATACTTACTTACTTACTTACTCACTGGCACTATCGAACCCGTAGGTTCATGGCCGCACGGACATAAGCCCTCCATACCATCCCTATCCTATCCTAATGTTTTCCAATCATTCCCTGTATAATCTACTTCCCTCAAATCATAGTTAATGTTGTTCTCCCACCTCATTCTTGGTCTACCAACTGGGCGTTTTCCTTCTGGCTTTCCTACAAGAAGTTTCCATGCACGTCTTTCATTCCCCATACGCGCAACATGTCCTGCCCATTGCAGTCTACGGGACTTAACTGTTCTTATTATATCTGGCCTCCTATAAAGACCATGTAGTTCATTGTTATGTAGTCTTCTCCATTCACCTGTCTGTTCATCTCTCTTTGGTCCAAAAATTTTCCTAAGAACTTTATTCTCAAATACTCGTAATCTCCTTTCCTCCCTTAAAGTAAGAGTCCATGTTTCGCACCCATATAATATAACTGGTAAAATAATAGTTTTATATATTTTCAGCTTAACGTTTTTTGAAAGGAGTTGGGACATCAAAAGTCTCTGCAATGCATAATAGCATGCATTTCCAGAATTGAGCCTATGTTTAATTTCTTTGTGCATCTCATTCCTATTTGTGATTATTGTTCCTAGGTATTTGAATTCAGCCAATTCCTCAAAATTTCCCTCATTTGTCATTAGCTGTCCATTTCCATTATATAATGTATTTCTACGTGTGACCATATATTTAGTTTTACTGATATTTACTTCCAGTCCTAATTTCTTAGTGTTACTCAATAGTGTGTGCGTGTTGGCCTTTAGTATCTCCTCGCTATCGGCCAGTAGTACTACATCATCAGCATAAACTAACAGCTTATTAATACCATTCAGTTGTAAGCCTTCCTCATTCTCTAAAGATTTAATGGCATGCTCTAGTACAAAATTAAATAGTAGAGGAGATAGTGCATCTCCTTGCTTCAACCCATTCTGGATTTCAAAAGTGTCTGAAAACTGTTTGCCTACACGCACCCTACTCATTCCCTCTTTTTACTCTTTAATAACTTGGTGGTTTCCCGTCTAACACTACCCAATTGCTCTAAATTTACCTCATTTGGCTCGTGTAACCATTTCATTTTTGCTAGCTTTCTTTTCTTTACAATGTCGGCACATTCCTCATCAAACCATTTCTTGTTTTGCCTCTTTTTTAAACAATCAATACTTTCTGATGCTGACAATTTAATAGTATCTCTTATAGCCTCCCATTCTTTATTTATATCAGTTTCTTCTTCGTTTGCCACATTGTCATCTGAAGATTCCAGTACTTCAAATCTATTAGCAATTTTGATTTGGTATTCTTGCCGCATTTCATCATTTTTCAAGTTTTTTAATTCATATTTTACAGAATCATCTTTAGCGTTTGTTCCTCTCCTAAGTGATAGCCGTTGTCTGATTTTCACTCTGACCAGATGATGATCCGAATTGCAGTCTGTCCCTCTAACTGATCTAACATCAATGATGCTACTGTGCCAGCGTTTATCCACTAATACATGATCTATCTGGTTCCGAGTTTCTCCATCTGGGGACGTCCAGGTGTATTTATGAATATCCTTATGCTGAAATGTTGTGCTCTTAACAATGAGATTCTTTGATGTGGCAATGTGACTAATCTAACCCCGTTGTCGTTACTATCTTCATGAAGACTGAATTTGCCTATTGTTGGTTTGAATATTCTTCCCGCCCCACTTTTGCATTAAAATCTCCTAAGACAATTTTCATATGATATCGTGAAAGGCTATCAAATAAGCATTCTAATTCTTCATAGAACTCATCCTTGATCTTGTCATCTTTATCTTCTGTGGGGGCATGTACATTTACAATTATAAAATCATGTCGTTTACCCTTTAGAATTATGTATGATATCCTATCACTAACAAACTTAATATCTCGGATAGCGGATAGGATCCTCCTTCTGACTAAAAAACCCGTTCCAAATGCAGGTCTTTCTGCACCACCATAGTATAATGCAAAGCTTCCTGATTCCTGACTACCTTCTCCTGGCCATCTAACTTCCTGTAAAGCGACTATATCCAAGGGAGATTTATCCAATTCCCGCGTTAATATTTCTAGTGCCCCGCTATTGTATAAAGTCCTAACATTCCATGTTCCTAGGAACATGTCCCTGTGTTTGAGCCTTTGGCATGGGTTCCCTGAAGTAGTCCCCGCCCGGAGAACCGAATGGGGGACTATTTGACCTCCGGAAAATTTTACCCCAGTTGAACCCATGTCCGCATTTCTTGACGGTTGTATTTTTATGGTGAAAGATCGTCACTCTTTCGACCAAGGTACTTATTTCGTCTAGCTTATCACCTTCGACCAGTCCGGCATGGGTAACCATATCGGCAGCAATGCTACCGCCGGCATAGCTCTCAGGATCATTTAAGCACACAAGCCACTCCACCACGACAAGGTAAAGATACCATGGAGGGTTACATTAAATATATAAATATTTTAAAATAAATATAGTTAAATAATGATTTGTGAGTAAACAGCTTAATTTTATTCGTTAAATAGTCCTAACAAATGCCACTCTTGATTTACAAATTCTTTAGATAAATTGGAAATCACTCGTGGCATTACTTATGAGAATTTGGAAATGAAGAGTGGCATTTCTTAGGACTATTTAACGAATAAAATTAAGTTGTTTACTCAGAAATCATTATTTAACTATAGTTATTTTAAAATATTTATATATTTAATGTAAACGGCGATGTTTGAAAACAAACGAGAAACGATTGGTACGCTTCATCTGCTTCTTTTGTTTATCACTGCAACCAGATCACAGTATTTATTGCCAAAGGAACGCACTATGGTAAGAATGCTCTCTAGAGGAGGAACAAATCAAACACGTTACAATGTATATTAATTCATTTATGATGTCGTATGATGGAAATCTGACAATTATATTTGTCTGGATTATTACCTGGGAAAAAATACATTTGAGAAAGTGCAAACAGTGGTTCTTTTTGTTTAAGGGTGGGTATAATAAATTGCCCACACATAATATGTTTAACTATATAATCCCTGCAAGCGCTATGTGTTGACATTTGTGCACTGTATATATACAAATCTGGGTTTTAGCCGTATTTCGTAGGCTCAGTTACGCCCAAATAATTGGTCAGACCTGTTCAGAATATTAAAAAGGGAGGAGAGGGAGCTTTTCTTTTCAATTATGGATAAATATAACACTGATAAAGATTTCGTGAAATCACGACTCTAATTGGTTGTAAAACAGAAATAATTGAAACGTGATTGGTCATTGACTCCCATTTGGGGCATGAGTTAAATAGTCACCATAAGTAATGAGATGTAGGACTACACATGTGTTATGAATAGCGAGATGAAAATCTCCTTTTTAACAATGACTTCTGACTCAGGTCATACATTTATCTTATCGTTTGAGGCTCTTGTAACTTAATTAACAGAATGATTACAACACATGCATTTTTTCCGGATGTATCTGATAATTTCGTCTATATATAAACCAGATTTGTTTCTTACGTCGCAAAACAATCTACATAAACATTCAGTAACGTTACTTGACGCCATGAAGTTTTCAACTATTTTGATCATCTTTGTACTTTTGGGAATATTCAGCATAATTACAGTATCAGGTAAGATTAATTATTATACACTGGATCCAATTAAACTCGGGGTCAATCTGTACTATTTAAAATATGTTTTAACGGTGAGATAACAGATAAAATGCATAAGATTAATGGTTTGATATCCGTGGTATACATTCATAGGACGGCAGTTTTAAAATAATTATGATGTTCTAGTGATTATCATTATGGTCATGGCTTCTCTGGTTTTATTCGGTGAAGGACCATGCAATTTAAGGCCGGTAAACATTTTTTATGTTGCCTTCCTTTCTATGTGAATTAAACAGCGAGCATCTGTAAATGTAAGGCACTTATCAGAATATTTAACCTCAGGGTGCTAAGTGATATCTGTCAGAGCTTTCGCGCCCAAATGCGAATCCCAATTTTCCTTAAGCGTGTTAAAGAGCATAATTATATTAAGAATACTCGACTAGACGCATGGGCTAGTGGACAGCGTTTTCTGACTACTGTTCATGAGGTCCCGGGTTCGATTCCCGGTCAAACCATAGGACATTTTCCTTAAAGGGAATAATTCCTGTGGATGTCCATGGTCAGGAATTTAGGTTAAGTTTAGGTTAAGAACTCTCCTGGCGCTTCATTATTATTTATCACCCATCATATCATCAGGGCAGCATACTTCCGTCTTCTAGGCGCCCCAAATTCAGAAGTGGGTTACCATTAGGCCAATGCCAGGAGAGAACACCAGAAATGTCGAAATGACAACCTGGGGCATTGAAAAAAAATGTTTAAATCAAAACAAGTTCTATATCTTATATATAAGAATTAATGTTTGTTTGTTTGTTTGTTTCTATATTTGTTTGTTCGTACTTTATGCGCGGCCATACCGTTAATCCGATTGTGATGGGTTTTTTTGCAAAATGTTCAGGAGATTCCCGGGATGAACACAGGCTATAAGGGAGTTGTGATACTCAACTCCTACACCCTTAAAAATCGCCCTTTATAGTGGAAAACGTGAAAAAAGTAGCTCTTTGGACGCTTAAATGGCTTACGCTGCCTAAACCATAAGAAATGCACAAAATTAATGTACACAGAATTGAATATCTCAAAAAGCTCTACAAGAAAGTCTGCGACAGCATATGTTTATATCTTACGGATAACACATAAAAAGCATTTTTGTCTTTCATTGATACCAAGAGTCCCTTATCTCTTACGGATAACTCACAATAATCATTTTTGTCTTTCATTGATACCAAGAGTCTCGCGCCGTAGCCGAGTGGTTAAGGCAAGAAGTCTTGGCGCATAGCTATGGGACTTAGGCTGGTTCGAGTCTCTACGGGGGAAGAATTTTTTCTCATGGATTGTCGGCCAGTATGGGTCAGAAATGAAATCTAGCTGGGGAAAAAAAAAAAAAACTGTTTTAAGTCACTGTCATCAATTTGTCTTTTTTTTCTCACTCTAATATAATTGTTATATGACGGTTCTTAACTTATCTGCAAAGGAGGGTACACTTCTAATGTTCATGACTATGTGACTTCTTCATTCACACTTCTTGAGCCACAACAGAAGGCTGTAAGAGGTTTTCTTGCGAACTTATTTAATAATATCTAATTATGTCCCAATTTCTGAATTTTATGGTAAAAAAGTAACAAATTTTTATCGTCCGCTCATGACATGAGAATTGAACGTTCGGGCAGGACAACGTCTGCCGGATACGCTAGTAAGCCTATAAAATGTAATCCGTGGCACAGCAGCTCCGAAAAATCAATTAAAGTGGTTGCTGGATGGCAGTATAAAATAGAGGGAATCATATGGTTAGCGTGAGGTAATCCCTTAACTTCGTTTCAGTTTCTTTAACTGTAATTCGGTACTTCTCATGTCAAATAACATTTGAATTGTCCTCACGTGCCTTAGTTCCAAATTCTGTACCGAAATAAATTTTTATATACAGATTTTCAATGTTTAAATATCTTTCTGCGTCTAAAGTTTTATTTTATTTCTCCACTCGTCTCTATCCATCCACTCCAACTCCTCCAGTCGCCTTGTTCTCAATCCAGTTCTCACTTCTTATATCCACGAGTGTCCAGGTCTTCTTTTCCATCTTCTTCCAGGTGGACACCATTACAATGTTTTTCTGGGTAACCTTTCTTCTTGCATTAGTCGTACGTGCCCATGCCAATTTAATTGCTTATATCTTATATAATCCAATATTGAATATCTAATATTCATTTTTTCTCGTATGACAGTATTTCTTTTGAACACCTTGCTGCTCTCCTCAAGAAATCAAATTCCATCGACATAAGTTTTTGTTTAAGTTTTTGATGAATTTCCAAATTTCAGCTCCATATGTGACAGTATTTCTCACTTTTCAATTATATATTTGTAATTTATTCTTTCTGGTTATATGTCTGTTCCATAAGAATCCATTCATTATTCCTGTTATTGCTTACTTACTTACTCACTGACACTATCGAACCCGTAGGTTCATGGCCGCGCGGACATAAGCTCTCCATACATCCCTATCCCGAGCTAATGCTTTCCAATCATTCCCTGTATAATCTACTTCCTGCAAATCATAGTTATTCTCCCACCTCATTCTTGGTTTACCAATTAGGCGTTTTCCCTCTGGCTTTCTTACAAGAAGCTTCCATGCAAGTCTTTCATTCCCCATACGTGCAACATGACCTGCCCATCGCAGTCGACGAGACTTAACTGTTCCTATTATATCTGGCTTCCTATAAAGAGCATGTAGTTCATTGTTATGAAGTCTTCTCCATTCACCTGTCTGTTCATCCCTCTTTGGTCCAAAAAAATTCCTAAGTACTTTATTCTCAAATACTTGTAATCTCCTTTCCTCCCTTAAAGTAAGAGTCCATGTTTCGCACCCATATAATATCTTCCTGTTATTGCTCTACCTTTATTTATTTATAAATAAATAAATATATGATGTAGGCAGAAATCTAACTCGTGACCTCTGAGATACTAGTAAGACATTAACCGTTACACCAAAGAGGTGGTTTAATTAGACCTATATTTACCGAAAATTAATAATCTACATTGTAATTATTGTAAAATTATTATGCACGATATATTCGTTACAATTTTAAAAACATCACCATTATCATCTTCTAAACAAGTTTAAGGCCCAAATCCTGTTACGATTTTAGTGAAGCATTATCTGTAAATATTTTTCTAGGACGTCTCAAAGATCTGTTCCCTTGAGGACGTTATCGAAGAATGACTTTTGGAAGTCTATTATGATCCATTCGTTGCTCACCAGTTTTCCACTGTAGCTGGTATTTATTCATAAATTGTGAGACTGATTCTAATTGAAGTCCTTGCGTGATATCATAATTTCTTTTGCGGTCCATGCAAGTATATCCTAGTGTTGCTCTAAAAAATCTAATTTCACTAGCCGTTATTCTCCTGATATCACCACGAAATCCACATTGACTAACTGCCTTATACGATATATATCATTGTAATAACAGTAATATTAGTAATGATAGTAATAATAATAAAATAAGTATATATATATATATTATTATTAATATTATTATCATCATTATCATTATCACTATCACTATCACTATCACTATCACTATCACTATCACTATCACTATCACTATCACTATCACTATCACTATCACTATCACTATCACTATCACTATCACTATCACTATCACTATCACTATCACTATCATTATCATTATCATTATCATTATCATCATTATCATTATCATCATCATCATTATCATTATCATTACCATTATCATTATCATTATCATCATTATCATTATCATTATCATTATCATTATTATTATTATTATTATTACCATATAATTTGCTTATAATTCTTATATTTACAAGGTTTTTTTTCTGGAAATCAGATACTACCGAACATTAGAAACATTTTAAATGAAATCTAAATGTTTATTTGCTTGAACTTTGTTTAAAATATTACATTCACGAGTAATGTACACTTAGCGACAAAGAGAATGAGCCGCTTCAAAAAGCAAAAGAGTTCCTGTTATGGCCCACTACGCACACTCGAAAAGCCATAGCTGAGGTTCACGAGGTAACGCACTGTTAAATGTTTTAAATACGCTGTATTTGGTTTTCATCGTCATAAATAGTTAAAGAACAGTGAAGGCAACAGTACAAATGCAATATTACTCAAATTGCGACATTTTAAATAAAGTTCAACTCTCTTTAGTGTAAAAGTAAACAAGGTAACTAGCATCAAACGTCGAGTAGCGTAGATCCTTAAACTTCTTACAAGACAAAACGTGTGTGAAAGCCAGGGTTCGAATCCACCGACAATTTTTTATTCATTTGTCATTTTCGCAAAATACATCCTATAATATTTCATTCTTGCCACATAATCTACGTCCACTTTGCACTATCTTAAGTAATATTCCTGCCTTCGTAAACTCTGCAACACTAATTAGCTACCGGTATAAATTTAATTTTGCGTGCAGTACCCCGTAATAATGCTATAAATTTATGTAATAAAATATAATATAGCTTCATATATATTTATGAGTTTATGTATTACATATTAGTGATAAAAAAGTTTCAATCTCAAATTAAAATACTTAGTTTATATATGTCAAGTCCATCATAATAATAGTTCATAGATTATGGACAATAATAAATAATAATAATAATAATAATATCCGTCATCTATAATAATAACAATAATAATTATAATAATAATGATGATAATAATAATAATGATGATGACGATGACGATGATGATGATAACAATAAATGGATGTATAAATTGATGTGAAAAATGTAAATACCTGGGGATCAAAATTAACTCAAAATGTCCCTAAGAAAATGACATAAAATATAGAATTCAAAAAGGCAGATCGGTAATAACAATATTAAACGGAGTTTTGTGGGATAAGAACATAAGAATAGATACCAAATTAGAAATTTATAAATCCATAATTCAAAGCACGCCAACATACGGTGCAGAAACTTGGCATCTGAATAAACATTTGAGTTTAAAGCTTATGTCTACTGAAATGGATTGTTTCAGTTGCTCAACTAGACATCCTAAATTGGGGTGGAAAAAATCAGAAATATAATGGCGCGCATGCTACAGTCTTCCACCTGTGAGGGACGGATCGGATCGGAAAGTAACGCACAATAATTTTTTTTAAAAAGTTTAATAGTAAAAAAAAAAGGGAAAAAAATCACAAATGAACTTACATCTTTTACCTACTTTTCGACATAGTCACCAACTTTCTCAACACATTTTTCCCATCGTGTTACCAGTTTCAATATGCCCTGTTCGTAGAAGTCCGTTTGGTTTGAGTGTAGCCATCTGCGCACTGCTGATGCCTGCTTTGTTTCGGGCGTGTAGTGGTACGCCCACGACTCATCACCTGTGACGATTCCTTCCAGAAAGTCATGTCCTTGTGCGGTGTACCGCGTTAAGTGGTCCAAGCTTGCCATCATTCGCTGGCCCTTGTGGTCGTCTGTCAGGTTCTTAGGCACCCAGCGAGCACTAACGGTCCATACAATCATCCCCATACACGCCACGCATGTCGCTGTGAATTTCACTGGGTTTATGCCCTTTGGCCCACAAAAATCGAACAACACTTCTCTGTTCCTCACAGGTGGACGACTGTAGCATGCGCGCCATCTTTGTTGCATAGTTCAAGCTTCTCTCGTAAGAGGTGCACCTGAGAAAAAAATACCATCTGTAGTGAAAACTTCAAACTATATCTCTGTGAAATTTCAACATTCTAGCTGCAATACCAAGGCAGAAAAAAATTATTGTGCGTTACTTTCCGATCCGCCCTCGTAAAATCTATGCAAGAGTTATAAATAAAATACTTAAAACAATAGCAGAAGCAGTAAGAGCAAAGTGGCTTTAGAACGGGGCGATCAACAACAGATAATTTATTCATATTACAGCAAATATTTGAAAACAAGAAGAGAACATAACATACAGACGCATGTTGTTTTTATTGATTTTGAGAAGGCGTTTGATCATGTTGTTAGAGGTTAGTTATGGACAATTGATTTATGTGATAAAAAATTGTATGTGAAATCTCAAATTGCAATAAAGACCGAAGCTATTTTAATAAATAGAGGTGTAAGACAAGGGTGTAACTTATCATCTAATTTTTTTAATATATATGTTAATGACACCATCCAAAATTGGAAAATAATTGTTAATATAGGTATAAGAATGGACCGTTTTAAAATATTCAACGTTTTAATGTATGCTGATGATGTGGTTATTTTTCAAGAAAATTAAAATAATTTGCAGTACTCTTTACATCAATTAAATCAGTTACGCCAAGAATATAATTTCAAAATGTCAAAAGAAAAAAAATGGCATTTTGGGGAAACGATCATATAAGATCAAAAATCGTAATAGACAACAAACCTCTGCAACAAGTAACAAATTTTAATTATTTGGGTTGTAATTTTACTATAAACACAAAAACTGAAAGAGACATGCATATGAAACTGTCGAAATTTCAAATGATATGCGAAACTATACATAAAACATTAAGGAATGATTGAAGTTTTATAAAACATTGGCAGTTCCTGCATTACTTTATGGGAGCGAAACTTGGGTAATGACCAAAAAATTACAAAGTAGAATACAAAGCGCAGAAATGAACTTCCTTAGAAGAGCAAAAGGCTGCACAAGATTGGATCGGATAAGGAATGAAGATATAAGAACAGAGTTAAATATATATCCACTGGATGAGAAAATCAGAGAATATAGAGAGAAATGGTTTACACATGTGGAAAAAATTAATGTATCAAGATTACCAAGAGCAGCATTCAACTACAAGCCAAGAGGTTCAAGGCCAGTGAAAATAATGACAGAACAATTGTGAGGCGGAACAGGCAATTTGCCTAGCTCATGAAGTGAAGAAGAAAAAGATTATTTTGATTATTATTATTATTATTATTATTATTATTATTATTATTATTATTATTATTATTATTATTATTTTGACAGAATTAAAGTCATAAATGCTTATCATCTACTCAACCACTACAATTATACAGGAACAGATTTACAAAAAAATAATATATATAGGCCTATATATATATATATATTAAAATTGCAAAGTATAAACATGTACATACATTTTATACGCTAAAAATCATAATATTAACAATAATGAAATAAATTAAACGTGGAACACCAATTAATGCATGTACACTAAGTTACAAAAAGAATGGGCCGACTCTTGATAAGTTCTAACGCGCGATTCATACGAGTAAACCAATTGCACAGTGGAGCTTCAGTACGTTTTCCTTCTACCTTTGAAGAGTATTCTTTCTAAACGCAACAAGGCAGCGAAAGCGTACCTCAGTGCTCAGTGGCTTGATTCATATGCAAGAAGTCGCAGATTCGATTCCCGGTGAGGTTAATTTTTTTAATTGTCAAAGTGCTTTCTACTATATTCTGTATATTCATTCTTAAAGAAAAAACGTAATAATTATTTGGATTTATTACTTATTTTATTATTAATTTCATTTATTTATTCATTTATAAACAGTTTACAGTGTAATAAAACATCTTCCTATGCCCAAAGCTTTTTAAATTTTTATCTTCTTTCTCCATTCTTCTCTATCTTCTCATTCCAATTCTTCCAGACCTAGCTCCCTCATACCTTACATCATCCATCCATTTAAATCTAGGTCGACCTCTCTTTCCATTTCCACGTGGAATCTATTCCAAAGCTTGTCTGGGTAATCTTTCTCTGGGATCCTACGTATATGACCATACCATTCTAATTGTCTGCATCTCACAAAATCTAATGTTGAAATTTGGACTTTCATTTGTTGTGTGCACAGTTCAAGCTTCTCTCGCAAGAGGTGCACCTGAGAAAAAAATACCATCTGTAGTGAAAACTTCAAACTATATCTCTGAATTTCAACATTCTAGCTGCAATACCAAGGCAGAAAAAAATTATTCTGCGTTACTTTCCGATCCGCCCTCGTATAAATTGAATTAAGTAGGCTAATTCCTCTATAATTCTTGCATTCTCTTCTATCTCCTTTTTTAAAAATAACGATATGACCAGATATATTCCAACCTTCTGGTATTCTGCATTTTCTTCAACATGCATTAAACAAATGCATATTCTCCAATGTAGAAATGTTCCACCATATTATAGAAGCTCCATATGTATCTGATCAGGACCAGCTGCTTTTTGTTTATGGTTTTTTTTTAAGGATTCGTTAAGTTCAACAAATGTAATCATATCAGTTTGAATTTCTCCTGTTTCATTATCTGGATACGATTCTTGTTTTTCTTCGTCTTCTTCTTTCTCTTCTTTACATCATAAATTTTTATAGTGTTCTATTCATCTTTCTTTGTTAATAACATCTATTTTTGCAGTATCCTTTTCTGATTGATTTAAAAGTTTTATAACTTTGTATGCAACATTTTGTCTGCCATAATATCATTTTCTATTCCACTTATAAAATTATTCCAAGAATGTTGATGAGCTGTCCTAATAATGTTTTTTGCTATATTTCTTCTTTTTTTTCACATACTGTTGTCTCGATTCTTCTGTTTTTTGTTGAAGCCACTGTTTATACGAATTTTGTTTTTCTTTAATTGCCAGTTCTATTTCTTCATTCCAAATTCTTACTCATTTTCTGTTTCTAATTTTTCTTCTTTTCCCTATTGCTTCCGGGGCTACCTTTTCAATGCACTTTTTAATATTATTCCATTCATCACCTAATATATCGCCAGTTGGTGTGTGTATGAGGTATTGTTGTATCTTTGTTGATATAATTTCCTTATGCTTTCCTCTTGCTAAAGGTTTACTTTGTATACTTCTTCATTTGTTGATTTATTCCTGATTTTACTTTTTTTCCATCTTGAGCATAATTTAAATTTGCCCATAACCAAAACAATGGTCGGAATCAATATCACAGCCTCTATATACCTGTACATCTTGGAGTTGTCTTAATTTATCATTAATTAGAATATAGTCTATTATTGTTCTGAGTCCTCTTGCGCTCCATGTGTATTTATCTATATCTAGTTTTTTGTAAAACCTGTTAGTAATTTTAAGGTGGTAATTTGCTTGCAAATTGTCTAAGCTGTACTCCATTTTCATTTAAGTGTTGTTCTCCAAAATTTCCCACTATTCCTGGTATTGTAATATTGCCTACTCTTGCATTGAAGTCGCCACATATTACAACATGATCATTTTTATTAACGGTTTCAAAGTGTTATTTGAAGATCTTCATATAAATGTTTAGTTTCATCTTTCTTATTCTCAACTGGGGCATAAATTGTTAAATGTTGTCTATCAATTTTCATCCTTAATGTTGCAATTCTTTCATTTACATATGTAGCCTATAATATTCAATCTTAGATTTCCATTTACTATGTACTAATATTGCAACTCCGCTTCGTGCTCTTACATTTCCAGGTACACCACTGTAAATAATTGTATAGTTATTTAATTCTTTTGTCTCTTTAAGTTTCTTTTTTGTTCCAGTTATCACCGCAATGTGAACATTTTCTTCATAAAGTATTCTTTCTAATTCTATTTCTTTACTTCCTAGACCTCTGACGTTCCAAGTAACAATCTTTATTCTATCGCAAATCCCTAATCGTTTATCCTTTTTTCTGCTTAAGTCGTCGTCCATTAAATCCGTCCGGCTGAACACTGTGAGAGAGATGAGTTTGGAATTTTTTTACATGGTCGGGTTACCAGCCCAGACGCACAACCACCTTCCTAGTGGATAGGGAATTTATTTCGGAGTTTCCTTCTCCTAGACGGGTTGCTAACCAAAGCTTTGGAGTCCCATCTACCCCTTGGCTTACAGGTTTCCTCTTCCGCCTTCTTTACCGTTGAGAACAATTTTCTTCATCCGCTTCTGAAGCCGTTGAGGTATCCCTCGTTGGAGCTAGTTCGCTTCCCTTCTCTTCTTACTAGATAGCAAGCTAGTTAAAAACCAGACTTCCCTATCTAGTCGTCTGGGTCATTAGGTACTGAGCCCCTCCACCACGACAAGGTCTAGCCCGTGGGGGATAATCAAAATAATAATAATAATTATTATTATTGTCTAATAATTAGCTGTTAATCTCACAAGTAAAGTCAGTAAGTAAAGATAATATTTATATTTACAGCTGCACCACATCGTACAAGAAATCCTTTCCAACTTCGTCGTGGCAATTCAAGGTAAGAAAAATAAAATGACTTTTTTTATTTTTATGTCCAATAACTATCTCTTATACAGAATATTTATAAATTGTCGATCCATTTTTGAGAAATAATTAATTTAATTTTCAATAATTTCTGGACGTAAGACGACTATCAAAATGTTCGCAACAGAGGGTAGAGTGGTAAACATTATTAGATGATTAAGGGAATCAACATATCAATACGTTAGAGCGGCTTTTATACGACAATTTCAATTTTTTCCGAGAAAGGCAAACATTCGGATGCTGTCAACAATATAAAATTACATGAAAATGCTGAAACTCAGAAAGGCGTTTCCACACCAATAGAGACCGTACAAGACATCCAAGAAGTTCTAGAACATAGACGGGTAATCGCTGTTTCACGACTGAACTTGGGTCTCAATATAGATCGATTTATTGTGCACTGAACTGCCAAAAAAAACGTATGTTTACATTTGTCATCTATCATAACATCGGGGTAACGTAACGCCGCTATCCAGGTGCCCCAACCTAAGAAATTAATTACAATTCCGCCAATGCCAGGAGAGAAAACCAAAAATGTCATAAAAGACAACCTGTAGGCATTAGACAAAAAAATCTGTGCCACTGGTTGCTAAACGTTTAATCCCTTGGTGGCCACCTCTGCGCTGGGTCGTGAATTCGCCAACTGACAAGGAAAGTACTTGGGCTCGAGCAAATATATCTGTATGAAAGTTTGGTTACAGGACCATTACGTACCTCTCAATGTGCTGGTGCGTGTCATTTTTCTGCAAAACTCAGCAATCATGCTCTAGATATCACTGTAGATGTCATTGTGGAAGCCATACGCAATGCAGATTCTTAACTATAAATGTAAATGGGGACTTTCAATAAAATGCTCACAGCAATATGAATGACTGCAAAAAGGCACAGCGAAGAAAAGCAAGTTGATCGCATGTCGTATTTGCACATTCTATAATATCAGTGTTGGACGCCACGTCAATTACAATTTTGAAGTTGTCCACTGGTTCCCCAATATCGTAGCCAGCGTTCTGCCACGCGTAATGAAGCATTGGATCTATATACACCCGCAGATAACTGATTGTAAATGACAGAATTAAATTCATGATAAAGAATCTATCATGCAATTTTGGCTGCATGTTACTGGAACGTAGTTTAATGAAGTCTGATATTCTCTTGGAATTTATTTTATATTGTTTGAAGAAATACACATCCAGAGGCTGTGCATATTTTGTAGTATTAGATGGAATGATTTTCAAATGTACATCTTTTCCGCCAGATGCTTCCAGTAGTACTTGTTCATCCGTATGTCCAGGCCAGGAGTCACAAAGTTCTAATGATTTTCTCGACAAATTTGAATTCAAAACTGACAGAAAAAAGTCTTCAGATGTTGTTTCGTCATCTTCCCACTCACACTTGCATCGATGAAGACATTTGGAGGGCACCGAGTTTCTATTTCCCTTGACACACGGGGTCCAAACTTTCCACTAGGTTCTTGGAAGCAAATATAGTTTGTCTGCCAATCGTCCTTCCATTGGTATAACAACATCGATCCTGTAACTATGTGTTGCACTCTTAACTGATTGCAACATCGAGACAGTGTTTCTCTTCCCCTTCATGGATAGCGTTCTTTCAGAAGAAAGTTCATAGTTGAACTGACTCTGACCACAGTTCCATACAGAACTAATTTCGATTTTTCTGTTGTGATATGCTCATTGACGTCAGCAGCAACAAACGTTTGAGCTCTTTGAATCAGCTCTTCTTCGTCGTCCTTAACTTTTCGAGTTTGGAGCATAGCGATACGCCGTGATGTTATCCCAAACCCTTTTTCAAATTAGTAATGCATCCTAGTGAGGCTGCAAAGTTTGTACACCAGAGATTTCTGGTTACGTCCAATGCCCAATGTTGTAAATGCCAAAAATGAACGGCGGAATCGCATTCTCGTGCTTCATCGAATTTCGCCATTACACACTCCTTGATGATCTTGAACTGCAGTGTACGATATCCTTTGAAAACTGTATTTCTTTTTCGTTTCTTTGCCACGTAGTCCAGTATGTTTTTAATATTGCATTTAGCCTTCAGTTTAGGGTACCTTTTCAGAATCTTGTCGTATGTGTTGAAACGTCTTACGTGATAATCATCGTATATGTTCTCTAGTGTGTTATCATCAAACGCCGTGATGATGCTTGCGATTTTAACCTTCTTATCAGGAGAGGGTTGGAATTCACTTTCACTACTTCCATCGCCTCTTCCCGCACTTGCCGTATCACTACCGCTTGCAATGAGTTGTTCGTCATTATCATTACTAACGTCATAATTATGTGTTAGTTTTACAACAGTATCTGTTTCTAGCTTATGATTATATTTCCTCACTATAAAAGATACCAGAAAACATGCGAATGATTCATCTTCTACACCAATACCATCTTCACGAAGAAGAGTTCTTCGTAACTTCATCTCAATCAATCGCAATACAGGATTGATTACAAATCGCCGACCCATCTGACCCTTCACTACACATATAACTTCACAAAACGCAACTTCAGATGCACACTGCACCGTCCCTACTGGTCTCGACTGGCGTACCGGCAGGTCAATGTGCAATGAGGCATGGCACACGC
Source organism: Diploptera punctata (assembly GCA_030220185.1). Classification (NCBI taxonomy): domain Eukaryota; kingdom Metazoa; phylum Arthropoda; class Insecta; order Blattodea; family Blaberidae; genus Diploptera; species Diploptera punctata. The sequence goes on from JASPKZ010006856.1 coordinate 1,302,046, forward strand.
AGAATCCTCTATAGGACGACTGCAGAGTATTGCATATGAGCGAGTATCACTAGTGCAATAATGGATCTTTAAATTATCTCTCACACGATTTTGGTGTATATGTGTTTATTCGAGCACAAGTACTTTCCTTGTGAGTCGAGAGTTAAACATATATCACATACCGCAGTAAATTATATTTGTGGTAGAGTCTCAGTCGAGAGTTAAACATACCAAATACCACTGTAAAATTTCTATATGCGGTACAAGCTGAAGAAACGAACCTACCGTTTTCAAATCGATATTCTTCATAAGCTCGAAGTTCGGTGATTAATCAGCTCATGAACCTAAGTATCCTGGCGTAATGGAGGCTGTTAATCGTAATATACCATTGCAACATTTCACACCTGTCCTAACAGAACTGTCGTATATGAACGGATGGACAACCAAATGCGGCCTCAGGCTGGCTACTAGATACTTCTAAAGTCAATACATGGTTCGGCATGACAATTTACAAAATGTAGGATCGTCCAGAAGTACAAAAGTCACAATCACCTGCACATGTTATCTTGATATGTTGTATTCCCATTTAGTTGAAGATGGTATTGTTCCGAGCTAAATTCCAGTTGTAACATAAACAAACCAGTTGTATGGACTGTAATTTTATTGGTCGAATAATGGTTTACCTTTAAGCGTGTAATAAAATGAAGCTCTCTAACGCTCGAAATAAATATAATAAAAATGTTACAAATATGTGTACTTATCACATGTCCATATACGTTATATGGAAAAATCTTAAAACTAATATTTATAATGTCAATAGATTAAATAAATAAGCATTTGAATGTTTATTATTACGCATGCGCAATGCAGAATACGTTGAAACTTTTGTTTTAAAACGGTCGCTTTCTATAGAATTTCTTAAAAGCCTGGAACAGAAACCATTTGAAAAGAGGAAAGAAACAAATTATTTTGAATGCCATCAAACAAGTTAGTGAAAAATATCCCACATTAGCCATTCATTGAGGATTTGTGAAGATAACAGCTGAATATACATGAGAGTCAACAGTGAGCTTAAATTCAACTCGTAATTAAATTGTAAATAAAGGACATCTATCGAGATCCCACAAAGCTAAACGTCTGATTAGTTAGGCCCATATACTGTTTGTGATAAATAAACAATAAATTAAAGTTTCTAACTATTGGTACCATTTTACCTTGTACTCAGTCTTATTCCCCGTTAAATACGAATTTGCCTAAGAACAATGTATCTATCGATCACAGTTCCGTACACAATTCACTCATATGACGCACTAGAGTTTTCCCAATAGACGTTGCTGGCGGAGTAAAACCTTGTACAAGTTTGTTTGCAGTACAACTGGAATTTACTCGGATATAGTATAGTTATATATCGATGGAGACAGTGCAGAATACCTCCCCATTTTGTACCTATCGTTCGAAACTATTAGAATGGAATGATTAAAAAAACGATGGAATGGTAGAGCTTCACAAAAAACAATGAGCCGCAAAGTCGACAGAATCTACGCTTTTGAATTTGTTGCCTTGCGATTCATTGAATCCAAAAAAGGACTGAACTAAAATTATAGATCTTGGGGACCAAAAAATCGGAATAGCCGTGCTGCTGACATAATACAACTAGCTATGGCGCGGAACATGTTTGGCACAACACATTAAACGCTGGCACTTGCAGTCATTTGATGTGAGAGTTCTGGCATCGGCCTTTTCAGGCCCTAATCCAATCGTTGATGTGCTTGTAGTGTAGGTTCGTTGCAATTTGGATGTTCACTAATGAGAGTACTCCTCTCATATCTTGTTCTTGTTGAATGTGATGATATCTTCATTTATCTTCATTTATTTGCTGCAGTTTTAGCTTAAGCTTGGCAGTCTTAAAATTTCTTCCTTGAAGTTTTCTTCTTTGTACATCTATTTACTTGAAGAGACTTGGGAGTTTACTTAGGATAAAGTGGATTGGAGGATTGGAGGGGTCTGGAGGATGGTGGTCAGGGAGAAGAAAGGAAGAGGAGGATATGTGTTGTGGAGAAGATTCTCTGGGTTTAGGATTTCTTCTTGGTCGCCGTGCTGCTGACATAATACAACTAGCTATGGAGCGGAACATGTTTGGCAACAAACACATTAAACGCTGGTGGGCCAGTTGTTTTCGAAATGCGGGCTGCTTATGTTGAAATCCACTAAGATGCGGTCTAATTGATGTGCTTTCAAAAAATTATTCCTTATTATTATATGATACTGGACATGTTCTCCAAAATGGGATATGAATTGTATGAAGTCTGTGTTTTAAAATTAATTTAATAGAAGATTACCTTATTCCTATATAGGCTAATATTTTTTGTGATAGTCCTTATTTTTATTTGATATGTGGTGTTTTTAGATTTACATCACCTGGTGGACAACGAAAATAAACAGGGCAGAATAGTTATAGTTCGTTGCCAATTCAGGAAAGAAAAATAATAAAAACACATTGATAAGAGCATAAATATGAATTACTAATAATGAGAGTAGCGTATTTTAATCACAAGATGTTGCAAGATGGAATGAGGATTTCTTGTTAACATTAATATATTGTAATTTATATTGTTACAAAATAAATATGTGTCGCCTAATGATAGTACAAATTAAATTTGAAGAGAGAAAATCAAATGAAAAATATGTTTTTAATCCCATGCAGGGCTAATTCTTCCTCACAGCTAAGATCACTCACGTAGCCTGCAAATATTTGTTCACAGAGTCCTTCTTCAAGGTTAAATGTTTTACAGGACCTACGGAACACACAGCTTTACTTCCACAAGTTACCGTTATCATGAGCAGCTACCATGGCTATATAGCCCAAGATCTTTATAAATACATCATATCCAATAGGATTTACATAGTTGTGAAATTAGTAGTAGTAGTAGGACTTTATTAGACAAAAAGTAAGATATTTACAATATTATTCACAAATATGGATCGCACGGGCAGTAAGCCGTACGTGCTGTTGACAGTCCGTTACAATAAAGTAATAATTGGTACTAGTGTAAAGAAAAATAAACAACAAAAAAAGCAATAACATTACAATTACATAAATAAAACACAATAATATTACAATTAAATAATAACACAATAGCATTATACACTAAAAAAACAATAACATTACAATTGCATAAAGAAAACACAATAATATTACAATTAAATAATAACACAATAGCATTATACACTAATTAATTTATACATATTGTGAAATTATACTATAAATACTGTATTACGTGACTTTTGAATTTATTCTCATACACTGAATATTTGTTTTATTTGAGTTAATTTTTTGGACTATAGTCTGTCCATGTAATCTGTAGAGAAGCTGTTCAAAATAAGCCATCTACGCAGGAGGCGGGCAAAAATGGACGGCAATGAGGCCGCAGAAGGAAGTGCAGAAGGGAGAATAGATTAGGTGACATTATTCATTTCGCTCTTGAGCTTCAAGCGAGAAAGATGTCTAATCGGAATATTGGTGAATTTCTCTAAGATTCCACGGACAGACCGTAAGTTCCCTTGTGTCCTGCTTTTAAGGATAAAAACATATGAAAAAATAACATAGTATTTTGATCTCTGGAAAAAATGTGTATTGAGTATTATTTCTTCTTCTTCTTCTTCTTCTTCCTTCCAAGTATTAGGCAACGCCTGTTACGATCCTATAAAAATTTACCCTCCAGCGTTTCATAGGACAGCCCAGTGATCTTCGTCCTCTTGGTATACCTATTGATTAGATAAAATATTCAAATCTACCGATCAAAGAGTGTACAATAGTTACGGGCAGAAGAGGTTAACAAAAAGGTTGTAGTCCATCCTCGCGTCACGGACTCAATCCAAAAATGGAGAATTGGTCATAAGAGAAGAACCTGTTATGCCGGACTCGGAAGATGACCTGAAGCACACACAACACCATTATATTCATCCATAACATACTGGGATAGCGCAATAATTGAACTTTCAAATCACAGTGATCAGGGCACTCTGCCCGTCCATTCCGAATAAAGAATTGAAGAAAAGAATAGTTATTGCTGAAAGGAATGAAAAGGTTTCCACACATACAGCACATTGAATGTATTGAGAGAGAGGATAATTCTGTAATAAAGACATGCATTTTTAGAGACTACTTAACTCATGCCCCAAATGGGAATCAATGACCAATCACGTTTGAATGATTTCTGTTTTACAACCAATCAGAGTCGTGTTTCACGAAATATTTATCAGTGTTATATTTACCATATTAAAGAAGGCTCCTCCTTTTTAATATTCTGAACAGGTCTGACCATTATTTTGCAGTGACTGGGCCTACAAGAAATACGGCTACCAGATTGTATATATAGTCCATAGATGTCAACACATAACGCTTGCAGGATTTAACATAAAAAATATTTTGTAGCAATTTATTATACCACCAAAAAAAGAAACCACTGTTTGCACTTTCTTAAATGTATTTTTTCCCAGGTAATAATTTCAGAAAAATATAATTGTCATATTTACATCATAGGACATCAGAAATGAATTAATATAGTTTGATGTGTTTCATTTTTTCTCCACTAGAGTGCATTCTTACAATATTGCGTTCCTTTGGCAATAAATAATATGACCTGGTTGCAGTGATGAACAAAAGAAGCAAATGAAGCGTACCAATCGTTTCTCACTTGTTTTCAAACTTCGGCGTTTACATTAAATACATAAATAAATATTTTAAAATAATTATAGTTAAATAATGATTTGTGAGTAAACAGCTTAATGTTATTCGTTAAACAGTCCTAACCGCTTGATTACCAAATTCTCTAGATATGTTCGAAATCACTCGTGGCATTACTTATGATAAACATTATTAAGTTAAAAATTAAACTTCATTCACCAAAACAGTTAAAAACAAGTCAACGCATTTCGGCTATGTAGCCATTATCAAGACTGAGCTCAGTGTTTTGGTAAATGGAATGGTTTTTAACTTAATAATAGTTACAGTACTTATGTTAGGATAGTAAAGAACTTTGGAAACGATAATATGCTATTTTACTTAGGGCTTTTAATGCTTTTATTTATAACTGATTAGCGGTATTCATGTATCTATGTACAGATATAACTATTCAGCTTAGTAGATCGGTATCCATCCATAATAATTCACCCCGAGGGCAGGTCTTTCACTACAATCATAACATTTTGATACTATGCTTTACTAGGGAATTATAATAATAATAGGTATTATTGCAGCCAATGGCCATATAGAAAGAATTGTCTTCATGTCTTACAGAAGTCTGTTATGGATGTTCCTATATTTTTACACTGTAATAGGTGATATCGGTCGCAGTGCGACCCACATAGTTCACACTTGCATTTTTCTTCTGGGTTATGGCGCTTCACTATTGTGCATATCTGATGGTGGAAACCATGGACCGCGATTCTCGTCACGGTGTGTCTGAAGTATCTGGCTGCTGTCCATTCCCTGTAATTCATCGCATCCGTTGCGTAGAACTCAGGCCATATCTGTTCTCTCTTGTCGTTTAGTTCCCTCAGCAGTTCTTTGTAGGCATCTGTTGCCGGCAGGAGAAGGTCCAGGTGGAGCTCTTCTATGAAGAATGGTTCCTTTGTCAGTATGTATGTTAGGCGTGTATTTTGATACGCTAAGCGCTGTCTTTAAAAAGTGTGCTTTGACTTTCTCTATTTCCTCTAGGTTTGCCTTATTTAGGTTCTTCCAAATCACTGCTAGTCCATAGGTCACGATTGGTGCAATTTTTAAGCGGAAGATGGTCATCGCTGTCTCCAGGGATAGTTTACTCAGGTTTTTAATACTGTTCGATGTAGTTCTGGCCGCTAAGGCGCGTCTCTTGATTAATTATAGGCCTAGGTGTGGTAGCTTCCCGTTGCTTTCCAGACCGGTGAAGGAAGATAATGATAAGGATGATGATGATGATAATGATGATGGTGGCTGGATGATTTCGGGGACCGTTGGGCCATAAACTTCCTGATAGTTGTCTTATAGGTGAAAAAACAAGTAGATAGGTATATTATAATTAGGGAAGGGATTTTGAAGTGCGGCACCTTTCCAAAAATATAGATGTTTCCAACCAATAGTTTAATATATGTATTTGGGGGATGAAAAGAAACGAAATGAACACAATTTGTTGCACCTTTTTGCACATTTTCGTGAGATTACTACATTTCGCCCCTTTTTCCTTTTTTTTTTTTTTTTTTTTTTTTTGCTTAAGCACATTTTGCTCCACTCTTCTCTGCGTTTTTAAAAGACTGAACTTCTTGAACACCTTTTTCTTCTTCATCATCACGGTTTAACAAGTGTTTTCATTTGTTTGTTTTAAATATTGTTTTCTACATCTCATTATTTTTCTTTGTTTTTATGTACATTAGACAGGGACAGTCTACCAAACAATTTAATTTATCTTACTTTTATACATTTCATTATTAGTTTAAGTCTTAATCTTAACTATCATTAACATGGTTGTATTACAGATCATAATCTAACGCAGCGGTTCCCAACCTTTTTTTCGATTCGCGAACCCCTTCCACAACGATCTGAATTGGGTAGTATCACTGACTGTTATGTATACATACAGTAGGCAAGCATAACATTTAATTTCAAACAAAAGGTTTAATACCTTAAATTAACTTAACCCTTGACTGTTAAAACCTAAGGTTACTCTAGTTACGGTTTAAAAGTTACACAACGTGTAGGTCTAACTGTAGCGAAATTAAATGCATACCTAACGTTGTTATGTAACTGTAAATCAAGCATTTGTGATAAATATGATTAATCATTTATTGTGGAAATAATATGATAAATTCCCGATGTTACACATATACAACAAGGGGGATTATATGGTTTATTTTATAATAATAATAATAATAATAATAAGTAATAATAATAATCTTCTTCTTCTTCACGGTTTAGGCTTATTTACTAGCCTGTTCCGGCTCCAAATTGCTGCTGTTTACATCTTTTCTTTGGTCTTCCCAAACTACTTCTTCCTCGTGGTGAATAGTTGTATGCTGCTTTTGGTATTATATTCTCAGTCATCCTTGCCAAGTGTTATTTCCAGTTTGTTCTGTATTTCACTATTGTTTTGAACAGGTTTTTTTAAAATCTCAATAAGAAGTCAACAATATTAAATAAATATTAAAATATAATTTATGTAAACCACCAGTGATTTTCATCCCAGCAATAATGACCAATCTGAAGCTGTGAAGTCAAATTTAAATTTCAACAGTGTTGCGGCAACAGTTTAAAGTAGGTTCAATTAGTTCTGGAATTTAATTTAACAGTTTTCTATCTACCGACTTGTTGACTTGTTTTACTAGTCTGAACCACAACATTTTTATTAGTATTACAATTGGGTTTTCACAACCAACAATAACATGACGAATGATAAGAAGGATAAGTGGTACACACTTTCAGAAGAATTCAAAACACAATTTATCGAAACTGATGGCATCATTATTCGATGTTCCATCTGCGAATTAAATATTACAATAAACTAAAGAACTATGAATTACCTCTTATGGACTCTATAAAGAAGAAAGAGTTGGTGCAAAATGATATGCATGTTATAGAAACAGAGTTCATGCAACCGGTTTAAACCTTAATTCAATTATTTCAGCAACACCTCTTTTTTTTGCACCTTTTTATATGTATTTTCAGAACCTTTTTCCCCCCTTCTACGACCAAAATTCGCACATTCGAATCCCTTCCCTAGTGATCACTAAATATTACTAAAGACTGAAACTATATTAAAAAAATTGAGATATGCCCATTTGGCTAAGGACGGGAGTATAGGACTAGGATGCCTTTGGGGTGTAGGGGATTTTTTTAGATAATCGGCACTTCGTATCAGCAGGGTTCTCAGTCCTGAGAGACGGCCGTCTTTATCTTCAGAGCAGGTATCTGTTTGGGGCTTAAATGATCGTGACATTTGTCTTATAGGTGAGGATCAGCCCCGGAAAAAATCGATCATTCAGTATATTCGTTTCGACCTTGGATCGAACCCCGGCCCGCTGCCATGCTATTAACTGTTTTTCATGTAGTATTGGAATTATTTATAAATGTATTATTATTAATTTAATCTCTGTCCAAAGCAGTGAATTATTAAAGCGCAAATTCATAATACGTATTAATTGAATAAGACCAAGAGAAATATAATTACATCCAAAGATATGATTAAACAAAGCAGATTTCAATGTAACAAAAATAAAACCCTTATGTCCAGTGCATCATAGTAGCTGTGAAATTTCAGTTTAGGTGTTACATATTTTTTATACTGTTTTTCCTTTTTGTTTTTACCTTTTTCCTTGTTTTACCTGTTCTGTTAACTTTCTTTTATCTTCACATAGACACAAGGACAGGACACACACACACACACACACACACACCCAGACCTAGGGTGGAGAAAAAGCATAGCAACATATTTTACTTTTTTTTTTAATTTCTTTCTTTGTCAATTTCTATCGTTTACACTGTTGTTCCTCTTTGTTTTACCTTTGTTAACCTTTTTTATCTTATTCACACATAAAAACACAAGGCAAGACCCAGACCCAAGGTGGAGATTTAAAATCCCCTACCCCGCCGGGAATCGAACCCGGGTCGCCGGAGTGGAAGGTAGCGACTCTACCGACTACGCCACGGCGACGGACAAAACCCATTCTTTTTCTTTTTTTTTCGTTTACACTGTTTTTCCTTCTTGTGATACCTTTTTGTTAACTTTCTTTTATTCTCACATATAGACACAAGGACAGGACACATACCCAAACCCAAGGTAAAGTAAAAAGTAAAGTGATCCCACAACAGACCCCGGGGGCCCTTGGGGTAGTAGGAGGTTAAGGCTCCCACTTTTTCTAGACAATCGGCACTTTATGTCAGCCGGGTTGTCAGCCCTGCGTGACGGCCGCCTTTACCCCAGAACAAGCGTCTGGTACTCATTTACGTTAGAGGCTGAGTCGACCCCAGGGCCATAGTGCCGCCAGAGGGTTTGGGCCAGTTTAAAAATCCTGATCCCAACGGGATTTGAACCCTCGACCCTCCGGCTTGTAGCTCAGTGCCTTAACCACTACGCTACGACCCAGACCCAAGGTAGAGATTTAAAATCCCCTACCCCGCCGGGAATCGACCCCGGATCCCCGGAGTGGAAGGTAGAGACTCTACCAACCACGCCTCGACGACGGACGTTTCAAATGTGAATTTATCAACGAGTTGCTTTCTTTAGAGAAACGGTGTATTATGTTACAGACTTTTATAAGCTAAAGATATTATTTTTGCAACCTTTTTGTAGTTTTTAAGGCCTATTTTAGGTGTCTAAATCATCATTTTACAGCCCTATCTGTGAATCAGAAATCAAACATTTTAGCCAAATAATGCATTAAGGTTAAAAGCATTGAGAGTGTTGACAGTGACGTCACAGCTCAGGGGCATTTGGACAGTTCTTTTGTATATTATGTAACTTACTTCACGGAGTTAATCAACCACGAACAAGCAGTCAATTGTAACCAAAGATCATTCAATCAAATTCACTCTACTTTCAAGTTGCCTATTATTCAACTACTGTAATAAGGCGAAAAAAAACTCTGAAATAAGTAAAAATAAGCAATTACTATTTAATTTACAGTTTATGTGTCATGATTATTACATATGCAAGTTTTCATTTTTATTTGTTTATTGTTTCACTCTCTTACTTAATTCTGTATTTCCGAATTACGATTTCTCGGCTTCCAGATTAACAGCCTTAATTTGAAGCTATACAATGTTATCCGTAAGGTAGGCTACTTTATAACTCATCCAGCCTAAGTGTGTTCTCTATTTATGTCATAGGAGACCCCGAATTTTAGATTTTATGTCTATTTTTCCTTTAAGCATAAATAAAAACAATTATATAGGCTCTTTAACTCATGCCCCAAATGGCAGTCAATAACCAATCACATTTCAATGAATTTTGTTTTAAACCAATCACAGTCGTTTTTCATCTCGATTCTATCACTTTCACTTTATCGCTTTCATTGTATCAAGTGGCTCCCAGAGTTTGTATATAGTGCATGAATGTAACCAGATTCTGCTTGCGAGATATAATAGAAAAACATTCGTAGAAATTGAGTATACCATAAAACAAAGAAACCACTGTTTTCACTTTCTTAAACTTATTATTTTTCAGGAATTAACGTTGCAGAAAAATATAATAGACATATATACATCATAGAACATATTTACATCATAGGACATCAGATATTAATTAATAACCATTAATTATGCGTTTCATTTTTACTCCACTAGGGTGCATTCTTACAATATTGAGATTATATTTGGCAATACATATGATCTGGTTGCAGTGATGAACAAATTAAACATAACGTTTCTCATTTGTTTTCACACATCGCCGTTTACATTAAATATATAAATATTTTAAAATAACTATATTTAAATAATGATTTTGAATAAACAGCTTAATTTTATTCGTTACATAGTCCTAACAAAAGCCACTCTTTATTTCCAAATTATCTAGATAAAATGGAAATCACTAGCGGCATTACTTATGGTAAATATAGGTAAACGTTGAATGAACGTTTGAGCGAATTCTAATTGTATAAAGGATCACTACAGATGGAAAAGCAAACATTGAATCACATGCGGGGATTTCTGAACACGCACTTCAATTGCATACTGGCGTGCCCTCTCAATAGCCGAGTACCAACCTAATCTGCATATCAATGAAATAACACCATGTCAGTAAATTAAAAATTGTGTAATAAGTGCTGCCAGAAGTTTAAATAAGCTTTATCCCCAAAAACAAAATATAAGCATGTCTTAGATTCTTCGCGTCTGAAAAATGGGAAAGAAATTTTACAAGTTTTATGGATGCAATTCGGATACCTTCTAGAAAACAGTGATACATAACTATTTTTTTCCCATTCGACATACGAAATTTAAACACTTCAAAAATTTATAGCACAGCAAAAGTTTGTTTTCAAATGAGCCAAATTTACCCAATGATCACTGTTTTTACTCAAAGACTTAAAGATGTGTGCGTTTTATTTGTGTTATTCCCATATTTTATCACGTTACATTATATCTGGAACAAAATTGTCCTGGCTTCGTCAACGAGATCGTAAAACCGTCCATTCTTTATCATTTCTCTATAAAATACTACAAACATCTTCACTTAATTATTTATCACACTACTTCGTGGGTTCTCTGATACACATAAATTAGTCACGCGATCTCTTTATATCCCTCTTCATCACACTATCTATTATTCACAATCTATCACACTTTCTTTTAGTAGAACATGGAATTCTTTTCCAGCTTATGTCACAGATTGTTGAATTATAACATATTTCCGAAATAAACTGAAGATTATTTTTACTAAGGGAGGTGATGAGTAAAATTTTTGACATTTTCGGTCAAATTAAGCATTTATTTATTTTATTAAAAAGAATACTATGTACCTTAAAGTAAGTATAAGTTGGTGAAGTTTCAGTGTCCTATGACGCTTGTAGGTCTGTAGGAGGGAATGTATGCTACATTTTCATTTTAACTGCAGGCAAACTTTCAAATTGGCTTTTCCACACTTTTATTTTCATTGCATTTCAATACATTCAAATCAAAATAGCATTGCCAAATTTAATGATAGAAGCACGAAATTTTCACTGCATGTCCCACACGCTATGGCTAAAAATTCTATGCATGGATTTTGAAACAACGTTGATAGGTGTTCAAACAAAAAAAATAAAACATGAGTAGTAATTTAAAAAATAAGAATTTTTTATAAGCAGAGGATATTTTTTTCCCCCCCTTCATTGTACATCTATACGAAAACAAGTGTAACTAAATTGGTATGGTTCAAATTCTTCCCTGTATGAGGAGAGTGCCTAAATCTCTGTTAAGGAAAACATGGGCTTACAAGACAAGATGAAAAATTTGGTTTACAGTGAGGGTATGATTGACAGTGAAGTTGTTCTTCGACTATGTATTTTTGCAGCCGTAAACGTAAGCAAGAGAACTCCTAGTATTTTTTAACGTGTTCCCAACTATAATATAGGAACAGATGATATGATGTATGTCTTCAGAACGACAGGGAACACGTAGAAATTCTTATATACATCGGATGAACAGTTTTGAAATACAAGGTAGTGATATTTTTAAGCCAGTCAGGCTAAAGTTAAATCTAATATTTTTCCATTGAGGATGGTTTCCTAAATACTTATAGGGTGGATTTCTGAACCGAACTCTAAACAACGACCGCAGTTTTCCGACTTTTTTGTTCCCATAACAACCATAAAAACTCAAAAACTACGGCTGTTAATTAACTAACTAACTCACTGGTACTATTGAACCCGTAGGTTCATGGCCGCGCGGACATAATCTCTCCATACATCTCTATCCTGAGCTAATTTTTTCCAATCATTCCCTGTATAATCAACTTCCCTCAAATTATACTTAATGCTATTCTCCCACCTCATTCTTGGTGTATAAACTTGACGTTTTCCCTCTGGTTTTCCTACAAGAAACTTCCATGCACGTCTTTCTCCACTCAGCTGTTAATAACAAAAACAAATGTCTGAATCGCATCTATGGTTTCATAACAATATCTGTAAATTTTCATATATTTTATAGGTGTTATGAAAACAAAAATGACCAGCTAATGACACATGAGGGAAGTTTTGAGGAAGTGGCTGAATTCAAATACCTAGGAACAATAATCACAAATAGGAATGAGATGAACAAAGAAATTAAACATAGACTCAATTCTGGAAATGTGTGCTATTATGCATTACAGAGACTTTTGATGTCCTTTCAAAAAACGTTAAACTGAAAATTTAAAATTATTATTCTACCATTTATATTCCTATATGGATGCAAGACATGGACTCTTACTTTAAGGGAGGAAAGGAAATTACGAGTATTTGAGAATAAAGTACTTAGAGAAATTTTTGGATCAAAGAGAGATGAACAGACAGGTGAATGGAGAAGACTACTTAACAGTGACGTACATGGTCTTTATAGGAAGCCAGATATAATAAGAATAGTTACGTCTCGTTGACTGCGATGTGCAGGACATATGGCACGTATGGAGAATGAAAGATGTGCATGGAAGCTTCTTGTAGAAACACCAGAGGGAAAACGTCCAGTTGGTAGGCCAAGAATGAGGTGGGAGTATAACATTAACTATGATTTGAGGGAAATAGATTATACAGGGAATGATTGGAAAGCATTAGCTCAGGATATGGATGTATGGAGAACTTATGTCCGCGCGACTATGAACCTACGGGTTGGATAGTGCCAGTGAGTAAGTAAGTAGATAAGTGAGTATGGAAACAATAAAAAATTTGGAAAATTGAGGTCATGGTTTAGATTTCGGTTGATAAATCCATCCAAAGTGTTTTATCAGTTAAGGATTTTGTATTTACGAAGTACTTTCATTCACAGTTCTATGTTATGACTTCTATATTTTAACTATTTTAGGTGCCTTAAAGTGCAATTTTAATTCCTAAAAATACGAGTTCTACTATTCTCTGTAACTTTGGCTTTGATACTATTAGAGAGGCCTCTCGATTAATATAAAACTTCCCTTTACTCACTGAAAGTAAGAAGGCCACAATTAATTAAAAATCGTTACAGAATCAAGGATTTTGTTACGCTTTATCACGGAAAAAGGAAAGGAAATGCACAATCACCGCTCTATATCAAATTGATAATATGAATCTGTAGTGTAAGAAATCCCCGAAGCTTATCAAATGGCCAAGGTTAAGGTGCAGATCATATTAACTGACCTTGAAATCTATCAGACACAACAGTAGCAAACCAGTTAACATTGAAACTTGGCAGAATTTCCATATTAAACAACTTTCACAACTACATAGGAATCACGTTTTAAAGATGTTCTTAATATATGCTGAAAATGTAATAATTACTTGAAAATTACGTAATATACTTATCATTCCCGATTATCTTACATCTTAACACTTGTCCTAATGAGTTAAGTCTATTACGTCTTTTCGTTTCGTGTTTAATTCAAATAGTTGAGATTAGATTTAACTAATTTCGAAGGATTTTAGTTATTTAGACTGTTCTCATTATTTCTTTTATTTTTACATATACCATAACAATATACTGGGAAGCAAACTCTCTGTTTTGCTATGATGTTTTATTATTTTAATTTATTGTTATGATATTTTTTACTCATAATTATGGACAATGACTTCTGTCAAGTCCCCTGCATTTGTATAAACATACACTTTTAATTGTATAAAACAAAAAAGTACAAAAATATGTTGGTCTCTATAAATTGAAAGTGCAATTCGTCGAAGTTAAAAATGCTATCCCCCATATCGCTGCTCATTCGTTGTTTTCATACTTTTTGCAGTTCGCCACTATTTTTTTTTCGTTTTCTATTCCTTACAAAGCTCTGATTTTCTATAATCAATAACGATTCCGCTATATTTGCTTCTTACAAAATCTCTGGTGGACTCCCATCTATAATATTATCCATCTCACCAAATTTTCATCCTTCTCAACAATATTTTCAAACAAATGGGTCACCTAGCGACACAACGATAAACAATTAAATTATTAAAACGATGACGTGAAAACATATTCCGGAATCAAGACAAAAACATTATACAAATGTATTATGTAATATTAGTAAAGTGAAAATGTTGGATAGAAGAAATGTTGGAAGACCTAGTAAAAGACGGATAGACCAATTCTAACGTGAGATCGGAACAGACCAGCAGGTCTAATCCTTGATGATGCTGCTGATGATGATTATGAATAAAGTAGAGACTAAAATATCATAAAACGTCGTATTAAACACATGTATTATCTTCATTATGAACAATCTTGAAAATTTGCGCGATACTCCTGTCATTATTACTAAGATATTAGGTTTATGTTATATTTATTTATACATAGGGACATTTACAGAAGTCATTGCCCATAATTATGAGTAAACAAATAACTGAGAACAGTAAATTAAAGGAATAAAACATTATAGCAAAGCAGAAAGTTTGGCTCTTGTTTCCCAGTATCTATTCTTCAGCGTAGCACAGTGAAGTGCTTGGCACTGTAGCAGGTGGTTCCTGTCCATGTTAGTGTTCGTGGAACACAGAGGGCAATGGGGACTTCTGTAAATTCCAATTCGATGTAGATAAGCTGCTAGACAATCATGCCCTGTGCTTAGCCTTGTGTTTATGTTACGGTAGGCCTATATAAATAACTTCCCCTAAACAGGATACATAGCCTACTCTTAGGATACGAATTAATTATCATATATATATATATATATATATATATCCACCGCTGTGGTCTCGAGGTAGCGTGCTGCCTTGTCACTCAGCAGGCCCGGATTCGATCCCCGGTCTGGGCAGTTTTTCTGGGTGAGGGTTTTATCGGGGTTTTTCCTCACCTGAAAGACAAATGTCAGGAAAACTTTAAGGCCCAAACGGTCCCCGAAATCATATGGCCATCATCATCATTATCATCATCCTTCGCCGGTGTGGGAAGCAACGGGAAGCTACCACACCTACAATTCCCTAGTAAAGCTGCAAGCATAGCATTAAAATGCTTTGATTGCAGTGAAGGACCTGCCTTCGGTCGGAATGGCTATGGATGGATGGATGGATGGATGGATATATATATATATATATATATATATATATATATATATTCATTAAACAACAAAAATGTATCAGAAATTGTATATTGTGAAGAATTCGCTTAGTTAGCAAAGTGCCTGATTCACGGACCTTATTATTTTAAGACGAAAAATAACAATATCAATTTGATATGCTAATATTTGCACAATACTTTTACTTATTATTTATGAACTAAACAGTGGATACTTATTTACAGAAAAAATACCTCTTAAAACTGGATGTAAATTAGTTCGTCCTGCCCAATAGCCAAGCAGATAATGCGGCGTGTCTTAGTTGAGAGCTACAGGACTTGAGGTGTTTAGAATCCCACGACTAGCTATGGTCGGCTCAGTCATATAGTTTACAGGCGCTTTGCTTTGTGGATAGGTAGGTCTATTTTCCATGCATAAGTATTTAGCTTATCAGGCGGCGTTGTCACGTTTTATTCAGTAGAATTAATATTTAACAACTAAATATACTGAAAACACAAAAGATTAAAAGCTGTTAAGATAATTATATCCACCTGGAGTATATATGGAAACATCATTTAAAAATGCGAATATTGATATTCCATTCTATTTATGTTGTTTAACCCTTGACCTAATAGACACTTTTTACGTGTCATACGTCAGCCGGACCTTAGAGTGACACGACCAGTCAGGAAGGGAATTTTAGCTATGGTTCACACACACACTTTTTTGACCACACAAGGACGTGAAGGGTCTCCCCGAATGAGGGACCAGCTCAATGTCAGGGCCTCCTCCGATACAACACAACATTAAGACGAAATATACCATTCATACACACATCCATAATAAACACGGCGATTACGATAATGATGGCCAGATGATGTTCGGACGTTTCCTTATTTGTCTTTCAGGGGAGGAAAAACACCGAAAAATTCATCACACAGGAAACTTATCCCAACCGGAGATCGAATTCGGGCCCACTGCATTCGAGGCAACGAAGCTACCCGGAAACCACAGCGGTGGAAACAAATTATATATATATATATATATATATATATATATATATATATATATATAACTTATACCAATTAACTCACTGGCACTATCCAACCCGTAGGTTCACGGCCGCGCGTACATAAGCTCCCATACATCCTTATTTTGAACTAATGTTTTTCAATCATCCCCTATAATATACTTTCCTCAAATCATGTTAATCTCCCACCTCATTCTTGGTCTACCAACTGAACGTTTTCCTTTGGTTACCCTACATAGTTATTTTAATTTCAACTTACATTTTACTCTTTTAAAAAACTGTCTCCTTTTTTAAAAAATTGATGATAAAACTAGTAGAGGAACCAGTAAGGTACATTTTCTTAATAATTCTACTTATTCTTTCGCAAATATCACAATATTGTTTGGAAATATTTTGGAAGATATGCTCATATTAAGTTTATGCTTCCGAAAGTAGAATATAAAAAATGTCTGCTTCTTTTTATTTAATATTCACTTGAGAGAGTCCTAAATCCGCCTTAACGTGGACAGAAGGTGACCTTGTAAGTGGGGAGTGAACAAGATGACCTTTCTAAAACTTGACATTTTTATATCTGGTGCAATAGCAAAGCTAATCATTGTTCCTCCAGCATCCGCAACATGAACAAGTCTGCTTATATTTTGGTGTTCTGCCTTGTTTTGGGGCTCCTCATCACAGCTGAGGGTATGTATAATATTACTGCTTCATTGGTAAGACAGCAATTTGTATCTATTTCCTCTTTTTTAATTTAACACAATATTAGTATTGAATAAATATTAATTATTTTAAATTGAAAAATCATTCAAGTTAAACAAAAAGTATAAGAATTTAGAGGACAATTTTTCATGAGGGCAAATAAGAATAAGAATAAATTTTATTCACATGTAAATGTTGTTCACAATACTAACAAACGAATGAGCAAGTACTCAACTTGAGTGTAGTTCAGTTACAGAAATAATACATATGTAAAATATATTTAAAAAAAATATATATATAGCTTTAATTAAAGGGAAAGGGAAAACAAAATATATAAATTTAGGAGCCAGTTTTAAGACGAATTCTGCAACATAAAACATTAAGAAATAATATAAAGGGAAATAAAACAGACAAACGGTATAGAATAGATTAATATCAGACTGAAGAAGGTTATTAAAACATTCGGAAATTAATAATAATAATAATAATAATAATAATAATAATAATAATAATAATAATAATAATAATAATAATAATAATAAAAGAATGAATCGTTATCTCAGTTAAAAAATAATTTATTCAAGTCGACGTTTCAATCTCCTTGTGTAAGATCATTTTCTAGACATTTGACATGGTTGTTTATAATACATAATTACCATCACCAAGACATTTTTTATTTACAAATTTAAATGTACAAATTTAAAGTTCCAATTTACGATTAAAAATATTTAGCAACGAATCATATGTTTCACTTCATCACTCAAATATTTTTGTTTATTAAAAAAACAATAAAAATAAAGCACTGAATAACTAACTAACTGGCACTATCGAACCCGTAGGTTCATGGCCGCGCGGACGTAAGCTCTCCATACATCCCTATTCATTCTCTGTATAATCTACCTCCCTCAAATCATAGTTAATGTTATTCTCCCACCTCATTCTTGGTCTACCAACCGGCCGATTCCCCTCTGGTTTTCCTACAAGAAGCTTCCATGCACGTCTTTCATTCCCCATTAGTGCCACATGTCCTGCCTATGACAGTCAACGAGACTCAACTGTTCTTATTATATCTGGCTTCCTATAAAGACAATGTAGTTCACTGTTATGAAGTCATCTCCATTCACCTCTCTGTTCATCTCTCTTTGGTCCAAAAATTTTCCTAAGAACTTCATTCTCAAATACTCGAAAGCATAGAATAAACAAAAAGAATTAAGTGAATGGTTGAAACATATGATTCGTTGTTAAAATACTTTTAATCGTAAAATGGAATTTTAAATGTGTAAATAAAACAAATTGTCTTGGTGATGGTAACCATGTATTATAAACAACCATGTCAAATATCTTGAAAATTATCTCTCACAAGGACTTGAATAAAATAATTTTTGACTGAGATGACGATTAATTCTTTTTGTTGTTATTATTAACTACTCTCAGGGAATAATATTTATAAAAACATATTAAACATTCGGAAATAATATAAAATGCAGATTTTTTGTAAATACCGTATTCTACATCTCTCACTTCTATTGCTGCGGATATATCTGTGTTATCTAAAGTAGCTTCATGTTTAAGTCTCTATTTTTGGAAGTATGCTATGTTTTTAGTATCAAATTATTTACCTCAGTTTGATAGTATTCCAGGGTCATGATCGGATAGTCCTGATTTCAATTCACGGAGCCGTTCTACACAATTTGTTTTATGTAATTTTCCTATCACATGTGCACGTGTAAAAATGGAATTTTAATGAAGCAATTATAGTACTGTAATAGGCCTAATTCATCTAAAAGGAAAGTCAATTAATATATTAATTTTATCCACTCTAATCCTTGGTGCACACATGCCTAAAAGGTTCTTGCCCTACTAGTATGTGCTGGCCCCACATCCGCATTTTCTTACATATGTGGATAATCATCCTGTCAATACAGGTATGACATGCGGTCAGAATGTCGGCTATATTACGTGGTTTCCTCAACATATCAATTAGTATATCAGATATACAAGCTTATATAGGGTAGAAATTTATAGAATGTACAACACTAACTTAACCGCGGTATATTCGTATTTTAACATGAAGAGACTGGAAATAAATTAATTTTTGTTCTAAAATGCATTTTTACTAAAACTATATATATGACATGAAAAGAAAAATAAATGCCTGAACGGGATTTGAACCCGGAACTTTGGGTTGGTACCCCAGCGTGTTATCTATTACACCACCAGGCAAATCCAATTCAAACACTTATCTTTATCTTTCTTATATATATATATATATAGTCCACCGCTATGGTCTCGAGGTAGCGTGCTGCCTTGTCGCGCAGCGGGCCCGGGTTCGATCCCCGGTCGGGGCAGTTTTTCTGGGGTTTTTCCTCACCTGTAAGACAAATGTCAGGAAAACTTTAAGGCCCAAACGGTCCCCGAAATCATATGGCCATCATCATCATCCTTATCATTATCATCATCATCATCATCCTTCACCGGTGTGGAAAGCAACGGGAAGCTACCACACCTGCAATTCCCTAGTAAAGCTGCAAGCATAGCATGAAAATGCTATGATTGCAGTGAAGGACCTGCCTTCGGGCAGAATTACTATAAATGAATATATATAATATTCTCTCGCGACATCTAGTAATAATGTAGAATATATTCCATCCAAACACTTATCTTTATCTTTCTTAAATATATATATATATATATATATATATATATTATCTCGCGGCATCTAGTAATAATGGAGAATATAATACATTTAAGAAAGATAAGTGTTTGAATTGGATTTGCTTGGTGATGTAATGGATAACACGCTGGGGGAACCAACCCAGAGTTCCGGATTCAAATCCCGTTCAGGCATTTATTTTTCTTATCGTGTCATATTAAGCTTGCATTGCTCAATGTCAAATATTTAATTATAACATGTATGTATATATATATATATATATATATATATATATATATAAACTTTTGAAAATCAAGGAATGCGTAATTATGCTTTTCATTGGCTGTACATATTTAATCCTAACACAAAGAATGGTATATATAGTTGGCTCAGTCATTTAGTTTACAGA
Organism: Diploptera punctata; assembly: GCA_030220185.1. Classification (NCBI taxonomy): domain Eukaryota; kingdom Metazoa; phylum Arthropoda; class Insecta; order Blattodea; family Blaberidae; genus Diploptera; species Diploptera punctata. Next base: position 1,322,457 of record JASPKZ010006856.1, read on the forward strand.
TGCTCTTCTTTGTGGTTAGGTTAGTCTATTTTGTATGCATAAGTATTTAGTATATCAAGCGGCGTTATTATGTTTTATTCGCTAGAATACATTTTTACCAACTAAACATACTGCAAAAGACAAAAGTTGCAGCGCTGTCAATATAATAATATCCACGTGGAGTAGACATGGAAACGTCAAATAAAAATGCGAAGACATTATTGGCGGAGAATTGTTTTCAGTTTTTAGTGATTGTAGCGGCGTCTTAGAAATCTCTATTAACAACTCTCCGACTCTACCTGGCAGTAACAATGCATTTTTTAAACCACAGGGAAAACAGTTGCTTTTGATGTCGCCTGTATAAACTAAATAACTGAACCGACTATACTAGGGAAAATATTAAATAGACATCGTATAATGTGTGATTTCGGGAAAACGTCGTTGCCGAAAACACAGTGGCCCAGGTTCGATCTCCTGTTGGGACATGTTTGCGGATGATTTGTGGTTTTTTTTACAGTAACACATATATCGGGAAATATTAGTAGCAGTGGGTAAGTAGTAATTCCTGTCACTCCTCTTGGAAGTATAGGGCCTTGTGAAGGCACGCTACCCGACTCTCTGGTTTTGTCAAATTCGTGACTTCATTCCAACTTTTTTCTTGTTGTTAAATTTCTGTAATTTTTAGTCTTTCTCTTTTTCTATGCAATTCTAAACCAGAGCTCTCTTTGGCACACACTATAATTCTCTTCTGAGAGTATGTTCAATCCATTACCATTTGCGATACTTAATATCCTTCCAGATCTCATCCTGTGATATCATCCTCAATAATTCCACGTTTGATATGGTTTATGGCCACCAGATTCTCAAAATAAAAAAATAGGACATCTATTTATATGTATTTTTTACGTAATGTTATTGTTCGTTTCCAAGTCTTGCGCCCATATAGCAATATACTTTTCACAACGATACTTAATATTTTTAATTTATTTCTAATTGATATTTTATTTAGATCGCCATATGGGTGACAATTGTGAGAATACAGCTTTTGATTGTTTTCTAGCCTTAATGTCTTCCTATAATCCTCCTATTGTTATAGTGTTTCTGAAATAATGGAATTCGGCTACCTCTTCTATTTCTGTATCATTGAGCTGCAATCACAATCTCGGTTACATTATTTACTCCCATTATTTTAGTTTTTTTTTGTTTATTCAGGCACAGTCCAACTGTGCTTGCTGCCTGTTCCAGATGTATTAATTAATTTGCTTTTGATATCAGAGAATCCGTGTGCCAGTAAGGGGGAAAAAAAACATTGTCGACATATTCCAGGTCTTCAAGCCTACCATTCAATTCCAACTGAATCCCTCTACATCTTCGATTACATCCATTTGCCATTATTTAGTCTAAGACGAATGTAAATAAATAACAATGATTACCCTTTGAATATGATTCTCGAAAAGATATTGTTTGGTGTTGATAGTGGTATAATGTCTCTATTTATCACATACAGATGTATACCTTTTCCTTGTTATTTATTTAGATTATAGATGTAGCGGACCGCAATGAAAACGAAATTAAGCAAAACTGAAATTTATGACTGGATATATTTAATATTCTTAATGTTCATTGTTATTACAATTGAGGTTATTCAATAAAATGTTATGAATAATAATATCCATCCATCCATAGTAATTCTACCCGAGGGCAGGTCTTTCACTGCAATCATAGCATTTTCATGCAATGCTTTGCAGCTTTAGTAGGGAATTGTAGGTGTGGTAACTTCCCGTTGCTTTCCACACCTGTGAAGGATGATGATGATGACGATAATAAGGATGATGATGATGATGATGGACATATGATTTCGGGGATCGTTTGGGCCTTAAAGTTTTCTTGACATTTGTCTTACAGGTGAGGAAAAACCCCGATAAAAACCTCACCCAGAAAAATTGTCCCGACCGGGGATCGAACCGGGCCCGCTGCGTGACAAGGCAGCACGCTACCTCGAGACCACAGCTTTGGGTAAAAAAAAATATAATACCTTTTATTCTACTAGTTTATTATTGTTTAATTCGATTTAAATTAAATTAATTTCTATTCACGCTCTTGTTTTTTCATTATTGTATTCAAATATTTTATAAATTAAAACAATGTATGTAATAGGATGCATTGCCAATTTAAGGTTTAATAGATATTTATTGGTATTTAGGGCCTATAATACATAACGATTTAAGACGTAGCTAGGTAAACCATGTTACGTAACGCAATCAGCTTGATTTACATCTAAATTCGATTTTCAAACACAACTGTCTGAACCAGTTCATCCAGTAATACAAGTATGCTTATTTATTTCTCTTTTTTATGTTTTAATAATAATGAAAGAAGCATAGTAACATATTTATAGATCATACTTAGCAGTTAAAGATTCGAATAAATTGAAATTTATTTTAATGTATGGAAATGGGCTTTTGAAGAAGATGAGCTTTAATATGAAAAAAGACAAAGTTCGAAACAATGTAATACGCAAAACTAAAATGGGAGAAACAATTTATATACAGAAAAATTTACAACAAAAACAACACTACAATGATATGGCCAATGTGAAAAGAATGACTAAAAGAACGACTTTCGTATAAAGTATTGCAATTTTTTACCTACTAACAAATTTATTCCTCATTTGTTTTTAATTTTAGGGTATAGATATCAATGATAACGTATTCAAGCAGAAATTTATTTGCTATTTTACACTTTGGTATACAAAATAACTTTAAGTTTTGAAGTAACAGGATTACCAACTAACATACTGGAAGTATCGAACCCATAGATTCATGACCGCACGGACATAAGCTCTCCATACATCCCTATCTTCATCTAATTTTTTCCAATTATCCCTTCTATAATCTGCATCCCTCAAATAAATAATTGTTAATATCATTCTCTCACCTCATTCTTGGCCTACCTAGGGGCAATTTCGCTGAGGTTTTCCTACAAGGAATTTCCATGCCCCTCATTCATTCTCCATTCGTGCCACATGTCCTGCCCATCGCAGTCTACGAGACTTATTATCTTTGGTTTCCCATAAATTTCATGTAGCTCACTATAGATTCATGTAGTCTTCTCTATTCGCCTTCTATTCAACTGTATTTGGTCCAAAAACTGTCCTAAGGACTTTATTATGAAATACTTATAGTCTTTTCTCTTCCCTTAAAGTAGTTCGTATTTCACATCCATATAACATAACTGGAAGAATAACAGTTTTACATATTTTCTAGTTTATTTTATTTTCAGAAAAATTGAGAAGATAAGAGTCCCTGTAAATAAGCATGGATTTCTAGAAATAAGCCTATGTTTAATTTATTTGTGGATTTCATTCCAATTTGTAATTATTATTCCTAGGTAATTGAATTCAGCCACTTCTTCAAAATTTTCCTCATTTGTCAATAACTAACCATTTCCATTATAATGTATTTGTACGTGTGGAAATATATTTAATTTTATTGTTTACTTCCAGTCTTAATCTCTCAGTGTTACTCAAAGTGTGCAAGTAGAGATAATATACCTACACATAATTATTCAATTAATGTAATTAAAAGTACTTCTCCGTAATTCACCATCATCATCATCTTATTCAAACATAGTAGGTATAGATTATTTTGAATATTGTTCTACGTATTAATATATATTAACAGGGCTACCGTTGTTTTGGTTTTTCTCTGCTTATGAATACTTTAGGTTGGTACAATACTTTTTTTATAGTTGGTTTTTGGTCCATTCGCTACTAAGTGTGAATGTCTTCTATAATGTTTATGATTCTTTATGTTGCCTTTATATCTGTTTTTCTTTTTGTCCTATCTTGATAAACCAAACAGTGTACGTAAAATTTTCCTTTGGGCTTCTTGTAGTCGGGATTTGCATTTCGATTAAAATATACAGATTTAATTGCTGTATTTTATAGCTGTTTGTGGTGTTATACAGTGCGATCAGTATAGCACTGGACAGCAGATGCGGGATTTCACTATACACTATTGACGCACCGCCGAGAGGAACGGACAGCATAGGATCGCGGTGATATAACCACACACATTTTCGTAACTATTTTACAAAATGTATTTACCAACTTTATTGAAGCAAGTGCTGGAACTGTTCACCTTCGTTGTCCATACATTTTTGACACCTCTTTATAAACGTCTTTATACAGATTATGGACTGTTATACGTGACGGAATTTTTTACACCCGGGAATCGTGTTTCAAAAAGTCTTCGTACTTGGCTGGCAGACTGAGTTAATAAATACTGATCATTAAATAAATACACATTGTTCAGTAGAAAAATTATTAGCCATTATACAGTTTACACTTTACACTTATACACACGTCATTCAGTTTACATTATACACACGCCATTCAGTTCACAAGGAAAAACGACCGAGCACCACATCTACTCGAGGTACACTATGTGACTGTGATCGTGAATGCGTGGGATGTACTCGTATACTGCTGAGTCAGTGCACATTTCAAGTCCTGTGTCTGCACGTGTAAGCTTTCGTCATCGCACAGCACAAACCCCGCGTCTGCTGTCCAATACTCTACTGAACTCACTGTACTATGTAACTGTAATTCCGTATTTATTAACATTTTTTTTCGATGTTTAATAATTCCATTAATTTTGTATGTTTTGTCTATGTCACTATTTACCCCAGAAATTAAATTACCTAAATAAATATATTCAACAACTAGTTACGTAATGTCCTTAACAGTTTGAAAAACTTTCCACTTATGCACATTGGCTTCTGTTTTCCCTATGGAATTTTTATTTATTTTTAATATTATTTGATTGAAAGAGGCTCCTCTCTGTAAATGTTTATCGGAAGCGGCTAAGAAAACTAAATCATCTGCATGCAATGTCAATTGGAGTACACTGAAACTTCTATTCCATACTGAAATGTTTCTCTGACTACTTAACTCATGCCTCAAATGGTAGCCAATGACCAATCACGTTTCAATGAATTTTGTTTTACAACGAATGATAGTCGTATTTCACCTCGTTCTTTATGGAATTCTCTTTATCAGCTCCTGTTTTTGTGATAAAGAAAGCTCCTCCTTTTTAATATTCTGAACAGCTCAGAGCATTATTTGTCTCCAACAAAAATACATTGGATATAGCAAATAATGTACAGATTCCTTGATTTTACCGAGTTGTTTACTAAAAAAAATTAATAACCTATAATGTTGATTATAATATACATTGTGATGTGTTTCATCATTTCTCCACTAGGGTGCATTCATAACATATTGCCATCATACTTGTGGCATTAAATAATATGATCAAGTTGCAATCAATATACATAACCTCACATTTCTGATTTGGTTTTAAACATCGCCGTTTACACTAAATATATAAATATTTTAAAACACCGGTAACTATATTTAAATAATAACTTTTGAGTGAACAGTGTAGCATTATTCGTTGAAAATCCTAACAAATGCCACTCTTGACTTCCAAATCCTCTAGTTAAATTGGAAATCACTCGTGGCATTACTTATGATAAATAAATAAAAATGGTATGATTTATACAGAATTTTCCAGTAGCAAGTCATTTGATGTAGAGTATAATAATGTAGAATATTGGGCATTATTTGCTAACTTTCAACCACACAGCCTTGAGGGGCGTTTTGATCCGGCCTGTGAGGAAAATAGATGTATTCGGTTGTGCTAGAAACCCGGTATGTGCTGCGGTTATAACTCCAAAACTTCATCCACCCACACCCTTCCTGTGGCCACGGCAGGTAATATAAAAATCGAGATATTCGTGATTCTAAGGTAGGTATATTAATTTTTGTTTACTTGCTTTCACTTTGGTATGTGCAAAGTTTAAAAGTTTATGTTCCCTAAATTTGACTTTTACTATCTACTCACTTTTATAATTATTATAACATATATTTATATATATATATATATATATATATATATATATATATATACATTAATTAAACCGAAGAAACTTCTTTATTATAGAGTAGTTCCAGAGAAGAAATTTCAGAAAGGAATCTCAGGGTCGCAATCGATAAATAAATACTGTCTGCGGTGGTGTGAGGACGGATCTAATTTATTTTATTTTATTTCAAACTGTTTACACACAAGTTACAAATCTTTGTGCCTTTCACAATAACTCACTTTATAAACACATATCATTTTCTGCAAAAGAATAATTAAAAATACAGTTTGTCTCATAGTTATGTATGTCTTCACTTACAAAATTTTCTTCATGATTCATTCGTCAGATCATCTTCTCGAACCCACTACTACGATACGACTTGCTGTCGAAATTTCCGTCCGATCTTATATAACGGGCGAAGACGCCTAGAAGTTTACAGAGGCGACCTACAGTATACACTAGAACAGTCGAGAATACAACCCTTCCAAAAAATATGCTTGGAGAGATCGCTCGGGAGTTCCACACGACTCAAATTCGAATCCCATTGCCTTTTAAGGCGAGATCAGAATACAGCGCCCCCCCTTGAAATTCGAAAGCGGTAATTTTAGCAACGAATGAAGAAAACATCACAATATGATATCGGTACTGTTAATGTTAATTTAGATACTCGTAAAGAAATCGTATAATGAGTTAGCGGTATGATATGCCTTCGAAATTTATTTGGGTTGGGATAAAGCCAATTATTAAGATTTAATCATGATTTTTTACTGAATTTAGCTTCCAGATAACCTTTATTTCCTTAGAATTTTCACAGATTTCTTTAAATATATAACTCTGAAAATATGGTTGATTAATTCGTAGCAGCAAGCCATTTAATTCTTAATTCAAATCAATATACACTCCAAGTGCGACAGGCCTAGAAGGCCCTTGGCCTACCAGCCGATCATCTAGCCAGAGTAGGGGTGACATGTGATCAGCATGCCGGGTCCTCGAGCCGTTATAGCTGGTTTTATCAACCTGGAGTCGCTACTTATTGTAGCTACCCTAATGCCTCACGATGCTGGGTGGACGCCGATGCCATACTGGCCGAAACTCCATGAGAAAATTTCTTCCCCATGGAGACTCGAACCAGCTCAAGTCCCGTAGCTCTGTGCCAAGGCTTCCTGCCTTAACCACTCAGCTACGGCACGGGACAATTCAAATCAATAGTCCTCCCATATCTCTGGAGTAAAGTAAACCCTCGACTCGTGTCCGGTTTAAGGTAATGTTGAAGAATGATTCGAGACGAAGTATTATTTGTATGGGACAAACACGTATATCGGATGACCAGGCTTGTATCATCAAAGGAATAATGTAGATGAAATTTAATGAAACGAAATGGATGAGATTAGTTTGAAGAGGCTATGGAAATAAGTTTTTGGCAGAGGGAAAAGGAAGAAATCCGGAGAAAAAATATGTGCTAATTCGGTTTCGTTCATCACGTGGAGTGATCAGGACACGAACTATGGATCCAGAGATGGAGGGCAAATCAATTATTTAAAAGTAGTATCACAAATTATTAAGAAAATATCTTTTGAGGCTCCGCAGCATTATGGTTCTTCGAACCAATATCTTCAGAATTTACAAACTACATTTAAGGTACTTGAGTTAAATAACGCCAATTTCAGGTTCGATCATTTATAAAATTTGCTTTTATATTAAGATAGAACTGTGAAACATCTTTCATGAGTTTATGCTTTATTTTTAGAAATTTTCATTACAGGGACTCTTGTCATCCCGCCTTATATCATATATCGGTAAACTAAACTAAATAAAACACCTAACTTATTTCCCAGTTATATGGGTGTAAAACATCGTCTCTTACTTTAAGGAAGGAGAAAATATTATACGAGTACTTGAGAATAAAGTTCTTAGGAAAATTTTTGAAGCAATGAGAGATGAACAGACAGGTAACTGGTGAAGTCTCCATAACAATGAGCTAATTTATCTTTATGGGAGACTAGATGTAATAAGAACAATAAAGTCTCCCAGCCTGCGATGTGCACGTCAGGGCATGAGGCAAGAATAGGGAATAAATGAAAGGTGTGGAAACTTACTGTAGGAAAACCAGACAAAAGCCCTAAGTAGATAAGCTAAGAATGAAGTGGGAGAATAACATTAACCATGATTTGAGGGAGATTAATTTTATAGGGGATGATTGGAAAACATTAGCTCAGGATATGGATGTGTGGAGAGCTTATATCCGTACTACCATTAACCTCTGCGTTTGATAGTGCCAGTAAGTTAGTAAGTAAAGCTAAAAGTAAGTAAAAATAAAAATTTATGAATACAATCCAACATCATTTTGCGAAAAATTTTATAAACTAAGAATGTTGAATATACTATATGTTTCCTATTTCCACCTATCTCCAATTCAAAAATTGGAATATTGGCATTAAAGGTATATATATATTTTTTTTTGTATGAGGTAAATTATAAATGTACATTCAACATTCGAGGTAAATTGAAGATTTTTACTGTATTTGTTTTTATTATTGTGATGATTCTATGTCACCATGCCACCAACATAAATTAAAATAAAAAAAACGAAAAACCCACAATTTATTGTTGCACTAAGAGAAAAAAAAATATATAGGCTGTAACATAATTCAACGGCAAAATTTGAGGAATGAGTTCCTCATATGGAGAGAATAAAAAAAGTGTATTACAACATGGGTCCGGAAATTGATAATTACAGAGTTATTCGAACTTTTATGAATGTTAGGTTATTAAGGTTTACAGTAGTTACTGACAGTCTGTTTTCTGTTGGAGACTCAATGTGAAGAAGAGCAGCTGCCTGTATTGAGGCACAAAGAGGTCACTTTGAACATTTCATCTGACAGAAGAGAGCGCTCCAACAAGTCCTGTAATTTTTGTCGCCAAGTACTAACATTCATAAAAGTTCGAATAACTCTGTAATTATCTATTTCCAGACTAATATTGTAATAGACTTTTTTATTCTCTCGATATGAGGAAGTCATTCCTGAAATTTTGCCGTTGAGTAAGTTACACCCTGTATATTTTGATTTTCCTCCAAAAAAATGTCAAAAATGACTAAAAATGAAGTGAAAAGTTGAGCTCAAAGTAATCTAAAATTATAAAATTTGCAATTTAAAATCTGTATTAGTCATTGCTCAGACAGTGCAGCCAACTTATCACTAAAACCTACTAACAAACAAGTGAACGCTAAACTGATATGGTGTTCTAACTCACCCAATTTATCACCCTAATGTGTCCACTAACATAGGTGGACTATTTTAGAAAGAATCCCTTTATATGCGAGTAAACAAGTTGGCAATTAGGTCTAGCGGGAACATGTGTTATCACATTGGCCAAAATGACGCTAGCATATACTTGTTCTCCAATCGAATATTCAGTGGTGGCACGGTGGCAGAATAACCAAAATTGTTTAATTAAAGGGCTTAATTACATTTTATATTGTTGACATACTTTGTCTAATTTAATGTATTCTTTTCTTTTTTAGCTAATCCTGAGCGGTACGGTGAAGCAGGACACTCGGGAAATTACAAGTATGTTAACATAGCCTATTTAATGCAAAACTGAAAAAGCTTAATGCTCAATCAGTCTTAGGTGCAGCTACTGTATGTATATTCTAATTAATAAATTGGAAGACGCCAGAGGCTAAATATCGTTCGGCAGACATTGGGATTCGCTCCCATACATTTGTATTCACACTTTTTTTTCCTGTTGATATGTGCGGAGGATCAATGTCATGCTTAACATCCGCAAGACAAAAGGTTTCAACAATATACGGAAAAAATTCGCTACAAATGACTTCACATTTTTTTTTTACTTCCTATTGTATTAAAAAAACCTCCAAGCGCGACAGGCCTTGTAGGCCCTTAGCCTACCATCCGGCTGCTAGCCTCACATCCACATGTGTTAATCACAGAGATAGACGATCATCTAGCCAGTGTAGGGGTGACATGTGGTCAGAATATCGGGTCCACTAGCCGTTATAGCTGGTCTTCTCAACCTGGAGTCGCTAATTATTATAGCTTCCCAAACGCCTCATGATGCTGGGTGGGCACCGGTACCATACAGGCCGAAATTCCATGAGAAAATTTCTTTCCCCATGGAGACCCGAACCAGCAAGTAGCTCTGCGCCAAGGCTTCTTGGCTTAACCACTCGACTACGACGTGGGACTCCTATTGTATTATTACCTGTAATTACATAGACGATTCTGGAAATGCATGATATTATGCATTACAGAGACTCTTAACGTCCCAGCTCCTTTCAAAAACTTTAAACTAAAAATATATAAAACTATTATTCTACCAGTTATATTATATGGGTGCGAAACATGGACTCTTACTTTAAGGGAGGAAAGGAGATTACGAGTATTTGAGAATAAAGATCGTAGGAACATATTTGGATCAAAGAGAGATGAACAGACAGGTGCATGGAGAAGACTAAATAACAGTGAATTACATGGTCGTTATAGGAAGCCAGATATAATAAGAACAGTTAAGTCTCGTAGACTGCGATGGGCAGGACATGTGGCACGAATGGGGAGTGAAAGACGTGCATGGAAGTTTCTTGTTGGAAAACCAGAGGGACAACGCCCAGTTGATAGCCCAAGAATGAGATGGGATAATAACTAACCATCTTTTGAGGGAATTGATTATACAGGGAATAATTAGAAAAAATAGCTCAGGATAGGGATGTATGGAGAGCTTATGTCCGCGCGGCCATTAACCTATGGGTTCGATAGTGTCAGTGAATTAGTTAATTGTATAGAAGAATCAAAATGCAAAGTAGGAGCTAGATTACAAATGAAGTCCAATTATATCAGAAACATTTAAAACTAGCATTCAATATTTTACACTGTTATTAAAATTTGCTCATTTATCAAAATTTTCCACAAATAAAATACAGGTTTAAAAATCAATACGATACCAATAAATTGTATGGCAAATTTCTGTTGAGTCACAGTATATACAAAATTATAATATATCATAAAATTGTGTACCATGTATTATGCAATCTCCTCAGCTATTAAGATAATTAACACAGTGTAGGTCTTTCGCGATTAGTCCAATCCTCAGCAGAAGATTGTTCGCTACTCCAGCTACTGACTGATTTGTGATGATCTTGTATATAGGGTTGTAATGTCGTGTGAAATCGAACTGTTGTCGACTTCCTTAAAATCTCTAACTCCTCCAGTATATTATCTTATCTGAATTCCATTCTGTGTGTAATATTGTGAGGGCGTTGTCTATATCTTTCGTTTAATGATATTTTATTATATGTTCACCCTAACTTGATTTACATACTACATATTTAAATTCTTTAAACTGTTCTATAAATCTAATATTAAATTTTCTGCTGCTTCCTCCTCTGTAAATTTTATTACAATCTATACACGTTAAGTCTTCGGAGAAAATTTCTAAGATTGTTAATGAAGTTGGCTATCATCTCAGTAGACGCGTGGCTAGCATGCAAGGCTGTACCGACTTGGATCTTAAGTTTGAATCCTGGCAGTTCCGGAGGGGTACTGTTGGTTGGCTATACCGCGATTTTCGGGTTTTTATCGGGGTTCTCCCGTTTCCAGGATTTCATTCAACGAATACTCTCCGCACTCTTTCCTCCCCTATCATCAGATTTCTTCTTCATGTATTAATTGGTCCATTTATTTCATAATACCCTTCACCTCATCTCATTTAGGAAAAACAATTTGGTCTTGTTAGACGTCTCATTGGGTTGGTGTGTTGACTGCATGCCATCCATGACATCTTTGAGCAAATAAGGTAACTAAAATTTAACTTCGTCTAGTAATTCTTTACAAAGGAGGCGCTATGACTCAACAATGGCTACACCATTATAGATAGATAGTTTGGTTTAGCAAACCACAGGTGTTTAAAATATGTGGTTGCGATGAACAGAGGGGAGGGCACATTTCACGATTCTGACCCTATGTTACAATTTAGGACATCACACTGTGTATTATTCTTTATCTTTTACAATTTCACTCGCCAAAACATGTCAGACTGTCAAACTATAACATTGTTCAAAAACAAACTAAAGAATTATTTAATATCAAACTAACTTATACACCTCACTGATGGTATTCATTAATAATTAATAAATTAAATTATTTATAAAAAATATTAAGATTAACAAATATTTTCATTTGTTCGTTTTAAGTATTATATAATTGTAAAATTAGTTTTCCATATTTCATTATTTTTCTTCATTTTTTTATGTACATTAGACAGGGACCGTCTAACAAATAATTTATCTTGCTTGTCTACATTTTAATATTAGTTTTAGTCTTAATCTTAAATATCATTAACACGGTTGTATTATTGATCATAATATAATATATATTATCTTATTAATCAAATCTTCACTTAGTATATAATATTAGAGTTCATTTTGATTGTTATATTCTGATGTAGTCTATATGTTTGTCCTGGTGAATGGAAGAGAAAGTCATATGGTTTTAACTCCGCCAGGCTAAATAAATAAATATATAAATAAAAGGAGAATTGTAATCACTCCTTGAGGATGAGTCCAACTCAGAAAATGACGATATGAGTCGTGAGTGAATGCGCAATGAGTCGAAACCAGGAACACCATAACAGACTATATATCACTGTAGAATATGTTTAATTTCTATTTCATAACAAACAACGAAGGGTCCTACAATGCAAATGAACCTACACGTTGCCGTGTTACGGGCATAATAATCCGATCCCATATGTTGTTCTAATCTAAGTAAAGATGTTGGTTGAGATTTTTGATATACATCCATCCATAGTAATTCTGCGCGAAGGCAGGTCCTTTACTGCAACCATAGCATTTTCATGCTATGCTTGCAGCTTTACTAGGGAATTGTGTAGGTGTGGTAGCTTCCCGTTGCTTTCCACACCGGTGAAGGATGATGATGAAGATGATGGCCATATGATTTCGGGGACCGTTTGGGCCTTAAAATTTCCCTGACATTTGTCTTACAGGTGAGGAAAGACCTCACCCAGAAAAACTGCCCCGACCGGGGATCGAACCCGGGTCCGCTGCGTGACAAGGCAGCACTCTACTTCGAGACCACAGCGGTGGATAGTTTTGATATAAGGGACTTATTACAGACTAAGAAGCTGTTGAAATGCTGAAGATGTAGTAGGCCTATGTCCTTTGGATTCTGATAATGTGTTCTGATAGAATACAAATAGCATTTAAAAATAATAATGTAATCATTCCCTGAAGTAGTTACTGAAAAAATGTTGAACTGCAGTGTAAACAATACAAACTTAGATTCGTACTGCATCAAACCAAGGTCAAAACTCATATTTCTTAAACAATATACTATATTGTGCACTCTTCAATAATATACGTATTATATCTTATTAAAAAGGCTGTTCGAAATGTCAACCGTCATGATCACGATGAACTGCATTGTTTGTATTGCAGTTTAAGATATTTTACAGTAACTACTTCAGTTTGTGATTAGTTTAGTTTTATTTATTTTTTTGTAATTTATCAGTTCCCATCTCATCATGGCCCAAAGACATTCTACATATATAACAACAACACAGAACTTTGCAATATGTCTCCGGAGACCATGAGTTCCTTATATCGAAACATTTAACCAATATCAGTGAATAGCTAGTTAAAATTTATTGGAAGAGTTCTATTCCACTCTGTGTTCTAGACTATGGAATATACTCTTTTAATTAAAATTTTTTACAGTTTTAAATTTAAATTAAAAACGAATGTGTAGTCCTATATGTTTGTGACCGTGAAAATTTATACAAACAGCGTTTCAGGTACGGCGTATTTAGCCCCTCTCGTATTATGCTCTAAAATAATTAATTGTAGGAGTTTACGTGAAACGAAAATTTAAAAATCGATCTAGCGGTCGCAATTTTTTATAGAATAGAATAGATTTATTTAGCCTGGTGGAGTTAAGGCCATGTGGCCTTCTCTTCCACTCACCAGAACAAACATATGTTACATATGAATACAAAATAAAATACAATAATAGTCATATTAAACAGGACAAACATATGTTACATATGAATAAAAAAATTACAATAATAGTCATATTAAACAGGATAAAGATATGTTACATATGAATACAAAAAAATTACAATAATAAACATTGAACAATTAATTATCTGTCATATTGAATAATAATGAAAATAATGTCTAATAATACAATGAAACTAAATACAGTTAAAATTAAATTAATGATACAATGAATAAAAAAAAAGGAATAACAGCTCGAATCTACTATACATAAAAAGAAAAGAAAAAAATACAAAGAAAGTAATAAACTACAATGAATTAATCTACGCTTTTTATAAAAGGCATTAGGTAAATATATTAACAAGTCCTAAGTCTATTTTTATTAAATAATGCAAAAACGCATTATTAATTCTTAAAAAGTACTATTAGTGAGTTGGTTCTGTTTTTAATATAAGAAATTAGCGAAATCTGACAGCTAGAAGTGAGGGTATTACCTAAAATCCGAAATTTAAAATTGACTCTAGCAACCGACCTTCTTTATTCGTCGCAATATACATATGTATACCTTCGTACATACAGGTTTCAGATACGTCGACTCTCTAGCAGCTACCTATTATGTTCTAAAACTATTTGATATAGGAGTTCATCTGAAACGAAATTCGAAAATTGCTGCTATAGCGGTCTTTGTTTTCGATGTTTCATAGCAACTACTTATATATATATTTTATTTTCATACGCATGGGGTGTCTGAAAAGAAATATGATATAAATTTGTACTAATTTTTATTATTTCCTTATTCAAATAAAGATAAAAATACATATTTAATTTATTTTGGAGTAGCAGCGCACGCCGGGTATTAACTGTGATGGTGCGTCTGGAATGGTCGGTCGGCATCCTTGTTTGCAACAAGTTTCAATGTACGGGGCTTCATCGCATCTCATCCTCGAACCTGTCCTAAGTCACCCTCGTATTCAAGAGGTTTTTATACTATTATTTTAAGTAGGAATTCAATAGTAAAGAGAATTAAAATACCTAGAAACAACCATTCCAAATAGGAATGAGATGCACAAATAAATTAAACATAGGCTCCATTCTGGAAATGCATACAATTATGCATTACTCTGCCTCTTGTCGTGCCAACTTCTCTAAAAAGCGTTAAACTTGAAATATATGAAACTTTTATTCTCCCACCTACACCTACTCGTATATTTTATGGACTCTTACTTTAAGGGAGGAGAAAATATTACGAGTATTTGAGAATAAAGTTCTTGGGAACTTTTTGGACCAAAGAAATATGAACAGACAGATTGCATACGTGATATTTACTAGAAACCAAATATAATAAAAAGTTAGGTCTCATAGAATGCGATAAGCATGACTTGTGGCACGAATGGAGAATAAATGAAAAAGGGGCATGGAAGCTTCTTGTAGGAAAGCCAGAGGGTAAACATCCAGTTGATAGACCAAGGATGAGGTAGGAGAATAACATTAACCATGACTTGAGAGAAGTGGATTATAAAGGGGATGACTGGAAAAATTAGCTCAGGATAGAGATGTGTGGAGAGCTTATCTCCGCGCGGCCATGAACCTACGGGTTCGATTGTACTAGTGATTTAGTTAGAGGGGTAGTGTGTTTGTCGTATCCCTTTATTGTCTTTAGAAGCATGGTTTAAAAAACAGCCCATATGGGTTATTTTGGGTTTTTTAATAAAATCCAAAAAAACCGGTTTTAAAAAAAATAGGGTTTAATGCCACAGATCCCAAGTGCTACATGTTGCACGCTGGAATTTCCAGCCTCATGGTTTAAGCACGTTTGTTAAAAACTATCCTAAATTATAGAAACATATCAAGAGAAACAATTTGACATTCCAGAAAATATTACTCGAATTTTGGAAAATATATTTATTTATAAAATGGTTTTGCATATGCAGAAACAGATGATACTTATTGGAAAAATATTTCATCGTAGGCAAGCTGAAAAAAAAAAATTAATAGCCTATTTCTGATTCTATGGAAATTTGGATAGACTTAATAGAATGTGCCGATCTTCAACGCATAAAGACAGTATTCAACGTAGGTTGAGTGAAGCTTTTTGCCAATACACTATCTTGAAAATATGATGAATCCTAAATATGTAGGAAAACGCTTATCTTCTGATCAAGAAAATCAGGCTGAGTCTTGGTTGACAAGCAAACACCCTGAATGGCTTGTACCATTTTTAGCCTTTAAAATTTAAGATAAAACAAATATATCCACCATCAATGTTTGCGTATGATGTATTAAACAGCTTTAGTTCTGCCAAGTGGTGGAGTATTTTGGAGAAACGATCTAAAAATGAGAACATTAAAACTTTGTGTAACTTTTTTGAATGGACAGCTCATTCAGCATCAATAGAACGAGTGTTTTCAACCCTTGATTTAATATGGTAGAAAATGCGTAACAGGTTGGGTTGTGAAAAAGTTAAAAAATAATAAAAGTACACAGATAGCTTAATAATAAGGACGAATTAAAACATACGATGTTGAAGAGTGTGATTCTGATTTAGAAATTTAACTATTCGTTACTAGTTTTAATAACAGTTGTACATTGTGAATTAAATATACTGGTTGAAAGAATAATTTATCTTTATTGTTTGGTTGGACTATTTATTTCTCGTTTTAGTGATTTGACTAATAATTTATTTTTTTAAAAGCAGTGTTAAAATTAAAGTAAGTTCAGAAGTGGTTTTTTTTTTTTTTTTGGGCAGTTGGGAGGTTTTTTTAAGTGGGCTTTTTTTGGGTGTGTGGGTTTTTAGTGTCCCGCGCCGTAGCCGAGCGGTTAAGGTAGGAAGCCTTGGCGCAGAGCTACGGGACTTGCGCTGGTTCGAGTCTCCATGGGGGAAGAAATTTTCTCATGGTATTTCGGCCAGTATGGGACCGGTGCCCACCCAGCATCGTAAGGCAATTGGGTAGCTGCAATAAGTAGCGGCTCCAGGTTGAGGAACCAGCTATAACGGCTGGGGGACTCGACATGCTAACCACATGTCACCCCTACACTAGCTGTTGATCATCTACCTCTGTGATTGACACATGTGGATGTGAAGGGCCAGCAGCCGGCTGGTAAAAGGGCATCCGCTGAAAAGTGAAAAGACCCTCAATCGGATCGGGTTTTTAGTAAACCCTGATTAGAAGCGTGCGAGGATTATCACTGAAGACTATGCTAGTTCATTATAATTACATTTATAGTGATTTAACAAATTTGTAATCGTATTACTTCAATTGCAGGTCAGCAGGACACGGAGGACTTGACCACGGCGGAAACTACGGAGGTGGTCATGGAGACAGTCATGGGGCTCATGGAAATTCAGGGCATGGAGATAACCATGGGGCTCACGGAAATTCCGGCCACGGAGATAACCATGGAAACGAAAAACATGACTAAAATTCTGCGACTGTAAAATAACAATACACAGATTTCTTAAGTACACAATTTTAGTTAACAAGAAGACATTTTAAAACATAAACGTAACATAGGCTATTAACAGTTTTTTAACATGGTATTAGGTTTTCTAAAAAATATTTACCTAAAAAAATAACGCTTAAACACACGATGTACTAATATTATAAACTGTGCACAAAATAATTTTTAAGATATCAATAAAATTATTTTCTTATATTACTTTTTTTTTATTTTACCCTGTTTACATACGAATATTGAACAAATGTTTAAAAAAACATTTACTTATACTTACTGACTTAGGATTTCACGGCCGGAGTTAACAAGATGATCTTGAAGAGGATTTCTGGGTCTCGTGATAACCCTTGATGATGCTGAACGCAGTCTCTGGTGAAACGTCGGGTAACTTCAAGCATCAAGACCACGACCAACAGCCCGGAAATCTTCTTCAAGATCATAAAGTTTCTTACTTTTTCAATGTAAGTTTAAAAATTTAAATATTTGTATCATTATTCAGTCCATAATTTAAGCAAACCCTCATTTCATATTTAGTGGCAAGTACCGGCTGTGCAAGTAAAACGCACAGAAAAAAGAAACTTAAGTGTCCCCGCCATTATTTTCCTTGTAATTGGCGTTTGTTTACACCGACTGATTACGACAAAAAACATTTGGGACGTCAAGAGGTGGCCAGATGACTAGAAAAACTACACAACACTTCTACTTTAAGGGAAGAAAAAAATCAGGAGTATTTGAGAATAAAGTTGTTAGAAAAATTGTTTGACCAAGGAGAGACGGATAGGCGACTGGAGAAAACTATACAACGCTACATGATATTTATAGGAAACTAACGTAATAAAAATAGTTAAGTCTTGTAGTCATGTATCACGAATGGTGAATAAAGGAGGAGGATGGAAACTTCTAAAAGAAAAACAGAGAGTAGCGCTCTGTATGTAGGCCAAGAATGGGACAGAAGAATAATATTAACCATGATTTGAGGGAGATGAATTAAACAGAGAATGATTGGAAAATATCAGCTCAGAATAGCGACCTGTAGAGTGCTTATGTCCGGCGCAACAAAAAATCTCCAGGTCGACAGTTAAATAAAAGGTAATAAGTAGCAAGTAGAATGTTTATCAACTGCGATAATTATTTTGTCAAATCAGTCTATTGGCTTCAGTAACATAGAGAATGCATTAACGCGTTAGATTAAGGACTTGTATTTATGTGGAGGAACAAACTGTGGACGACCCAAATGTTTAATTATTATAAACCTAGTATTGAAGGCACTTATTTAGGTACGACATTAGACCATTCAGGCGATAACACAGTGAAAAATAAAATCACACAAACAAAACAAGCAATAAATGCTTTAAACTCTGTTTGACGGAATAAAAATATTACAAAAAAATATTAATTACAAATATATAAATCCGCAGTTCAGAGCATTTTAACATATGATGAAGTTTGGCAAATTCCTACCAGGGAAATGAAAAGAATTTTAATGGATGTTTTAAGATCAGCTGAAAAATCTAGAATGGATAGATACGAAATAAAGAAATAAGGAAAATTATGGGGGTACAAGAGGAGCCGGATATCATAGACATTATAGAATAGAAAAGATTACAGTGGTATGGCCATGACAAAAGAATGCCAGAGCAAAGATTGCCTAAACTTATTATGGAATGGAACCCGACGGAAAGGAAGACCAGAAAATACATGGACAGATGGTGTGCAAGCGGCTACGATTATTACAGGATTGGAGGGAAGATCAACAGATGGATAGAGAGGAATGGCGCTTGGTTTCCGGGGAAGATGGTGACAGCTATCATGATTACCGGATTATAATTGTTGATCATCATGTTCTTATATTTACCTCTGCTGATGATACGATTTTGAAACATGACCAATTACAATGACTGAGAAAATAGCTTAAAAGTAGACTATCGTGGCGCAGATATCTGAATACTGTATGTCACAGGTTATGAATTATTGCGATTATTTTCGATTAGAGAAAGGAGGAAGACCGAGAAAAACTTGGATACAAGGGGTACAAGCAGCTATGAATATCGGAGGATTGGAGGAAGATCAATGGATGGACAGAGAGGAATAGCGTTTGGTTTCCGAAAGACGGCGGCAGCTGCCATGATACCGGATGATGATAATATTTTCGATTTATCCTTGATTACGTCACGTGCTGCCAACCTATTACGAGTTGAATAATTCCATTATGTGGGATATTTAAAACTTATAGTGAGCCATGTTCCCTAATTTTTTATGTTTTACTGGCATGATAGGAATCCATTTCAAACAAATTGACAAATGTTGGAACTGTTTTCATGGCGAAGATACATTTTATTGGTTTCTGTCGTCTCCAGAACGCAGAGCAAACATATACACAAAAACACAAAATCAGACACATACAAACAAACATATATATTATCCAAGGTTAATTATATTCTGTAACAGTAATTTTATTTTTTTAATTGCAGTTTCCAGAATTTACGCTACAATATCCATAATCTCTTCCAAAGTTTTATTCTAAATGAATTCAGATATATTTTGGGGAAGAAAAGAGAATGAAAAGAAGTTAAAAATGCAATTTTATGAATTAAAAATATAAAATTATAATACCGTCATCATCATCATCATCATGGACTTATTTAGGTTTAAGTCTTTGACCCTGTTCCTATATCTCAAAATGTGATTGGTCAGTCCATCTTAATTTTGGTCGTCCTTTATCGACATCTAAGAGCTAACTATGATATTACTTGGATGGGAAAAGCCGCTTAAACTTTACTCAGGGGCTTTAATTTAGGCTTGAAGTTCTTTTACGAGTTCAAGAAACTCCAATCTCGGGACCCACTGCATGAAGTCCCTCCAGGAGGGCTTTGTTCCTTGGATTTTTCCATCCTTAAAATCGGGTTTTAACCCGAGACCCTCGGGACCAGAGTAAGGAAATAACCTCTAGAACTCCGAGAGAGAGACTAAGGAATTAGGGTTGGAAGTAAACATCAAACAACAAAGTACATTATCACACTTTTAACTATATTATATAATGGATGTGGACAATTAACAAATTCTATACTACAGAGTAAAAAATCATTAGGCCTAACAGAACAAAACAACTAATTTATAAGTCCATACTAGAAGTATAATGTTATATGGATCGGGCGTTTGGACAATGACACAACATGTCAACAGAAAAACTGCAGTTGAAATGGATTTTTGGAGAAGAGCTGCCAGAAAATCTCGATTGGAAAAAATTAGAAATACAGAAATTAGAAAATGGAAGAATGCAGAAAGAAGTATAATGGATACAGCATGGAAGACTACCAAAGGCTGTCTATGCATGGAAAATGGAAAGAAGGAACAGAAAAGGAAGGCCAAGAACAACCTGGAAGAATAACATTCAAAATTCAATGAGGAAATTTGCTGTAACAGATGAAGACACAGAGGATGGAGAACTTTAATTAAACTAAATTTGTGAATGTTTGTTACAAACTGATAGCCTATAAGTCTGTAGTCATTTATGTATTTTTTTAAATCATGTTAACCACTAAATTGGTTGGAGAAAACCCTCAATGATGAGGAAAATTCTCAAAATTAATGACAATTAATGGTGAATGAGGGAAATTTTGAAGAAGTGGCCGAATTCAAATACCAAAGAATAATAATTACAAATAGGAATGAGGTACAGAAAGGAATTAAACATAGGCTCGATTCTGAAATGCATACTTTTATGCATTACAAAGACTCCTGTTATCCCAAATCCTCTAAAAATCTACTCTCTCCTATCCAGTTATATTATATGGTTGTGAAGCAAGGACTCTTACCTTAAGGGACGAGAAACGATTACGAAACGGGAATACATTTCTCAGGAAATGTTTCGTACCAAAGAGAAGCTGACAGGCAGGTGAATGGAGAAGACTTCATAACAGTGCTCTTCATGATATGTACGAAAAACCAGATGTGAGAAGAACAGTTAAATCTCGTAGACTGTAATGAGTAGGTCATATGGACAAACGAGGAATGAAAGGAGTGTATGAAAACAACTTGTAAGAAAACTGGAAGGAAAGCGCCCAATAGGTAGGCCAGGAATGAGATGGGAGAATAGCATTAACCATAATTTGAGAGAGGTAAATTGTACAAGGAATGATTGGAAAACATTATCAGGATGGGATCTATGGAAAGGTTATGCCCGCGCAGTGTTGGTCCTATGTGATCGATAGTGCAGGTATATCAGTTACCGGTATTATATCCGGAATTGTTTGTGTCAAGCATTTACAGAAGAGGCACGCCTTAACCTAGTTTAAGGTAATATGTTGCAAGTTGGAAGTCAGTGGTCCGAGCCCCGGTGGGTCAGGATTTTAAAACTAGCGTAAATTTTCTGACTTCATCATTTACCTGCAATCGACTAAGCCTCTAACTGAAATGAGTACCAGGCGCTTGATCTGGATTAAAGGTGGCCTTCACGCTGGCTAACAACCCGGTTGAGATCTTGTGCCGATTATCTAGAAAGATGGAAACCGTAACTTCCCATTACCTCAAGGAGCTCCTAAAGCTTGTAGTGGGATCATTTTACCTTATATTTGCAGAAGTAATACATCTTTAAATTACAATGAATTATGGAACAGAGGTAATTATTATTTTTTTAATGTCTGCTATTTATATCTTAGATAAATAAACATCTATTCTATAGTAATTCTGCGCGAGGGCAGATCTTTCACTGCAATCATAGCATTTTCATGCTATGGTTTGCAGTGGCCGGTCCCAAGCCCGGATGAGAAAGGAGGAGGGGGAGGAGTAACAACCTCGTAAAAAAACCAGGGTTCAGTTGGCTCCGACTGATAGTACTCTGTAAGGGCCCCTAGCCAGGGTCACGGTGAAGACCTTAACGGCAGATTCGGCGCAGAAGGAGTCCTTCATCACGTCGGATCTGGCGGAAGTGGCAACCCTCTAGATGGGGTTAGTACATCCAGAAGCTGGACCTAAAGCTTTGAGGTGGCAGCTCCACCAATGGTCTACTCTGCATAGCGTTGGTACCGCGATCAGAGGAAAACATATTACTCGTATTCTTCACAATGGAAACTCGGACGGACTTAACCAAAGACGACCTCAGCGTATGTCGGACGTCCTCGGAAGAGATGGTCTTAGATCTGTTAGTGAAGACGGAACAGGCAACTCTTGCCTAAACCAGGAAGTGAAGAAGAAGAAGAAGAAGAAGAAGAAGAAGGTCTGCAGTTTTACTAGGGAGTTATAGGTGTGGTACATTTTCGTTGTTTTCCACACCGGTGAAGGGTTGATGATAATGATAAGGATGATGGTGGTGGCCGGATGAATTTAGGGGACCGTTGGACCCTAATCTTCCTGACATTTGTCTTACAGGTGAGGAAAAAAAACCGAAAAAATCCTCACCCGGGAGCCTGTCCCGACCGGGAATCGAACCCGGGTCCACTGCGTGACAAGGCAGCACGCTACCTCGGGACCACAGCGGTGGACTTATTGGAAACAATTGTACTGCAAATTATGAAAATGGTTAATAATAATTACTATCACCGTAAATGTAAATGTGTGGAGAAAATTTGTAGCAAGTGTAGTGATTTTTTGTATAGGAAATCCACTAACAGGAAACGCACGCAAGAATTTACATAACACAATAACACTAAGCAAATTTTCCTCTAGAATCTGTTATTTAAACACAAATTCCCTTGTTTATTTATAAACGCTTTATTTCGAAAGATGTATATTTCTATTTGTTTCTCTTTAAAAATGCTGTGATGTCCAGTTACTAACCGAACATTTAAATTGTTAAAACTCAAACTGCGCACGATTTCGTGGAAGTAGAGTACCGGTAAATCCCGCGGTTATACATACATCGTTATAATATTTTGTGCATACACTCGTGACTTTGAAGTGTACAAGTTAGTCTTACTTCTCATATGTTTAAATAACCTGTTCTGGGTATTTCCATTGTAACAGTTTTCACTGAATAAATTACGTATATCGTCATTTTTAACTTGAACAATTAATAACTCAAAAAAACTATGTTTTAATCATCACTTATTATTAAATAACATCCTTATTTGAAATTATAATTATGTGAACGATGTTTTGCATTAAAAATAAATGTGAAATATTCTTATGAAAATACAATAGAAAGTAACATTATGAGGTTCTACTTAATAAATATGTTTGGTCTCTCTTCATCTTACCTCATAAATCATTGTTTTATGGAAGACATATGCTTCAAATTTAACGTTTTCCAATACTGTTATTTTAACACAGTACCAATAATGGATCATATTATAATATTATAATGATATTGTGAAAAGAAAAATTTATGTGTGAACCGTGGACCTCTAGTTCTCCAGACTAGTGTGCAGCCCACTACACCATTCCACACCTGGCACAAACACCAACAATTCTTTCCATATATACAAATCTATAATTCTCGTTTCGTCCGCTATCAGGTAGATGACACTGCCATCGCCAGCGGCCGGCTTCCTTTAGAAGTATATATATTTGATAATTTTACACCACCACTTATTTGGAAAGCATTGTTGGTGTTTGTGCCAGGTGTGGAATAGTGTAGTGGGCTGAACACTAGTCTGGAGAACTAGAGGTCTACGGTTCGATTCCTGATTCACACATTAATTTTTCTTTTCACAATATCATTGTAATATTATAATATGCTTCAAAGCTTCATAGATTTATCTTCAGTTGAGTCTGTATCAACTGATTATGAAGCTAAAAAGCTTCTGAACATACCGGTATGTCTTATAAGAAACAAAGATATATGAGGCAAGATGAAAAGCATTGAAACATATGTCTCACAAGAAATAACGATATGTGAGGTAAGACGAAGATAGAACAAAGTTACTTATTATGAAATATTTTATTATAGTAATAGCTTTTTGTATCATAATAAGATTTTAAACACCTATCAGTGCTAAAGACTGATTGGTAGATTATTTCCCAAACCATTTTTCCTTATCTAATTTTGCAAGAAATTAATTTCCAAATACTGTATTGCCAAAAATCGTTTATGACACTCCGGCTGATTTCTATGAAAATATAGAACAGATGTATATTTTCAAATATTTGGGCTGCAAAATCAGCTTCAATATGGAGAGAGATATTGATTCCAAAATATATAAATTCCAGACGGTTTGTGGAATAATACAGCGAACGTTCAAAAATAAAACTAAAAAAGAAGGAAAAATGAAAATGTATAAAGTTATAGCAATTCCCACAATATAGTATGGATGTGGGACTTGGGCTCCGACGAAGAAGCAGAAATATAGAATACAGACGGCGGAGGTGAGATTCCTCAGACAAGATGAAGGATGTAAAAAATTTCATTGAATAAGAAATGAGGATATGAGAGAAGAATTAAAAATGCAGTCTTTATTGGGAGAAAAAAATTAATTATAGACAAAAGTGGATTGATCACATGAATGGAATGAATAAAGGGACACATTCATTTATCAGTAAATTATCAAGCAAAAGGAAGACGTGATGTCGGAAGACCTAGGAAACGTTGGACTGATGCATTATGAAGTCGGTACGGGCAATTGGCTAATCCTTGGAGTGACGATGAAGTTGATGCAAAACAATCTTCTTTCCCATCCATTTTACCTCAATATACTCTCATCAAACACTTTATTTCCCAATTGTTTTGACTACCAATGTATTTTATTCACATTAATATTTCTTCCAATATGAGTTACTTAACATAAGCCTAATCCATCCATCCATCATATGACTCTTAGCCTATAGCGCAATCTAGTCCTGATCTCCCTTTTGGAGATTTTTAACCAGTCCGATTTAATTATGATTATTTCCCTAAAGAAACCATGAGTGGCATGTGGGTAGCGTGTCGATTCAAGAGACATCTAGTAGTCAGCTAATATAATTCTTGAATGATACAAAGTCGGTAAAGTTTGCTTAGAGCTTCTTTTTTAGCCTTAAGCTTTTTTTTTTGAGCCCGAAAGCCTTCAGTCACGGAAGTCTTGGCTTAAAAACCCTCCCGGAGAACTTGTTCCTTGTATTTTCTCATCCTAAAATTTCATTAAACCTGGCCGGGTTTGATCCCGCGACTCTTGGGACGAAAGGTAAGGAAATAAACATTGTAACACCGGGGCTGAGATTACTAATGTACGTAATAAAAACATTAAAGATTTCTTGCAAGATCAAAGATGTAAATGGATGGTTTATTTTAGGAAGTAATATTTTGAGGTTCTTTTAATCAAGTTTTTTTAGTGTAGAAACATCTCACCTCAATTTAATGTTGATTTGTTCTCGAAC
The DNA here is from genome assembly GCA_030220185.1 of Diploptera punctata. NCBI lineage: Eukaryota > Metazoa > Arthropoda > Insecta > Blattodea > Blaberidae > Diploptera > Diploptera punctata. The sequence goes on from JASPKZ010006856.1 coordinate 1,348,135, forward strand.
ATGTTTCGATATAATCTTCTATATCATCTTCAGTTTGCCCAGATTGATATAGCTTGCCCAGACTGATATAGATGATATAGAAGATTATGTCGAAACATGTTCGAGAACAAATCAACGTTAAATTGAGGTAAGATGTTTCTAGACTCAAAAAAACTTGATGGAAATGGATGTTTAACTTAGTTGAAAAATTTTAATGATATAATTGGGAAATAATGATATAATGACATACCTTGGAGATTTTGAGCACATTTGTTACTCGAAATGTATTGATTGTAAAATGAATTTTGAAAAACAAAAATATTATTTGTAATTTTTTGTTTGTTTGTGGATTGAGATCTTTAGGAACACAATGCTTTGGAAAAATGAAAAATGTTCGTCATTGGGACCCAGGCTATAGGGAGAAATTCAATTGGGAATGTCATTTAGGAATGTATTTGGAAAAATGTCTCCCAAAAAGACCCAATTCAAAGCTAAGTAGGCCTATAGCTAAATAATATAATCATGGTACGAGTGAATTAATGTAATAATTCATTAATACAAATTGTTATTTTCGATTCGAAAAAGATTATTGCCTAGATAACAAATATACCACAACACACTTCGTCCTGCAGGAAAATTATACTGTGGCCGATACCATAAAATTTGGATGGAAAACTAGACTAACAGCCATTGGGCCAAACATGACTTACGAAGACATAGGAATTCCCTTGCGTCTTAAGTGATAATATGACACAATTTTCTTTAGACTATTAAATAAATACGTATTTAATTACTGAGTACTAAGATATGCAGACAAAAAATATTTATATTTAAATGAAATACCGGTATTACTTACCGCTACGTGAACATTTTAAAAACGTGTTTTTTTTATGGACTAGTGGTTATGCTCCTTGCCTCTGGTCCCGAGGGTCACAGATTCAACTCGGCCGAGATTGATATATCTTTTTAGGATGGAAAAATTCAAGGAGCAATTCATCTAGGAGGGACTTTAAACCGCAGATCCCGAATCAAAACATTTAGGCTCGTGAAAGATCCTTAAGCCTAAATAATAGGCCTGTAAGCAAAATTTACTGTCCTCAACGTTCTAGTATTACGTTAGTTGCCTGCTAGATGTCTCATTGAATTGGAACGTTTACCGCATGCCATTCATGACATATATAGGTAAATAAGGTAACTAAATTAACTTGGTCAAGAAACTCCTAACAAAGGAGAGGCTATTGCTCAATATTGGTCTACGCCATTATAGATAGATAGATAGATAGAAATAGCAGGGGAACGTTTGGCGACTTCCTGACATCGTTTATTCCATAATAAAGTTTCTGAATTCCCTCAGGATGGCATTATTTAGATTAGTTTAATTTTTCGTATATATCTAAATGCCATTTCATTTCTTTCTCAATCACAAAAATAACATAAATAGTAAAAGTAAAAAGTAAAGTGATCCCACAACAGGCCTCAGGAGACCCTTGGGGTAGTAGGAGGTTAAGACTCCCACTTTTTCTAGACAATCGGCACTTTATGTCAGCCGGGTTGTCAGCCCTGCGTGACGGCCGCCTTTACCCCCAGAACAGGCGTCTGGTACTCATTTCCGTTAGAGGCTGAGTCGACCCCAGGGCCATAGTGCCGCCAGAAGGTTTGGATCAGTTTAAAAATCCTGACCCCAACGGGACTTGAACCCTCGACCTACCGGCTTGTAGCGCAGTGCCTTAACCACTACGCTACGGCGTGCCCCATAACATATAAATACTGTATATATTTTTTTAAGAAATTCGAAATATATATTATATAATAACTATTGTCTAGAAATGTTTGCCGTACCCCACTTCTTATGTATAATGACGTATTTGGATAAATAAAGAATGCATTAAAAAGTTAAAATTAGATACTAAATTAGCAATAACTTCCATATCTGCACGAGGCCCGAGGATTTTCTGAGAACAAAAGATGCATAAAAAAGAAAATGTCTATATAAACTTGGAAATTAAAATTTATGTATTTTAGTTTTTAGTAATTCTATTAAAATTCCTTTGAGGAGGTTCATTCTTTTGGCATTCTCGTTACCCTGACCTTGACTATTTAAGCGTTAGATTATTTAAACTACGGTGTTCAAACATCTAAGTAAAACTGTAAACATACTGTTAGAGCATGTCTTCACTGTTTGCAAAAATCAGTGGAGTTTCAATGAATGCATGATCCCCTGAAATGTACATTGAACGATGCATTATAAAGAATGGAGATAACAATTAACCATTTCTATAGTAAAAACAGGACTGTTATTTCTGAAGTCCTGGTGATAACGTGAGTTTAAATTTTTTAGAAAATATTGAATTTAGGTTCCTCGTAAATCTTAATTTCCTTATTGTTCTTATGGCTTCATCACTAAATACTAAACATTTCTGACATATTTATACAAAAAGGGAATGCCATATTACTACTACTACTACTACTACTACTACTACTACTAATTGGTGATGAAGACCAAGATCGTCCAGCTGGTGTAATTGGACCAGATTCAGCTCCTTGGCAGCTAATAAATGTGTGGCTATCGGTGTGTTTTTTTTATAATTTAACCCTAACTCATTTGAAGGCGTTTGCGTTCTGTCTAGTGAATTCATTTATAAAGTATTGGGTGAGACAATGTCAGATCAGGACATTTTAAATGACACTTCCGACGACCCAAGCTACAACCAGAAAGAATAGAATGAGCCTCGCTGTTCTAAAACATGGTGGCAGCACCAATCGTATGGTCCATTACTGGGATGGAAACCAGTGAACGTACTTTGAAAACAGCCCAGATCGTAGCACGTGGAAAGTCATAGGATGGTTGGTTAAGGATTGCTTAAATTACTGAAAAAATAGTTATTCGTTCCAGTTATTTAAATTTATCGGATCACAGTGAAAACAAAACCATGCATAACTCAAAGTTATTACTGTTAACAGTGTGATTTAACACAGCTTTAAATAATTTCTACTCGTTCGTTTTTCTATCTCTATATCTATAATAACGTACCACAATGTTGAGCCATACCGTCTGCTTTGTTAGAATTTACTAGACAAGTTAATTCTGTTACCTTTTTGCCTATAGATCTCATGAGTGGCATGCGGTCAACACACCGACTCAATGAGACATCTAGCAGGCAACTAAGATATTACTAGATGTCGAGATCGGTAAATTTTGCTTAGAGGCTTTTTTATTCAGGCCTAAGGATCTTTTACGAGCCTGAAAATCTTCAAACTCGGGACCCTTGGCTCAAAATCCCTCCCAGAGGACTATTGTCCTGTTAAAAAATGCGATAGGCTATTAAATTATTGCATCTTATAGGACATATTCTCAATTTAGGGGTTAAGGCAGTATGCTAGAAGCGGGAGAGCTGCAGATATGATTCCCGCTGAGATTGGAATACTTAATTGAACTAAACCTTCTGGTAGCTTGTGGCCCTGGGAACGTCTTAATCTCTAATGCAAATATGTAACGGACCATGTCATGGCAACCGTCAAGCAGAGCTGACATCTCGTGCTGATTTCTGGAAAGGTGTGAACATTAACCCCTTCAATTATAAGTTTTCCTAAGATCTTTAGTGGTTCACTTTATCTTTATTGTCTGTAATATAGCGCCGTTTATGGAAATTTATGATATTTTAGATTCAAGCTAATAAATAAACGTACTGGAAAATTAAATAAATGCAAATCTGACAAGTCATATAAATTATAAAAACGTCGAACCTTGACAAAATCATCGTCTTCAGAATACAAGACTGAGCCAACTGCATTAGAGACATCATAGAAACAAGGATAATTTAGTATTTTTTTCAATAAAAAGCGCTTGTTAACGGTTTGGATCGTTAGCGCCGCAATATAATTATTTGCATCAAATATAGAAGTTATAGGGACAAAAATAGATTAGATTAGATTTATTTAGCCTGGTGGGGTTAAGGACATGTGGCCTTCTCTTCCACTTACCAGGACAAACATATATGTTATATCAGAATATAACAATCTCAATTAACTCTAATATTAAATACTAAATAAAAATTTGATCAACAAGATAATATCTATTATATTACGATCTATAATACAACCACTTAATGTTAGTTAAAATTAAGACTAAAACTAATAATAAAATATATACAAGCAAGACATTAAATTGTCCCTGTCTGATGTATATAAAATACGAAGAAAATTAATGAGATATAGAAAAGTAATTTTACGACTATAAAATATTTAAAACAAAACAAATGAAAATATTTGTTAATTTTAAAATAATTTTATATATATAACTGAATTTATTAATTGTTAAATGAATACTATCAGTGAGGTGTATAAGTTAGTTTGATATTAAATAATTCTTTAGTTTGTTTTTGAAGGATTTTATAGTTTGACAGTCTCTGACAGAGTGCGGAAGGGAATTCCATGTTTTGGTAAGTGAGACTGTGAAAGATAATGAATAATACACAGTGTGATGAGGAGGGATATAAAATATATCACAATAAGCATCTTATTTCAGACTTGGATTTATTTTATGTTTCCTAAATCTACTATACGGGACCTATAGCCTTACTCATCTTTCAAACGAACCAATGTTCCGGATTTTTACGGTGCTTAAAAATTCATCGAGCCAGAACCGGTTTGAACCCGCACCTAGAAACCAGAGGCGAGCATAGTAACCACTAATGTGCATTGAGAGACATTGAAATTGCTTGATGTTATAAACAGAATCCAGTCATTTGTAAATCGGAAATTTCCGTTTATCTTTTTTATTTTTATTTTTTAGCTCTGAACTAACTGTCTAAATTTTTTTTATATCGAATGAGTTTATATATGCCTACGCAAAGTCCTTAGAGGCGTTTCCTTTGAATCCATATTTCCCTCATTCTCTGCCTATAAGTCTGCTTTCTCTCATCTTTCTATGTTGTTCGTTTTTTTTTTTTTTTTTCGGTTTGTCCCCTTGGTCAACTTGCCACATATGAACTTTAATTCTAAATATATCTTCGTTTAGGATATCTTCTTCAGTAATTCCAGTCAAATTTAAGTATATTTTCACTACACTAATCCATTTCATTGTATCAACTCATACTTTATTTCTATTTTCGTATAATTGTATTATCTAGTTTGTAAATCTATTTGAGTCCATTCGTTTAATATGCCCATAAGATACTGTCTTACTTTTATTATTTATATTACACTCTTAATTAAAAAAAAGACAAGTGCTAGTCAATGCTATATAAACATCCCATCCATAGTAATTCTGCCCGAAGGCAGGTCCTTCACTGCAATCATAGTATTTGCATGCTATGCTTTCAGCTTTACTAGGGAATTGTAAGTGTGGTAGCTTCCCGTTGCTTTCCACATCGGTGAAGGATGATGATGATAATGGTAAGGATGATGATGACCATATGATTTCGGGGGGCCGTTTGGGCCTTAAATGTTTCCTGACATTTGTCTTACAGGTGAGGAAAAACCCCGATAAAAACCTCACCCAGATAAACTGTCCCGACCGGGGATCGAAACCGGGCCCGCTGCGTGACAAGGCAGCACACTACCTAGAGACCACAGCCGTGGTCTATATAAACAAACATAAACTGATTAATAAATCGACTATTCGCTGTATTACAACGGCATTAATATTGGACATATGCAGTTTTTATGTTATTTCTTTCATAGCTTATATTCAGTTGAATAACTCAGATAAGTAAGTAGGCCATACTGTTCCCATCTGTACAAACGCTCTCCTCCTTTCTCGAGTTTACAACTCTATAGAAATGCCATATTCAATATTTTAATATCTCTTAGTGTACCAAGATCGACAGAATAAGAAAACAATTATATCATTATGAGAAGTTAGATTATCCTTAATGATTGCACGTGTTTTAAAGCGCAATAATTACATAACACTCAGCCATATTCAATTTATGTTACTGCTTTCCATAACGTCGTGAGATTTTCATAGATATCCCACGAAATATAATCGTGACGTATAAGTTACCAGCATTTATTTATTTATTTATTTATTTATTTTTCAACGATTAATAATTTCTTCTGTCTTCTATTTTACTCACAATTTCATTTATTTCATATTATATTAATTAATACTTGAAAGAATAAGTATTTATATTACTGAGAATATCTTATTTTTCAATAATAAAACTAAAATGGTGGTAGCTAGAACAATTTTTTAATAATGACTTCGTATATACCCGTCCGATTTGGCCTTACTTTTCTTCATGTGTTGTGTTATATATATATATATATATATATATATATGTATATAACAAGTTTCGTTGCGAAATACCGTAAATAGCACCCACTATAGTGATTTTTAAATGCTCGCTTCTGATGAACCGCTATTCCTGCTCATCTTTCTTTAGACCAAACAGTTTTCTGAGAACTTTATTCTCGAATGCTCGTAATCTTTTCTCCTCCGTTAAAGTAAGAGTCCATGTTTCGCATTCATGTAATATAATAAGCTGTTAGTTTATGCTGATGATGTAGTACTACTGGCCGATAGCGAGGAGATACTAAAGGCCAACACGCACACACCATTGAGTAACACTAAGAAATTAGGACTGGAAGTAAATATCACTAAAACTAAATATATGGTCACACGTAGAAATTCAGTATATAATGGAAATGGACAGCTAATGACAAATGAGGGAAATTTTGAGGAAGTGGCTGAATTCAAATACCTAGGAACAATAATCACAAATAGGAATGATGCACAAAGAAATTAAACATAGGCTCAATTCTGGAAATGCATGCTATTATGCATTGAAGAGACTTTTGATGTCCCAACTCCTTTCAAAAAACGTTAAGCTGAAAATATATAAAACTATTATTCTACCAGTTATATTATATGGGTGCGAAACATGGACTCTTACTTTAAGGGAGGAAAGGAGATTACAAGTATTTGAGAATAAAATTCTTAGGAAAATTTTTGGACCAAAGAGAGATGAACAGACAGGTGAATGGAGAAGACTACATAACTATGAACTACATGGTCTTTATAGGAAGCCAGATATAATAAGAACAGTTAAGTCTCGTAGACTGCGATGGGCAGGACATGTTGCACGTATGGGGAATGAAAGACGTGCATGGAAGCTTCTTGTAGGAAAGCCAGAGGGAAAACGCCCAGTTGGTAGGCCAAGAATGAGGTGGGAGAACAACATTAACTATGATTTGAGGGAAGTGGATTATACAGGGAATGATTGGAAAGCATTAGCTCAGGATAGGGATGTATGGAGAGCTTATGTCCGCGCGGCCATGAACCTTCGGGTTCGATAGTGCCAGTGAGTAAGTAAGTAAGTAAGTAATATAACTGGTAGAAAAACAGTTTTATATACTTTCAGTTTAACGTTTTTTTTAGAGACGTTGGGACAACAAGAGACCCTGAAATGCATAATTGCATGCATTTCCAGAATTGAGTCTATGTTTAATTTCTTGGTGCATCTCATTCCTGTTTGTGATTATTGTTTCTATGTAAGTTGTTTAATTCAGTCACTTCTTCAAAATTTCCATCATTTGTCATTAACTATCCATTTCCATTTACTAATGTATTTCTTTGTGTAAACATACATTTAGTTTTGTTGATGTTTACTTCAAGTCCCAATTTCTTAGTGTTACTCAATATAGTGTGCGTGTTGGCCTGTTGTTCCCAGTACCGATCAACGTCTTTGGAGGCGTTCAAAGCAGGGAATTTAGCAAGCATGTCTGTTTATGTCGTCTATTTGTCTATACAAAATGGTGATGGTAGAATGCCAAGACAGTTGAGGTGTTTACCTAAGATGTCACGTACAGTGTTAAGGAGGAAGCATTCCTGCCAGTCTCGTGGATTCAGGAGATGCATCTTTCAGAGTTTTCCTGCTTTGCCGTGATATAAAGTATTTGCATCCAATTCTTGCTGGAGATTATTTCTGTACATTCGCTTGATGTATTATTTTAGACCTATTGAGTTCATTTTGAGATTGGCAACCTTCTTAGCTAATGCGTTAATCTGCCCATTTCTATGTAGATTACAATGTCCAGGAATCCATAGTAAAAAACTAATTTTCAATTTTTATAAAGAGTTCGATCCCCGGCCGGGACAAATTTCCTGGATGAGGTTTCTTATCGGGTTTTTTCCTCACCTATAAGAAAAATGCCCGGAAACGTTAAGGTCCAAACGGTCACCGAATATCATATGGCCATCATAATCATCATCATTCATTCACATTCCCCTTACATGAAATTTAGGATTAAAAACTCTCCTGGCGCACCACTATCATAGAGAAGACCTTTCGATCTTAACTTCAACAGGTAAACTAAATAAAGAAATAAAATGATAATTAAACATCACATCATCGGGGCAGCGTAACCCCGCTTTTAGGCGCCCCAACTTCAGAAGTGGCGTACACATTGCCCATGCCAGGATAAAACACCAGAAAATGACGAAATTACAAGCCTGGGGCATTGAATAAAAACACGTATTTACAAGATGGCTGCTTCCGAGTCCGAGAGGAAGACGGAGTTTGTGAATCTATCCATATGGAGTAATATATATATATATATATATATATATATATATATATATATATAAACATTATCATTCAGTATCATGAGACAGCTGCCGACGTCTTCCGGAAACCAAACGCCAATCCTGATCCATTGATCTTCTTCCAATCCTCTGTTATTCATAGCTGCTTGTACCCCTTCTATCCAAGTTTTCTTCTGTCTTCCTCTCTTCCTCCTTTCTATTGGGATCCATTCCATAACAATTTTAGGCAATCTTTGCTCTGGCATTCTTTTGACATGACCATACCACTGTAATACTTTCTTTTCTATAATAACTATGATGTCCGGCTCCTCTTGTACACCCATAATTTCCCTTATTTCTTTATTTCGTATTCTATCCATTCTATATTTTCTAGCTGATGTTCTTAAAACATCCATTTCTGTACTTTTTTTTCATTTCCCTGGTAGGAATTTGCCAGACTTCAGCACCATATGTTAAAATGCTCTGAATTATGGTTTGATATATTTGTATTTTTCTATTTTTTTGGAATATTTTTGCTCCACCAAGCAGAGTTTAAAGCATTTATTGATTGTTTTGTTTGTGCGATTCTATTTTTAATTTCCACTGTGTTATCGCCTGAATGGTCTAATTTTGTTCCTAAATAAGTGCATTCGATGTTAGCTTTTAGTTCTTCTCCATTGTTTGGTCATTTTCTGTATATAGGGCATATTATGTAGGATTGATAAAAAGTTGTAATAAGTTGATAAAATCTTTTTCACTAGATCCTCAAGAGTTAAATTCCTTCAAAATTCGCTAAAATGCTATCAGGTAGGTCTTACTAACTCACTAGGACTATCGAAACCGTAGGCTCATGCTTGCGCGGATATTAGCTCTCCATATATCCATATACTGAGCTAATACTTTTCAATTATCTCCTGTGAAATTCACCTGTCTCAAAGCAAGATTATGTTATTCTCCCACCTCATCCTTGGTACCTACTATGAGCGTTCCTTCTGATTTTTCTACAAGGTGTTTCCAAGCTCCTTTTTCATTCCTCATTCGTGCCATATGTCCTGCCCAACGCAGTTTTCGTAATATACTTAATTTTATAACGCTAGCGTCTGACGTCATATTGATTACTCAACTCAGAGGGTATTAAATACCAAGTTTTGTTGTAATATCAGTATGATTTACTTTTGTAATCTTTTAGTTGGACCTGTAGTTCTTCTTAAATTAAAATAACACCGGTTGCCGTTAAAAAGTGAAAACTCATCGTAGTTCAATTTTGGTGGAATGCTCTATAACGAACCGTTTCACCTTAACTAATGTACAAGAATGTGCAGATTGTCCTCAATAACCTTCAGAATTGTGGAAAAAGTGGTTTTCATTGAAGTTTGCAAAGAATTTTTGACACGATACTCTCACAACAAAAAGTAACTACGCGGGTATTTTATAAGGAAAATAGTGAATAATTAAAATTTATTGCATACTGCAATTATATTCTTACACAACCATATTAAATCACCATCAGGAAAACACACTATTATGTAAATCAAGAAGAGTTTGCACGTCTAGAGAGAGTATTTTTATCGCGCTACTTTATCGATCCCTGTTCAATCCCAGATTAGAATAACTTAGTTCCTGAAGCTAAATATTGAAGATTTTGTTCCTGTTTTTTTTTCAATGACAATTAAAATATAAGTAATGCCACGAGTGATTTCCAAATTAGTGATAAATTCACGACTCACGAAGTGAGAAGTGAATTTATCTAGATAATTTGAACTCAAGAGTGGCATTTGTTAGGACTATTTAACGAATAAAACTAAGCTATTTACTCACAAATCATTACTTAAATATCCATCCATAGTAATTCTGCCCGAAAGCAGGTCCTTAACTGCAATCATAGATTTCCATGCTATGATTGCAGCTTTACTAGGGAATTGTAGGTGTGGTAGCTTCCCGTTGCTTTCCACATCGGTGAAGGATGATGATGATGATGATGATGATGATGATAAGGATGATGATGATGATGGTGATGGCTATATGATTTCGGGGACCGTTTGGGCCTTAAACTTTTCCTGACATTTGTCTTACAGGTGAGGAAAATCCCCGATAAAAACCTCACCCAGAAAATCTTCCCCGACCGGGGATCGAAGCCTGCCCCGCTCCGTGACAAGGCAGCACGCTACCTCGAGACCACAGCGATGGATATTTAAATATAGTTATTTTAAATATTTATATATAAATGGTGATGTTTGAAAACAATTGAGAAAAGTTATGTTTCGCTTGTTCATCACTGCAACCAGATCTATTGCCAAATAGAATTGCAGTATTGTAAGGACGCACCCTAGCGGAAAAAAATTAAACACACCATTACAGGTTATTAATTAATTTCTGATGTCCTAAGATGCAAACATGTCAATTATATGTATTCACGTAGACTTTCACGGCCGGAGTTGCTATGATGATCTTGAAGATTTTCGGGCTGTAGGCCGTGGTCGTGAGGCTTGTAGTTCCCCGATGTTTCGCCAGAGACTGCGTCAAGACAACTCTTGAGGATGCCAGATGCAGTCTGGCGAAACGTCGGGGAACTACAAGCCTCACAACCATGGCCTACAGCCCGAAAATCTTCAAAATCATCATGTCAATTGTATTTTTCAGCAACGTTAATTCCTGGGAAATAATAGTTTAAGAAAGTGCAAACAGTGGTTTTTTTTGTGGTATAATCAATTGCTAAGAATGCTTTTCTATTATATCTTGCAAGCAGAATCTGGTTACATTCGTGCACTATATATATATATTATATATATATATATATATATAAACTGGAAGCCACTTGATAAAATGGGGGTGATAGAATGAAAGTGATAAAATCGTGGCGAGAAACGACTGTGATTGGTTGTAAATCAAAATTCATTGAAATGTAATTGGTCATTGACTGCCATTTGGGATATGAGTTAATAGTTTACATTAACTATTGTATATCTGGCTTAACTTGGCAAAGAGAGAGATGGAGAAGGGAGGGTAGATCCTTGGCCGGTTTCACCCGTAGCTCAACGTCAATACTTGTTGCATTTGATCGACGCGGCGGTAATTAAACACTGGATACAAATATGAAATTCAAATTAATTTACCACAAAAACGACTTTTTTATTATTGTGAATTGTTCTGAAATAAATTTGCAAACTAGATAATAATTAACGTAGTTTATCCCATATCTTCACCATACAATTCCCAAAAGAGATAGAATACAATCATTGAATGTTTTTTTCATATAGTGAATACTATACTTACTTACTTACTCACTGGCACTATCGAACCCGTAGGTTCATGGCCGCACGGACATAAGCTCTCCATACATCCCTATCCTGAGCTAATGCTTTCCAATCATTCCCTGTATAATCCACCTCCCCCAAATCATAGTTAATGTTATTCTCCCACCTCATTCTTGGTCTATCAACTGGGCGTTTTCCCTCTGGCTTTCCTACAAGAAGCTTCCATGCAAGTCTTTCATTCCCCATACGTGCAACATGTCCTGCCCATCGCAGTCTACGAGACTTAACTGTTCTTATTATATCTGGCTTCCTATAAAGACCGTGTAGTTCATTGTTATGTAGTCTTCTCCATTAACCTGTCTGTTCATCTCTCTTTGGTCCAAAATTTTCCTAAGTACTTTATTCTCAAATACTTGTAATCTCCTTTCCTCCCTTAAAGTAAGAGTCCATGTTTCGCACCAATATAATATAACTGGTAGAATAATAGTTTTATATAGGCTATTTTCAGTTTAACGTTTTTTGAAAGGAGTTGGGACATCAAGAGTCTCTGCAATGCATAATAGCATGCATTTCCAGAATTGAGCCTATGTTTAATTTCTTTGGGCATCTCATTCCTAATTGTGATCATTGTTCCTAGGTATTTGAATTCAGCCACTGCCTCAAAATTTCCCTCATTTTCATTAGCTGTCCATTTCCATTATATAATGAATTTCTACGTGTGACCATATATTTAGTTTTATTGATATTTACTTCCAGTCCTAAGTTCTTAGTATTACTCAATAGTGTGTGTGTGTTGTTCTTTAGTATCTCCTCGCTATCGGCCAGCAATACTACATCATCAGAGTGAATACTATAAGGTGATAAAATTATATAGGCCTACTTATAAAATAAAACAGTTTGAAAATAAACTCAGTTGTATAAAGAATAGTTATAACAGTCAGAATATTCTATTTCTTTAATAGTTACATTAGACCAAATATATCCATAAACACCATCTCAATTTCAGAAAATCGTAATAAGGATGCAGTGGAATAGTAGGGAAATGGTTGAACATATACAAAATTATCAGATTAAATGGTTCCAACACGTCCAGAGAATGTCAAATTCCCGTTTACCAAAGATGATTTACCACCTCAACCCTAAAGGCAAAAGAGACCTCGGAAGACCCTTCAACCGATGGAAAGATCAGTTTTTGTAGTCGCAGAACGGGCATCATCGCCCAATACTGCATTCGGAAGAAGAAGAAGTAACATTGCTTTTATATAATTTATCACCGAAAAAAATAAATTGTACTCTTTCTGTCACACTCTTTCCTTCCCCTCAATTTTGTTTCGTTATGCTTAAGTATTTACGTTAGACTACATTTGGCTCGGACTGTATTATTATTTCCTTACGTTAGATTATCTTAATTTTGTATTCTAAGCGCTACTGTGACTCACACATCTCACATGAAATGAACTACAGCAATTACTCCAAAGCCGAGGTTATTGTTTCCATTCAATGTAAACAAACAGAAAATATTAATTTTGTTGACTTGGTGAAATAAACCTTCTGCTTCTGTCTGCATATATGTCATTATGAGGGTTGAGATGAGATGAAATCTCATTATTTAAGGTCCGTAATATACGAGGAAGCCGGCTGACCAAGCCTCTTACATCATCACAGTGGAAAACGAAATTAAATTAAATTATACGAAATGATCTGAGAAGTTTTTGTTAGGCAAAAACGGGAGAAATAAAAAAAATAAAATAAAATAAAATAAAATAAAATGAAAAACTCTACCTAAGTCCGATTCGTCTACCACGAACTCCATCTGAAGTTGCAGTGACATGAAATCTAGTCCCAAAGGTGGAGGACGAAACATCTAACAACTTTCCCTACTGAGCGGCTTTTTTCAGATTTTTTGATAGTAAATGCAAATATTTTTAATATGTAGCACATGTTAGTAACAAACCAGCATACAGATCGGAATTAATATTATTTATTAATGTATTGTAGTCATTTCTTTGAAATAATACGCCCACATATTTACATACATAAAAAATTTGTCAAAATAATTTGAAAAAAAAAATTGTACATCTGGCTAGTGCACATTTAAAATTTAAATAACTTTTATGATTTTTAAATTAATATTAACTAATCATACAATAAAAATAATATATTCCATTTGCTAACTACTGCTCCTAGAGTCAGAAATTAAACGGGCTCTCTGTCATTCGGCGTAAATAACTAAATTGTGTCTGAACAAAAATATATGCTACTAAATATGTCACATACGACATATTGTCGTACATAGGCAGAATTTGTGACACAAATTGGGAATGGACTACTAGCTAGAAAACTTCTCGTTAATAAATCAGATGGAAAACCTACAGTAGGAAGTCGAAAAACGAGATAGGACAATACATAATAACCACGATATAAGAGAGGTGAATTTTACAAAGAAAGATTAGAAAATAGTTCGTAAGAGAATAGTAAGAAGTGCTTATTATATCCTCGAGGGATGTCTAGGTTCCAGTGTTTCAGTTCTTACATATTTATTTATTCATATACAGTTTTTCAATTTTTTTATTTATATTCAGGTTTTCAATGTTTACACATCTTTTTGTGCCTGAAGCTTTATTTTCCTTCTTAACCCGTGCCTATCCAACCACTCCATGTCCTCCAATCCCCTTGTTCTCATTCTAGTTCATATTTCTTGCACCCATGAGTTTTGATATCTTCCTTCATTTCTTCTTCCAGGTGGACACCATTTTAATGTTTTTCTGGGCAACCTTTCTTTTTGCATTCGTCGTACATGCCCCTGAAAATTTAATTTTTAATATATTATATAATATAATATTAGATATTTAATATTATTTTCTTCTCGTATGACTTTATTAATTTTTTTTTTCAATTATTAACATCTTGCTGCTCTTCTCATATATAGCAAAGTAACAAATTAAATTACAAAATTTGGTCACTTTCTGCAGGCCACGTGCATGTATATATAATTAAGGTGTCACAAGATATAAAAGAGGTTTCTTTTCACAAAATCAAATACGCATATCCTCCATTTTTTTCTGTTCGACCTTAATAACTTGTCAAATATGTATTTGTATTTGTGCTGGTTGCGTGGAAGAGAAGGCTTTATGGCCTTAACTCTACCAGAATAAATAAAACATTATTATTATTAATGATTATTATTGTCGTCGTCATCGTCATCGTCATCGTCGTCATCATCATCATCATCATCATTATTATTATTATTATTATTATTATTATTATTATTATTATTATTATTATTATTATTATTATTATTATTATTATTATTATTATTATAACAACTCAAATATTATTGCGATTGGATCATGCAGACTTCATGCCAGACATAAGACATGAAAATTTGTACTGGGTTAGTATAGAAGTATCCTAGAATTAAAAGTTTATTCAATAGATAAAAAATCAATATCCCCAAAACGTATAACTATTCTACAATAAGAAAAACATAATTGTTCATTTTTTCAAAGTTTGCTTTTTACAATTAGAATAAAGCAAGTCGGCACGGGTTGCCATGGACCTACATATACCAGATTCGATACTAGTAAAATTCATGGTAAGTTTCCGTTGACATATTAGTTCACAGTAATGTAATGTACGGTTAAAAACTATAAAATAATTACCTCGTAGGTCCGTCTACTCAACTTATCTTATAGTTTATAACCGTACATTATATTACTATATACCAAATTGTACATACAATTGTTTTAATATTATTGTACGAATAAATCAAGAGGATATGCGTTAAAAGACTTCGATTTTTTGGGACGCCCTAATATATTATAAAAAACCAAAATCTTGTTAATTGTTTTAAATTTTAAGGGGACCGACTGGTGAATTTCAAATTTATTTTAGTTTTCATCTGATTGCTTTGAATCTTTTATCACATTCATTATGTGCTTATAAAAGCGTTTCTGTGAGGTTTGGTGTTTATAAGTAGAACAGTTTCAGAATTATGATTTTTAAAACTATTGTTTTAATATTTCCTAAAAAAATGTTCCTTACGATGCATTTTTAATTATTCTCTCTTAAAATTTGAGATTCAGAGTCTTGATGATTCCACTAAACATATTTTGCTATGCAAAAAATATTCATATAGGGAGGATATTGCTTATTTAATTTTTTTTTAAATATTTTTCACTCTTATTATTTTTTCCATCTCAATTTAAAAGAACACGTGTTTGGTAGACTAGTAACTGCATAGCAAATTTAAATTAGCATTTACTGGAGAGTCTAACCACAAAATTTTATTTTGATAGCAAAAAAATTGCATCGTAAGGAGCATTTTTAAGTTTTGGAAAAGTCAAAGAATGGAAACCGAAAAAAAAACGCATTATATATTATAAGTAGTAATGCTAACTATATGTGCAAGGGTATTAAACGCTTACGTCACGGGGTCAATTTTACTCCAACAATAAAACTGTTGACATGAAAAGATCCTAAAGAATCAGAGTTATTAAAAAGCAAATAAAAAATGCATTTTTTACATTTTTTTCAACATTTTCACCATTCGGTCCCCTTAATTCTTATCCGAACCCCGACATTTGGATACAATTAGTTACGAACGTACATGGAAATTGATTTATCAAAACAAACTGTCAATAAACTAAAGATATATAATCAGAGATGCTACATTGAAACCCCTTCATAATAATTGTTTCTCGCAGCAGAGGCACAATCTTGTGCACATAGTTTTAATACTTAGGGGACCCAGGGATTAACGAGAGAAAAATCTGTGCTTAGTCTGAAAGCATGTCTAACAATGGCAGAGCATCAGTGCGTAAAGAAGGAGATCTTGGGTTCATATTCCGACTCAGAAATGTTTCTCTCTATGCATGGCATACAGCAAGTTTGTATAAACATTGTTAATACCTGGTTTCATGCAGATAGCTAGGATTTCTGTGGCATACACAGATTGCTGGAATCTACTGTTGTTTGTTCCTTACCAAGTATTGTTTATTATTCTGTAGACACAAACTAACCACAGGGGAATCACCTAATACATTGGGTCAAATTATTATTAGGAATAAAGATTCTTGAAATTAATTTAATGTATTGCTTGAACACACAAAAAACAATATAAATTTCCTAAGAATTAGCATGACTCTTTTTGTTTGTACTGTTAAGTAATATTTGTTTACAAATATAACTAGAAAAACGTGACATTCGATTTTGGCAAAGTATTTCAATGCTAGGTACCGTATATGTAAACAATGGGAAGTCCCTCTGTTAATTAAGGCAAATATATACGTGTCGATATAACCAGTTGTCGCTATAGTGGGCGGGGAAAGAGAAGATCATGACCTTTCTGGATACTTAGCCGTTTTATATATATTGGGAATCAGTGTGGAGCTGATCATTCCTCTCACAGCAGCAACATCATGAACAAGTCTTTGGTCTACATTTTCGTCTTTTGCCTTGTATTGGGGCTCCTGCTAACAGTTCAGGGTAAGTTACTTCAACCACTTAATAATAATAATAATAATAATAATAATAACATTATTATCATTACTATTCCTATGTATTAATTTAATTAATTTAAACTGTCAGAATTAGGGACAAATGCCCTTTCTACAACTCGTTGATAAAAAAAATGAAACACAACAAATTACTTAATATATGTTCACACATAGAAATTCATTATATAACAGAAATGGACACTTAATGACAAATAAGGAAAAAATTTGAAGAAGTGAATGAATTCAAATACCTAGGAATAATAATCACAAATAGGAATGTGATGTACAAAGAAATTAAACATAGGCTCAATTCTGGAAGTGCGTGCTATTATCCATTCAGGGACTTTTGTCGTCCCAACTTCTCTAAAATTGTTATTGTCCCAGTTAAATGGATGCAAAATGTGGACTATTACTTTAAGGGAAGAGAAGAGATTACGAGTATTTGAGAATAAAGTTCTTGGGAAAATTTTTGAACCAAAGAGAGATGAACAGTCAGGCGAGTGGAGAAGACCACTTAATAGTGAGCTACATGATATTTATAGGAAACCAGATATGATAAAACAATTAAGTTTCATAGAATGCAATGGGCAGGACATGTGGAACGAATGAGGATTGGAAGAGGGGCATGGAAGCTTCTTGCAGGAAAACCAGAGGGAAAACACACGAATGAGGTAGAATTACATTAACCGTGATTTGAGGGAGGTGGATTATACAGGGGATGATAGGGATGTGTGGAGAGCTTATGTCCGCTTGGCCATGAACCTAGGTTCGACAGTTCACGGAGTTAATTAGTTATCATATAGCCTAATTAGCAATTATAAGGAAATATTTACATATCTTAAATTAAAATGAATCAAATTGATATTATTAGAGTAATCACAAGTCATTAATTAGTTTGCCAAGAGACCGATTACAAAGAAAGTTACTTTAATTTCTTTGTAAAGAAGCTAATGTCTGGCAGAACCTGGGATCGTGGTAAAGAGTTTGAGTCTATCAGTGTATACGATATCATCAGCATAATGAACTTATTTAGGTTTAGGTCGTTTGAGCCTGTTCCTATGAGATCTCTAGATGTGGTTCGTCAGTCTATTTTAATTTTGATGTTCCTTTATCTCGAGGTTGCTGATTTAGGAAAGCGAGATGGTTCCATTCTTTGGACATCTTGTAACAGATTGTTTTGATAATTCTGAATTCCTTCAAATATCTCCCCACACTTAAAAAAATATATATAAAATGCCAAAATCCAAGTCAGTCAAAGCGGACTTTTAATTTATCACGCGTATCTTTGCTTGTCCATTTTTGTCAAAACTTGGAGTAGACGTAAAAATCTTATCTGTTCCGCTTCTAATTTTGATTTGATTTGATCATTTAGTATATAATTTTCGCTGTTATATTTCAGTACAGATTATGCAGTTAGATTGTGTTATCTCAATTCGGTTACAGTTGACATTTGTTTACCAATTTTTTATGAATCCATTTATGGCACTGCATTTCTTTAACTTTATCTCTGTGTCATTTCTTATGTATTTATTTAGCCTAGTGGAGTTAAGGCCATGTGGCCTTCTCTTCCACTCACCAGGACAAACATATATTACATCAGAATATAACAATCACAATTAACTCTAATATTAAATACTAAATGTAGATGTGATCAATAAGATGATATCCATAATATTACGATTTATGATACAACCAGTTAATGATAGATAAGATTATGACCAAAACTGATAATAAAATGTATACAAACAATATATATATATATTGGTAGAATGTCCCAGTCTAATGTATATAAAAACAAAGAAAAGAATGAGATATAGAAAACTAATTTTACGATTATACTATATTTAAAACAAACAAATTAAATTATTTGTTAATCTTAATATTATTTTCATAAATAATTAAATTTATTAATTGTTAAAAGAAAACTATCAGTAAGGTGTATAAGTTATTTTGTTATTAAATAATACTTTAGTTTGTTCTTGAAGGATGTTATAGTTTGATAGTCTCTGGCATAGGGCGGAAGGGAAATCCATGGTTTGGCTAATGAATAATACACAATGTGCTGATGGGATCGAGTGTCAAGGTTGTGTGTGTCGGATAGTCTAATGAAGAGGCGTGATAAATAATTAGGCGATGATGTGTTAAGTATTTTATAGAGAAGGGATAGGGAATGGATAGTCCTACGATCTCCTAGACGAAGCCACGTTAATTATTCCAGGGACGATGTAATACGGTCAAATTTGCGAATACCACAAATAAAATGTGCGCAAGAATTATGACCACATTGAAATCTCTGAGTGGTGTAAAATCCTGGTGAGTGGAAGAGAAGGCCACATGGCCGTAACTCCACGAGGCTAAATAAATCTCGATCCCATCAGCACATTGTCCTTTATATCCCTCCTCATCACACTGTATATTATTCATTATCTTTTACGGTCTCACTTACCAAAACATGGAATTCCCTTCCGCCCTATGTCAGAGACTGTCAAACTATAACATCCTTCAAAAACAAATTAAAGAATTACTTAATAACAAACTTATACACCTCACTGATAGTATTATTTTAACAATTAATAAATTTAATTATCTATGAAAATAATATTAAGATTAACAAATATTTCTTTTGTTTTGTTTTAAATAGTGTACATACGTAAAATTAGTTTTCTATATCTCATTATTTTTCTTTGTTTTATATATACATTAGACAGGGACAATTTAATATGTCTTGATTGTATTTATTTTATTATTAGTTTTAGTCTTAATTTTAACTAATATTAACTAGTTGCATTATAGATCGTAATATAATAGATATTATCTTTTTGATCAAATTTTTATTTAGTATTTAATATTAGAGTTCACTGTGATTGCTATATTCTGATGTAATATATGTTTGCCCTGGTGATTGGAAGAGAAGGCCACATGGCCTAAACTCCACCAGGCTAAATAAATAAATCTAAAAAATCTAAATCTACTCTAATATAAGAATTGTCATATTGGATGGTTTTGGGATGTCAAGAAACAGTTTCTGCTGCGATCGTATACTCGAATTATGACAGGAGGATGAGAAATGAAAGCGAGGATAATAGGCCACTAGGTAATAATTGTCCTATAAAGAGGAAAAACTGAGGAACGCACTGAAATAAGGGAGTAATCAGTAATTCTGAATGATATTATATTAGTTAGGTGGGACGGTATATTTATAGCCAGGCTTCAATCAGTGGTAGATAATGCCAATAATTGATATTATTATAAGTAATTATTACTTACTGGGTAAGCAGGAAAAGATTACATAAATAATAGTATATATTGCATTAATTTTAAATCTTGAAGTCAAATTTCAAGAAATAGATGGTAACGTATTCTTTCGAATGAGTTCAACAAATCAGTGGCAAATATTAGAAAAATAAATAGATTATAAAATATTTACAACAATAAACATTATGCTAATGTTTTAATACCGGGAAATATTTATGAATCCAATATATAGTCATTTTTTCGCGATTTCAAATTTATTTAATATTAACACGATTATATTTTAATGTATTCTTTTTTAATTTTTTATAATGTTTGTATGTTGGTGATTCTTCTATAATAAATAATGAATTATAATGATCTGAGGATCACGCCGTATCGTAGTCCGTTAAGCCCATACGCTACAAGCCGGAAGAGAAGGGGTTCATGTCCGATGGGATCAGAAATTTTAAACTAGCCTTCACCTTCTGGAGGCACCATGGCCCTGGAGTCGCCTCAGCCTCTAATGTAAATGAGTACCAGATGCTTGTTCTGAGGATAAAGATGGCCGTTACGCAGGTCTCACAATCAGACTGACAACACGTGCAGATTGAGAGGTTAAAGACTTAACTTCCTACTACCCCAAAAGCTCCTTGAAACTTGTAGTGGGATCGCTTTACCTATTATAATAATTTGAGTCTTATTTGTAATTTAACTTTTCCTAACAAGTGGTCTGAAGGACATATGTAACATATTTAATGAGCAAATCAAGTCTCGGATGCAGTGTGTTTCCTCTGGTTAACTACGATCTACAGACGGCTTATCAATAAAATAATTTCCATATAATTTTCATAATTAAAGTTACAGTGGAACCTCATAACAGTTTGTCACAGTAGAAGCAACTCCAGTGAAATCTTGTGAATACAGTTTCATTGTTTACGAGAGATTTGAAATAAAAAGAGAGAGAGAGATTTGTAATTGTTCCGGGAGGTGCACCTAAGTAGCTTAATGGTAAAACGCCATTGTGTAAATCTGGGTATTTTAGGTTCAAATTTAGGCTCAGGTGAAAAGTTTTTTTTTTCTCCCGCTGCGTTGAGATATTCTTCTGTCGTCTTAAATACGTATTCAGTTAAAAATATGCGATATGAAGCTGTATTTATAATCTAAAAGTACAATAAGGATATTATAATTAATTTATTATAGTTTAATTAGTATTTTGTTTATAAATTTTTTAGTAAACCATTTAAACGTAACAAATAACCGAATATATGGTTTTATATAAATGACCCAGAAATAACCTAAAGGGATTATTATTAGTATTTTATAATTTTAATATCCTATTTTATCACACAAATAGGAGAGATTAATTAATGATGACAGTATAATAACTTATTGTTTTTATATTTTTATATAGTTATAGATTCCCTAAATTTTAGGTAATATAATTCTTAACACTGTGGGAATAAAATGCAAAGATCATGTTGGACTGTTGCTTGGAATTTGTATGACATTCGTTATTTCTTTTGTTTTCCAAAAATGATTCCAAAAATTATAAAATTCATTTGAAAATCTCGAAAGTAGAAGAGATTAGTGTATAACACATATGAACCTTCCTACTATTCAAGTCTCAAGAAGACACGATTCATGATGTTTGAAAAATTGGTTTATAGTTTTAGATAAAGAAAGACGATATATTATTCAGGACTCCTTTATTTTACACAGGGTGGAACTCTTAACTACAAACTTTCATGGCTTGTTCAGGGATGTGTGTTTTAGTGTATGAAATCCAATCATTATCTCCGGTGGTGGCTTCTAAGACCTTGTATTGTTCAGTTTTGTGTTATATAACATGTCCTTTGGAACATCCATCCATAGTAATTCTGCCCGAAGGCAGGTCCTTCACTGCAATCATAGCATTTTAATGCTATGCTTGCAGCTTTACTAGGGAATTGTGTAGGTGTGGTAGCTTCCCGTTGCTTTCCACACCTGTGAAGGATGATGATGATGATAATGGTGATGATGATGATGATGATGATGATGGTCATATGATTTTGGGGACCGTTTGGGCCTTAAAGTTTTCCTGACATTTGTCTTACAGGTGAGGAAAAACCCCGACAAAAACCTCTCCCAGAAAAACTGTCCCGACCGGGGATCGAATCCGGGCCCGCTGCGTGACAAGGCAGCACGCTACCTCGAGACCACAGCGGTGCCTAATAAAATTAATTCTAATTGATCATAAAGAGAAATTAAAACTAAACACTAATCACTCTCCACTACTTAATCAACTAATCATCCTCCAACTAACTAATCAACTGATAATTGCCTGAATTACGTAACGGTTGATTCATTTTTAACAGTTACGTAATTTATCGAGACCATTTTATCACCTGCAAAGAGCATTGTGTGAAAAATTACATACACATTACATATATACGTAATATCATCGCTGGAACACCCTACATGGTTATCACGTATCACCTCTATATTGGCTGGATGATCATCCACCTATCGCGCCAAGGAGAGAAAAGAATAGATCAACAAATTATTCTAATAAACCAGTGGAGGTGATGGATTCCTTAAATCAAAGCACTCAACTAATATCCCTGAACTAAAAGTAAAAGGTAAAGGCCTCAGCAGGCCCTTGAGGTAGTAGGTGGTTAAGGCTCTCTCTTTTTTTCTCTATAATCGACACTTATGTCAGCCGGGTTGTCAGCCCAACGTGACTGCCGCCTTTATTCCTAAACCAAGCGTCTGGTACTCATTTACATTAGAGGCTGAGTTGACCCTACGCGCCATAGTGCCGCCAGAAGGTTTTGGGGCAGTTTAAATATTCTGACCACACAGGAACTCGAACCCTCGACCTTCCGGTTTTGTAGCGCAGTGCCTTAACCACTACGTTACGGCGTTCCTTGATATCTCTGAACTACGTGAGAAAATATTGTCAGCTTATTTCTGTTCCCATTTTTATAGTATTTCAAAATTATACTGTTGAATGTAAAGAGCATAACTAAGGAACTCAGCAACGTTCAAATAGGAACCCATGTTACCAGATGTGGTCTCATGTTCATATAAAACTTTGGAAGAAGCAACTAGTTTAAATATTCGAATTCATACTATAGAGGAAAAGTCATAGCAATTCTATTTATTCTCCCCTCCTTTAATTTGACCTTCCGAGGAATTCACTTTTACCCTATCAAACAAATACTACTTTGAATTACAGTAAATAATAAATTGCTCTTAATTTTATAAGAATTATTCTGTAAAGGATACCGTTATGTACAGCTATAAAAAGTAAAAAGTTGCTACATCTTAAACAGTTAATTATTCTCTGTTCCGCTTTAGATCGTATGTGGTTGCTTACTTTATGCACAGTTGTAAATTTTCTACATTTTTCATTTTTCATTTTTGTAGGACTTTATTAGACAAAAAGTAAGGTATTTACAATATTATTTGCAAATATGGGTCGCACGGGCAGTAAGTCGTACGTGCTCTTGACAGTCCGTTACAATAAAGTAATAATTGCTACTAGTGTGAAGAAAAATAAACAAAAAAAAAGCAATAACATTACAATTACATAAAGAAAACGCAATAATATTACAATTAAATAGTAACACAATAGCATTATACACTAAAAAACCATAACATTACAATTACATAAAGAAAACACAGTAATATTACAATTAAATGATAACACAATAGCATTATACATTAATTAATTTATATATAATTACTAATAATTAATGTTATTGCATTTTGATAACATATATTTATCCATGAATGAGTGTTATTCTTATTTTCCGCGTTTTGTCCAGAAATTTACCCAAGTTTATCCAATTTTCTGGATTTACCAATAACTCGTAGCATGCCAATCTTTCCCGATTTGAATTTAGAAATCTTTCCGGTAATAATATTATGATTAAGAAACTCGTGCTACGGCGGTAAATCAATCGCTTAATGGTTTAAAGGTCGTGAATGTGAGTCTCTTCAAATGTATTGTTCCTTAAAAATTGTATTTATTTTCAGTAGTTTAATCTCTCTCTTTTTATGTGTTCATGCTTCGCAAAACTTACAGGGAATGCAAAATATGAGTAGAGAATTTTAAAGTGGATCACAAAGACACTTCTTTGACAGCACATTTCACGGAGGACGGATGAGTGATCACTTCAATGCTAGGGTCACCTGTCGGGAGAGGGATACTTTTTTGACCCCACAAGGACATGGAGGACCTTCCCGAGTGAGGAATAATCTCAATATCAGAGTCTCCTCCGATACAACACAGCATTAAGACGAAACACATCATTCACACACATTCATACTAAATATAACGAATATGATAATGACGATTATGATGGCCAGATAATGTTGGGGGACTGTTTGGATTTTTATAAAGTATCCTGACATTTGCCTTACAGGTGAGGAAAATCTCCAAAAAAACATCACCCAGTAAACTTGCCTCGACCGGGGATCGAACCCGAGCCCGCTGCGTAAGAAGCAGTGACACTAACTAATTAATTCACTGTCACAATCGAATCGCGGACATAAGCTCTCCATACATCCCTATCCTGATCTAAAGTTTTCCAATCATTCCCTGTATAATATACTTCCCTCAAATCATGGTTAATGTTGTTCTCCCACCTCATTCGTGGTCTGCCAACTGGGAGTTTTCTCTCTGGTTTTTCTACAAGAAGCTTCCATGCACGTCTTTAATTCCCCCGTTCGTGCCACATGTCCTCCCCATCAGTCTACGAGACTTAACTGTTCTTATTATATCTGGCTTCTTATAAAGAATATGTAGTTCACAGTTATGTAGTCTTCTCCATTCGCCTATCTGTTCATCTCTGTTTGGTCAAAAAACTTCCTAAGAACTTTATTCTCAAATACTCGTAATCTCCTTTCCTCCCTTAAAGTAGAATAATAAAATAAAAATATAAATTATATAACTTTATATGTCTAAATGTCTAAAACTGAGAGAATGCCTATATTCCTTTATATTAATTTTTAGACTAATGATGGATGGTATAATTTGTAACGGTCCTCTCAATCAGTTAAGAACCACGTATCTGATAATGCTTGCCGGTATTTTAGATAATTTTCAGAACGAGGTAAAATACTTTGTTATGGTGCCGCTTGCACCAACCATCAGAGCAATGACTTCTATTATATATCCCTGAGTTCGAAAAGTTCTCATATTGAGGTATAGTAGGCTCATAGATAAACTTATTTTCAAGATAAACTTTGTCAGCTTGGCCTCTGTGGGTTTCAAAGTTGATGGTAGGATTCAAAATGTATCCGACCGGAATTAGGGATTAGAAACTCATTATGTCAATTCGATGAACGTTGCCATTCTCGACTACCATGTGAGCTTCTTCATACGTGTTGTAACCATTATTCTGTAGCGCTTGCGTTGGTAGATCTAATTTTACCGTATTTGTTGTTTCGAAGGGTTTAGCCGAATGGACAAAAATGGGTGTCTCGGAAATGTGGCTGTTATTTGACCATTGATAGTCCCACACGAAATACTCAGTTATTTTTGTTCTTGAAGGATTCCTATACAATTCCTACATAATCAAAAGCACGTAAAAACAAGTATATCGTATACATTTATAGCAACCGATAAGGTGTGCCTGTTTGTCCGTTCTTGCCTATTCCCGTTTCAGGATTTAAAAAAAACGCACACACGCGAACATATTAGTGGTTATGTTCCTTTTCTCTGGTTCCCAGGAGCGCGGGTTCAAACCCGGCCGGCGCGATAGATTTTTACGATGGAAAAATCCAAGGAACAAATACTCCGGGAGTGACTTTTTAGAAGTGTGTCCCGAATCTAAAGATTTTGAGGCGCGAAAAGGATATTTAAACCTGAATAAAGAGACCTCTAAGCAATATTTACCGATCCCCTTCATCCTAGTACGTAATGCCTTATTTGCCTGCTAGATGTCTCATTGGGTCGGTATGTTGACCGCATGGCATTCATGGTATCTTCAGCGAAATAAGCGCATAACTAAATTAACTTGGTCTAGTAACTCGTAAGAAAGGAGAGGCTAAGGTCCAACATTGGGCTGTTACTTCATTGTACAGGGTGCGGCAGAAACAATGACCCATTTTAAACATGTTATTTTGGCATGAAGAAATACAACTACACATTGTTCGAAAGAACACATTCTACCATTAATTACATATGTCACGGCTTGTAAATTATGTCCTTTAGATGTCCACTATTGTTGGCGATGCAATCTTCTGCACGAAAACGCACATTCTCCATAACCTTATAAAGGGCGTCACCTGTTATGGCCTCGATTTGGGCATGAATGTTGTTTTTCAAGTCTTCGAGAGTTGTTGGCTTGTTAGCATACACTTTGTATTTTAGGAATCCCTACAGGAAAAAATCACAAGCCGATAAATCGGCCGAACGGGCTGACCAGTTGACATTGCCAAAGCAGCTCTTACTCTTGCAATGTTGTTCGGGATGCGAACCGTACGTGGCCTACCAGGTGGCTTATTGTTTTTTGCAGATATTGTTGCTCTGAACTTCTGGATCCATCTCGCAATCGACTTCCGAGACGAAACTTGATCATTCCGACCAATGTTAAAATGTTGCCGGAACAAACGCTGTGTCCGTACGACACTGTCACCACATTTGATAAAGTTTCTATTGCAAACACACGGTGTTCGTTTGACCAACATTCCATACTGACTGGCAATGCTTTGAACTGCACTACGCATTTGGTTCCAATATCTACTCTCTAGGAAGCCGTGTCCAATAATGGCGGGCAATTTAAAATGAGTAATTGTTTCTGCCGCACCCATTATATATATATAACAACTCTCGAAGACATTATATATATATATATATATATATATATATATATATGTGTGTGTGTGTGTGTGTGTTATAATTAAATATTTAACAACATTGAGCAATGCAAGCTTAATATGGTATGATATGAAAAATAAATCCCGTCCAGGCATTTATTTTTCTTATCATACCATATATATATATATATATATATATAATGCTTTATTTTAGCTGGCAGAGTTAAGGCCATAAGGCCTTCTCTTCTACTCAACCAGCGAATAGTAGAATTATACAAAAATTACATATTTATTACAATTTTAAGATGTTATTAAAATACAGACTAAACTTACTTACTTACTTACTCACTGGCACTATAGACTAAACAAAATACTATAATGATGTGATCGAATACTAGCTAATACTAACAAAATCATGGAATATAATGAAATTAAAATGATATAAAATACAGTAAGTAGCTTCCTAGATGCTTATTTACAGAATGCTGTATGCAGTTGTTATGCAGTTAATGTTTTCATTACGTCGAACTTAAGATATTAGTTAATTTCTTTTTAAATAATGATAGCGATTGATAGTCCCTGACATGAGTGGGAAGTGAGTCCCATGCAGTGAGTCCCATGCTGTAGTCATATATATTGTTTAAGATTCAGAGTATAGACATGTCCTGTGTTGTGGTATCAAAAGTAAAGAAGAGTCTTGTGATCTTATTCCTAAATTGTGATGAGCCGATAAATTTTGAAAACGTGTTGTTAAATAACTTGGTAAATATGTGTGCAGAATTTGGAAAAGTAAGGTATGTGAATGTAGAGTTCTTGTCATTTAGGCGTAGCCATGATAACGACGGAGAATGGATGTAAATCGAGTGCACGCATTATGATCACGCTGTGGTCTATCAGATAGATCAGTTGTCAGATTAGTCAGTAATATGTCGCAGTAGTCGAAATGTGGCATTATAAGAGTCTGTACAACTATTTGTTTTAATTTTGTAGGAAGGAAGTTTTTAAAACTATTTAGGGAGTGAAGAATTGAGAACACTTTCTTGCAGGTATTATTCACCTGGATTTTCCAGTCTAGATGTTGGACCATATAGGTACCCAGATTTTTTACTACTTAGCTGTAGGAGAATGGTAGGGATAGTTTCGTAATTTATAATGCTTTGGATTCGTCGATGTCCTATAATTATGCACTTTGCCTTGTCAGCATTAAGATTAAGTCCCTGTTTCCTCGACTATTGAGAAATTGAGATTGGTCATCACTATTTAATTTGTCTAGTGTGTCATGTACATCGTCAGGATGGGAGTGAATGTAAATTTGCATATGTGTGTATATATTTGTATGTGTGTGTGTGTGTGTGTGTGTGTGTGTGTGTGTGTGTGTGTGTGTGTGTGTACCCCCCATATACATCAAAATTAATACATTTAAAAATAAATCATCCATACACATATTAATCATTGTAGTGCGACATTATCCTTACGTAGAACATTATAATCTACCCTACAAAACAAATTTAAGACACGTTCATGTACAACATAGTAAATAAAATACAAGACCATTGAAATAAAACATCTTAATATATTAATAAATATAGAATTAAATTTATCTTAATTATATAAATTTCTTGATTGAGCCCCAATTTTGCCCCCTCTCAACTTTCTTACCATACTCATGAATTTGCAAGTACTCTCTTTGCGCTCAATCCCTCGCCCCCATTCCTACAAAATCACAACTCGTTAATCTAGCAAAATTCAACCTGAAAAATCTTCCCTCTTGAAACTGCAATCCAAATGGTCATTAGTATTCACGTTTACTTGAACGTAGTTTTTTTCATTACACTACTTTTAGATTAAATTGTACTTTTATGTAAATCCTGTTACAAAAATAGTGTAAACTGTTTACAACTAAAGAAATGTATATTAATGGAAGAAACTGTACAGCTTTAACATAAAATTTGTATTATTACAGCTGAGCCTCAAAGACAAGGAGGTGGAGGTGGTGGGCATTATGGAGGTGGACATTACGGAGGTGGCGGGTAAGTGCAATATCACATTACAAATATCCAACACACATATTCTGTTAAACAACACTAAGAAAAATATATTGCCATACTTAGAAAATCAATATTAAATGGGAAAGGACGCTTAATAACAAATTAAGGATTTTTTATGTTGGGAAATTAAAATACTTACGAGGAACTATCAACTATTGCATGCCGAAAACTATAATTAAATTTCTCCCTGAGAAGCGTTGTGATGTACCAAGACCGTGTTCAAAATAAAATATGTGCCGTTTTTAACTGCAAGACACTAAAATCCAGCGCCGAAGGCCTCATTTAAACTACAAGGAAGTAATACAACTCACGAATTTGTGAAATTGATAATCCTGACAACTTGCCCGCGTGCCGCGTCCCGCCACACTACACTCCGCTTTATTCACGCAGGGAGTCCAACTGCTTCGCACAGTGGGTTGCCAATATTGGATTCTGTCTTCAATTTCCATTCCTTTCAGTTAAAAACGACAGTTTTTTGACATCGCCTTGGTGTTTTCATAGCGCTTCTCTGGAAGAAATTTCAAGGTCGGTTCCGGCATCCAATGGTTTACTGATTCCTAGCAAGTAGAATTAAATACAAACAGGATTGAGGCGAAGAAAGAAATCAAACATAGCTGTTAAATAGTGCTCACTAGGTGTAAACCTCCCCCCTTACTTACGCCGGACAAAACTGACGAGGTAAGACTGCTACTGTAGTGTTGCTTCTTTGCGAGTTGAAGTGCATGCGGATGTTTCACGTCTCTTTCACTATAAGTTATGTCGGAGTTAATGGTAAACGGATGGAAGCCTAGCAGATTTTCTTTCAGGATTTGCCTTGTTTGAGTCTGCCAAAGATTTGCTTTCACTACATCTCATAACTGATTTCATAGATTTGGTTCTATTCCATTTAATCCCCACCTGCGAGTGCGACAGACCTGATCAGTCGGCATTCAAATTCATCACAGATTTCAATAATGAGGGATTCATCGCATCCCTCATAACCTAGACAGGAATAGAGGGTTTATATTTTTTTTTAATATTTCTACTTAACCAGAAAAAAATAGGATATACATGAGAATGAGAGGTAAAATACTAAAGAGAGATGAACAGACAGGTGAATGGAGAAGACTGCCGGTATTCAAGAACCAAACTTTCAGTGAAGAGCGACTCTCCATGGTTAATTATATGGGTCATGCAGAACCTACTCTAACTGGCTCACTCTATTCAACATAATGTGCTAACAAGATATTTATTTTTAAAAATTCCGGGAACACATTGAAAGATGAGAGAGCCTCAGTTTATGTAAGACAGAGATTGCATGGCCTAGAGAGCTTGGTTCTCATTATAACGCTGTCAATCCCAGGAGAGACTTCAGTAAAATCGAAATGACAAGCTGGGGCATTGAATAAAAAATATATGAAAAGTAAAAGATGCTACATATAAAATTCCTAACTAATGTGTGAAAAATTGATACATCAAATTAAGCATAAATATGCTTTTTTGCGCGATAGCGTGTTTTATCGTACTTACAAGCAATGGCGACCATGATTGAAAGTTCAACTTCCTACATTTTGGGGATGCCAACCTAAATAACTACACTGTAATATTGCATATTACAAACCTCATGCGTGAAGTAAAACCACTACCCTTTACATATACGAAACAAATCACTGCATTTTAAATGGACTGAATTTTATTTGAATCAATATAAAACAATAAATACGAACTTGCCGCCACTTTACTACTGATTAGTGTCACGGCCTTCTGTAGTCTCAACAAATAAACGTAACCCAAGCTCTTAACGTTAGTCCGTTGTTTATAATGAACACAAATATGTCCAACAAAGATATTACTTTACTATTATTTATTGTTTTGAAAACACCATCGTGCATAAAATTATATACAACGCATGTTTATGAAGCGTTTTACAGAATCTCTGAAATTAAAAACCATTTTCCAACCTCGCATCATAATATAGTATTTTTTATTGTTTTCTAGAAAGAAAAACTGGCAATAAAACCTATTCACATATTTCACTCCAACACCATATTGTTAAAAATGTATCACATTTGATTAATTGTATAACATTTACAGAGGACATGGTGGTCACCACGGTGGACACGGTCATGGTGGTGGGAGTCATGGTCACGGCGGCGGTCACGGTCACCACGGTTAAATTCTGCAGCCACTCTTCGAGAATTCCAGATTCTCCATTTCTTCATGGACTCGAACGTTTCTGACCTTCTACCAAAAATTTTCTGGATTTGTTTCACTGTGTTTTTACCATGATTACATATTGTATAATATGTTATTTTAAATAATAATAAATGTAAATACTGTTAAAATTTCCTTTTATTTATGACTAATGCGGAAATTAAACCTTACATAATTAATTCCTTGTAAATTATAGCTTCAAATACTACGGTTGTACTATCAGTAGTAACATGAACTGCTGTCAAGAAGTAAAGTAGAGGGTAGCAATGGCAAAAGAAGCTTTTAACAAGAAAAAAAAAGCATTTTCTGCGGACCTTTGACTACAGAATTACGGAAGTACTTTGTGTGGAGAGTAGCATTGTGCGGTGGAGAGAAGAGACTAGGACATTATGAGGAAATGCGTCTGGAAGCTTTTGAGATGGGATATGGAGCAGGTTGGAGCGTGTAAAATGGACAGACAAAATAAAAAATAAAGATGTGCTTGATAGAGTGGGTGAAGGAAGAACAATTGCTGGAACTGATAAAGAAGGTTAGAGGCAGAAAAAGACATCATATGATAGACAATATTAAAATAAATGGTTTGTACGCGGATAAAAAAAGGAAGGAGTGGAGAATGCTGTGTTTGTAGTGAAAGACTTGCTCTTGAAGAGAACACTATGTATGTACATGTAAACTGTAATATATGAACACATACTCCGGTTTAAACTGCAAGTTGTTGATACAAAATCGGGTTATATGATATTTTTAAATTCCAGGGGAAAAGGAGGGGAGATAAGTCACCTTTTCACTGTTTCGCAGAGTAATAATTTAAAGTTTGAATAGTTTTTCTGTTGGAGAAAAAAAAAATTATCAATTTCTACCATTCGCTTTCTCCAAAAAAAAACACATTCAATGGTGTGTCAGGCCTAGAAGGCCCTTAGCCTGCCACCGGCTTCTGGCCTCACATCTGCATGTGTTAATCACAGAGGTAGACTATTCACCTACCAGTGTAGGGGCGACATGTGGTCAGCATGTCGGCCCCCTGGCGTTATAGCTAGTTTTCTCAAGCTGAAGCCGCTACTTATTATAGCTACCCAAATTCCTCACGATGCTGGATTGGCACTGGTCCGATACTGACCAAAATTATAACCATTCTGTTTCTCTATAGTTTAAAGCATATAAAGTATTTCAGTCAAGCTATATTTAATAAGTAATAATTTCTTACAACTAGGTTGCCCTCTTTCGCAAATACTTTTTAATATGTAACACTGGGCAACAAAAAAGAAACCTTTATTGTCTCAGAAAGTAAAACTTGTGATTCTGATAGTATTTTTGTTCTCCTGAATTCAAATATGATATCGGTTTTTCTCCATCATGCAAGGTTTCCGAGAGACAGACATTTATAATTTCAAACACTTTAATATTTTCTACATACGTAAGTACACAATATTTGAACATTAGGACTCGCCTAGAAAGTAAGAAATGACGATTTTCTGCTATATTTCACGTGTTGAGCATCCCTCTTGATGGTCCAACAATAATCGGCCAGCATGTTAGGATTCCATTTGCCTTGATATCTCTTTTCCATAGCTGAAATCTCCTGATGAAAGTGTTCCCCGTCTTATTTTACAATGGACAAATGGACGAAAAAACGTCTATTAAAAAATTATTTAAATCCATTAATTCAAACTGAAATTGAAATAAAAAAAACTGTGGATGATGGAGAAATTCCGAATACTTGAAAATACGATAAAAAACTGCATTAAATACAGCTATTGATACTCATGAGACAAAAATCATGTTGACCAGTGAATTAGACGATGTCATTAGTACATGGCAAACTCTTTTAAATTAATCATTTTATGATAAACGATATGAACATTGTCTTGTATTCGCAGATGACCAAATCCCTGTAAGCTTCCTAAGAAAATCAACTACAAAAATCATTTTATAAATTATGAAAGCTAAATAAAAGACTATAATTTAAAGGTATCAACAGAGAAATCAAAATCCATGGCATTTATTGGAACTCAGCATAAATGGACAAAAATTATAATTGGAGCAAACATCAATGAACAAGTAACTTGTTTTAATTATCTGGGATGCATGACATCGTACCTGCAAAATTTGGATATGAAGAAGAAATTAGTGAAATTTCAGCAGATGTGTGGTTTGATAAGAACATATTTGCGAAATAAGACCACAAGGGAAATTCAATTGAAATTTTACAAACCAGTAGCTGTTCCAAAGTTAACTTACGGGTCTGAGACTTGGCCTTTAACGATCTCTGATAAACATAAAATTGAGACAATAGAAATGAGACTTCTGAGATCCGTTACAGGCGTATCTTTAAGAGATCAAAAGAGAAGTCAAGATATCAGAGATGAATTACAAATATATAATATAAACGAGAGAATATACAGAAATGAATGTAAATGATTTGTAGATGTACAAAGAATGCCAAATAATCGTTTATCAAAACAGATGCTTTATTACAAACTTCAAGGCCGAAGAAATATAGGAAGACCGAAACGACAATCGAAGGACAACCAGTACCATATTGTGCACTGGGGAGTGGAACGGAGCAAAAGACCCGCTCCTTGATGAATAATAATAATAAATTTATTATGCCTGATGCAGTTAAGAGTGGAAAGACTCTGACTTCCTATTCACCAGGTTTAATTTGTACACCTTAAAAAAGTAGAATTAACCCTTAAATTGGAGAAACGATAATATCTCATGCTACTTATTTAAATGTTTCGGATTGCAGTGAAAACAGAATCACGTAAAATTGTTATTGGTATGAATTTCACAGGATAAACAAAACTACCATGTAATACTAAAAGGATACAGTACAGTAGTACACAGTAATAAATTCTAATAACTATTAATAAGTTTATGATAAACTCAGTGTGAATAGTGGCATTTTTTAGATGTACCAATCTGTCTGAAGTATGAATCTAAATTTGTACAAGCTATTTTCAGGAAGTCGCTTAAGTGTTCGTTAGTTATTCTTGAACTTGTTCTTGATAAAGTTCGTTTTCGAAAATGCTGATTCACAACTAGGCCTATATGTTGAACTGAAAAATGTACGTAATTTTAATGCCAAATTTTGTAGCTGTGGATATTTATTTGCAAACACATGTGTATACTAAAATTCTTGATAGGTAATAACTGATGGTGCTTTCTTGAATGTCTTTCAAAGCTGCATCTTTTTGTAATTCAATGACCTCCAGTTGTAGGGGGCCTTTCGTGATGTTGAAAACTGCTTCAACCTCACTGATCCATTCACCGTTGGTTTCCAAAGAGTAAACATTCATTAAAACCTGTACTACACTATTGATTTTTTAAAATATTTTAATCTGTCCTGGGACTCAGAAAATAAACCAGTTATAATCATAATGAAATTATTGCAGTCTATTTCAATACTCGTATTATTCTGTATCCAAACTTTTAGGTACAATATAAATCGGTAATTTTTTTATAAAATTTGTCTATTTTCAAAATCGATTTTTCTTGTTTTAGTTTCTATGTTTAATGTCATCAAACAACCTGTCACAAACCACGAAATACAAACAATTCCAATAATGAATAACATAAATTAAATGAAAAAAGGAAGTCGGTTTTGTGCGGCGCCATAGATATGCGTGCTCGGCCATATGCAGTATTGCCAACCGAGCCAACAATAATACTATCATGACATGAAATTTAATAATACAACTGGTTTTATTCAACGTTTAACCGGGTTTAAAAATTTGTAGCCTATTAATTCGATATCTAATCGGCCCTGAAACCAAAGTCACAGGGTCCAGATCTGGACCGCTGTCCGGCAATTCGTGTTCACTGTGTTATACAACATTATAAATAATACAGGAATTTATTGACGCCTCTTTTTCTTTAAGTACTGCTAGAGAACCTCTGCTACGTTTTAATAAAATATATATTTTAATCATCCTTGAAAAACAAGAAATACGAATGCCTATTTAATAATACCAACCCCACGCCAGAACTTCCATGGATGACAAACTGAATTGAGATGTTTACGGCCGAATTCGTAAAACATTTTCAATCCTTGAAATGTACAGCCTTTGAATAAAATGATGGCGCGACTCTTGATGGTGGAAAGTTAAAGTTTTTGAAGAGTGATTCACACTAGTAAGTTGAAACCTAATCAGCGGCGTAAGTCTTTCTTCATGTAGTATTTGTATCGTTCCCTGCAGTAAACCAGTCGGTAAGATGTATGCTGTCTTGCGATGACGCACGTCCAGGTTCGATCCTGGTCAGGAATTGTTTTAATAACGTCGTTAATTTTCATAATGCCTACACATTACTAGACTTCGATATATAAAAAATTTAGGGAAATAAATTAATTAAAGGAAACATCTCACATATATGTAGAAAATTAGTAACTATTGTACATATTATTTTGTTTACAAAACACAAGGCATAACAATATTGTTTATTTCCACTACTAATGCAAAACGCATCTGATTAATTTTAATTAAGTCAAGTTAATATATAATTTGTGGCAAGAAGTAATAGACTCGTGAGTACATTAATAGTAATAACTGAAAGGCGCACAAACGTGCACACGAGTCTATTACCAACATAGAAACCCAAACGAATGGTACCTACCCTTCTAAGCTATAATGAATAGCATATACACTCGGAGTGGGGATGGGAGGAGTCATCGCCCTTATAAGGCAAGGGCGCGTGTGAAAACACACTCACGCTCCTACGTTCTGCAATAGTCAAGTTCGTCAGTAACCGTTCGCGAAGGTGATATAAAAAAACACGCGGAAGTAATTCATCAACTCCACTCCGAGATAGTAAAATATCAAACATTGTAAATACCGTTGTACACACAAAATTGTACAATAAATTGAAATAAAATGTGTATAATATAAACATCCCTGAGTGATCATATTCTACCCTGAGCGAACCGGCACAAATTCCATTATACAAGTCATTTAGTATTGTATCGCTTCATACACGCTGTTTCTAGCAAAGACGGTTGTGGTCCAGTGGAGAAAGCTTCTGTTTCCAATGCATGAGGTCGCGTGTTCGATCCCACTGTCATGTTATTCCTCTCTCTCTCTCTCTCTCTCTCCTCTCTCTCTCTCTCTCTCTCTCTCGCCCTTATTTCAATTAAATTTCTTTATTTTGTTTTATTTATTTTGCTTTGTTTTATATACAGAATTTACCGCACTACTTATTACGAGATTTTTTTTTTCATTACACGACACACACAACGAAATAGAACGGATTACAGTTTCTCAAATAGTTGTATAGCTGTGAATCAAATAGCTGACCTCTGATCACGCGCAGTGGCTTGGCTCTGGGACTTGAAAATTATTTCTGCGCCATCAATTATTTCAAAGGCTGTACATACTCGTATTTCACATTATGTCGAATTTATTTATTTTTAATGAATACATATTTATGTCTACTGTACATAGGTCTGATACAAAATGACGACCCTAAGTACTTATGTTTATTACAACTTACACGTATGGAATATTCAGGTTATTAAAACGATTTCATAATAAAATACAACTAAAAAAATTATAACCAAAATATATTATGTTAATACAAACTAATTACTGTATAAACTTACAATCATAATGTGTGTTCATCAATTTCATTATTACCTGAAACAAACGAAAATCGTTTTGATTAGAATTGCTAATTGACAAAATGAAATGTAAATTACATTGCAACAATTCTTATTCACTGCCATCAAATTGTAATTTCGACATTTCTGGTATTCTCTCCTGGCATTGGCGTATTGTAATCCACTTGTCAGGTTGGAGCATCTAGGGGCAGGGTGACGCTGCCGCAATTATATTATAGGTGATTATGATGGTATTAATGCGCCAGAAGATGTTTTAATCCTAATCTGAATCTAATGAGGTGAACATGATAAATGATAATGATGCCAGATGATGTCGTAGACCGTTTGAGCCTTAAAGTTTCCTGATATCTGGCGAGAAAAATATAAAAAAACTCACCTAGGAAACTTGTCCCGTCCTGGGACCAAACCCGGGACCGCTTAAAATATATTTTTGTAATGTGAAATAATTAATTTTCATTTAGTCTGATATTCAGTGTTTAATTCGAAGGAACGTGTGGAAATGGTATCACCCCAAATATTTGGTGTGGATTATTTTAAGATAACAATATTGTCTGAACCATCTATGAATACGTAGTTTATTGTTAAAATATCTTTAAAAAACACTCGTTATATACACACTATAAAGTATATAGAAGTAAATTATACCTTCTTTTTTGAAGCTCCTATAAAGGAGAGACTCTCCAAATATTTTTACAAACTAAAGCAATGTTTGTAATAAAGTAATTGAATGAGAGAAAAAAAGGAAAACAGATTGAAGTAGGGGAAAATAAAGGTTAAGCGAGAGTGGTCATAATCTAGTACGATAATGAACAATTTGGGGAAAAATGTTAGACTTCATAAACAAATTCGGACACGGGAACTGTTACAAAGTTACTCGCGCAGTAAAACTTACGAAGCGGGTAATTCTTAAGCCACTCCTTCATTGGGAGACTCTTGCCCTTCGTGGGACATAGTGGCTGAACAAGCTAGCTCACTGTCATTAATATACCCGAAGATTCATGGCCGCTAGAATATAATCTTTCCATATGTCTCTATCTTGAGATAAAATTTTCCAATCATTATTCCTCCCCACAGGGTGCCTTCCCTCTCTTTTTCCTAAAGAAGTTTCCATGCCTTTTTTTCATTCCCCATTCATGCTACATATTCTGGCCAACGCTGACTACGAGACTCTTGTTAATTTGGTATTCCGAGCTAAATGACCGTGGTCCAGTTTCTTTTAAACTCAACGTTTCGTCTACTACTGCGGTAGACATCATCAGGAGATTCTGCGTGCTCTGTGAATTCCTGAAAATGTCTTCCGCATCAGTAAACGAAACGTCGAGTTTAAACAAAACTGGATCACGGTGATTCAGCCCGGAAGACCAACTTAATAAGAGTAAAGACACAGGCCGCGAAAGCCTACAATTCTACATTAAATGTTCTTAAGTCTGTTTTCCCATAAAGATGATGTAGCTCAAAACTATGAAATTTTCTGCATTCATCTCTCCGTTCGTCTTTGGTTAAGACTAATTTATTAATTCGTTCTTTCGTCTATAGGCCTATTAAAGAACTTTATCATTTAGTTAATACAGATATGCAGATACTGAATCCCAACTATCTTCTCGTTACATACCTTCGGTGCTTAGACCTTTACTTTTTTCAATCTACATAAATGACATAACTTATCTAACTCCCTAAAGCATTGCAAACATAATTTATTTGCAGACGACATGCAAATCTACATCTCCACAGACAAATATTCTCTAAATGACGCTGTTGCCAAAATTAACGAGGATCTTGACTCACTAATGACTTGGACAGTTAAATATGGACTGCAATTAAATCCTACAAAGTCACAATCAATCATTATGGGTCACCAGAGACTATTATCTACAATTAACCTAAACACAGTTTCGCATGTGCCACTTAATGGAGTTCAAATCCCTTATAGTGATACAATAAAAATTCTGGCAGTATTTATTGACAACTTAAATTGGAATACAGAAATAAACCATACATGCAAAACAGTCTTCTCAATAATACATTCATTAAATCGCGTAAGAAATTGTCTGCCATTCACTCTAAGGAAAATGTTAGTAGAAACACTTGCAATGCCCCATTTTGATTATTGTGACACTCTTTTTACAGACTTAAATATTATTTACACTCAAAGACTTCAACGTGTTCATAATTCTTGCGCACGTTTTATTTGTGGTATTCGCAAATTTGACCA